>CAUYUJ010001184.1:0-82500 GCA_963575745.1 Prorocentrum cordatum
GAAAGGAAAACCCATGTGTGCTCGGAAGGGGCGCGAGCTTCAGGGCATTCCCTTTGCTCTGCAGGAGGAGGAGGAGGAGGAGGAGAGGAGGAGGAGGAGGAGGCAGGGGAGGAAGAGGGAGGAGGAGGAGAGGGAGGAAGAGGAGGAGGTGGAGGAAGGAGGAGTAGGTAGGGGAAGAGGAAGGAGGAGGAAGGGAGGAGGAGGAGGAGGAGGAGGAGGAGGAGGAGGCATATTGGGAGCCTCGGGGAGCCTATTCGTGGCCGAAGCCCGCCGTGGCTGGAGAAGCCACTCCGTTCCTTCTCCGGCGCTCCTCGTGCTCGCACCATGACCCGTGTCGTCGGCCCCCAGAGGCCGAAGTGAGGGAGAACGCTTGGCTTGAGCCAGGTCGTGCCGAGGTGTGAGAGCGAGGTCGGTTCGGGGAGGGTGCCCTGAGGTTCCCAGTGCTTGCTGGATGTTCTTTCGCCTCCTTGGGGAGGGTACCCTCGAGTGTTCCTCGGTTTGGCCGGCGGAGGCTCTCATGTTCTTGAAGGACGTTCTTCTGTCCTAGGCGGGGCCGTCGACCAGATCTCCGGCGGTCTGGATCTGCCCTGCTGTGCATCCACGCCAGAATTTCGGCGCGGACATCCGGCGGTGGCGACGCGAAGGCCCCCGGGAAACCCACAGAGCACACCACGAAAGCGCCTCTCAAACCTCTGCATGCCATCGGCCACCGGGGCTCTCCGCCGCCCCCCCCCCCCGCGGCCCCGCCACGAGGGGGGACCACGACGAGCCACCGCTTTTTGTGGGGCCTGGGCGCCCAGACTGGGCGTCGGAAGACATCTGCCGCCGCGCCGTTTGCTACGACGCGCGGCCATCCGTCTTGGGCAGGGCGCCTCGGCCACCAGGGCAGGAGCCGCCTCGGGCGTGGTGGTCTCGCCGTAGGGCTTGCCACGCCACGGCCTCGCCTACTTGGGGCGCGGGGCGCAGGGTGTGCCGTGGGTTTGCCGTGGTGCCGGCTGCGCCCACTCGGGCGCGCTCAAGACACGCGGCGCGGCCACACACAGGCCAGGGTCGGAGGGCCGCGCCGAACCGCCGATGCATCGGCGGTGCGGCGCGATGTGGAGCCCGATTTTCTCCACGCCGGATTCGCCGAGGCATCGCCGACGTCGCCGGCCCAGACCCCCGACGTCGTGATCATTTCGCAGCGTCGACCCCCAGAGGCCTGGACCCCTTCTCCGGGACCGGTTTCTCGTCCCGAGCCGCTGTCTCACGGCCCCGAGGCCTGGCGGGGGCCCCCAGAGGCCGCAAATAGCGGAAAGCTCCCGTCGTGTTCTTTTCACAGCGCGAGGGGGTCGGGGGATGCATCCGTGCATCGGTGATGCATCGAGGACGCGGCGCGGTTCTCCGACCCCGTCCGCCCCGACCCCATGGGGGGCATGCCTGCATGCACCAGCTGTTTAGGCAACCACATCTCTCAGCTGGGAACAAAAAAAAGCACAGACACAATGAATCGTTGATCCCGCCGAAGATACGGGAAACTATGGGAAGCGGGGGGGGGGGAAGACGAAAAGCCCCCCAAAACATGGGAAAATATGGGGCATAGTTCTATGTGTGTGTGTGTGTGTGTATCTACTTGTGTTCTGGGCCCTCTTCAGTCTCGGCCGAGGCCGTGGCCCCCCGAGGCTCACCCCCCGGCGGCCCCCGCGAGCCCCGAGCCCTGCCGCAGAGGGCCGGCCGTTCGTCCCGTCGCCCGCCTCGCTGGGCGCCGGCGAGGCGTAGGAGCGACCTCTCGCCGGAGTTCGGGGGCGGCACACCCAGACCTCCTCGAGCAGTGAAAAAATCATGACGGGATGTTTTTCCTGATTTTCGGCCTCGGGGGACCCTCACCGGGCCTCGGGAGCGTCAAAAAACGACTCAGGATGCAAAGCCGGTCATGGGGAAAGGGTCCAGACCTCTGGGGGTCGACGTAATGAACAAATCATTACGTCGGGGGTCTGGGAAGCTCGGGGGAGCGTAAGACCCGGGTTTGCCAGGACTCGGGTTCGCCATCGTTTTTTGACGACCGCGATTCGGATTTGGACGAGGACGTCTGCAGCGGGAGGCCTCGTCAAAATGCAGGCTGGGCCTCGTCATTTTTTTGACGACCTCGTCGGGGATTTCCGAGTCCCCTGTACCCGGGTCTTACGCCCCCCTGAAAAGAGGGGGGTGATGACTAAGGGGGGGGGTGGATCTCATGGCGGGGGCCATGATGTTCCCCCAGATTTCGTGGCGCCTCTTCTTGCTTCATGACGTCCCTGGCCCCCCCGCTGGGCCGCGCGCATGCCGCCGGTCATGATTTGCACCCCCCCCTCTTGGGCCCCCCCCTCCTGGCCGCTCCCGAGGAGTGACCTCTGGTGCGGGCACAGGTGGGTCCCCGGATGGTTGAAAGCGGAGCAGGAGCAGCGGCTTGCGCGCTCAGGTTTGGTCCCCCCGCGGCCCCCCGAAAGCCGCGCACCAAAGGTCGCTTTTACCCAGGGTCACTCTTGCGTGTAGCCGATTGGCGATCCCAGGGCCCAGTGGAACAACCAGACCCCCTCGGGTCACGACAGAACGCACGACGGGAGGTTTTGGGCCAGTTTCGGCCTCTGGGGGGCCCTCGCCGGGCCTCGGGGCCGTCCAAAAACGACTCGGGACGAGAAACCGGTCCCGAGGAAGGGGTCGAGACCCGGGAGCCTTGAGACGGGGGTCAATGCAAACGGGGGTCAGCCACGGCACCGGATCCTGCAGGATCCTGCGAAGACCCCTTCTGGCTGACCCAGGTTAGCGAGCCGCTCGTGGCCGCGAGGCGGCCGCACGTATTGGCTGACCCGGGTTTGCGAAGACCTGCGTTGCAGTTTTTTTTCCCGGAAAGGGCCTGAGCCCAGGGTTCTCTTTTAGTTGGTTTCCCCCCGGTTTTGACGGCCGTAGGGCCGGCGAATTTCTTTTGCGATAAATAATGAGGTCGCGTAGGGCCGGCGAATTAAAAATTGAGGATGTCCCTAGCGAAACGCTTGTTTTTCATAATTTGTTGAGGATGTCTCGAGCGAAACGCTGGTTTTGCAGAGTTGGGGGATGTCTCGAGCGAAACGCTTGCTTTTCAGAATTTGTTGAGGATGTCTCGAGCGAAACGCTGGTTTTGCAGAGTTGGGGTATCTAACATGGCGTCGGGCCCAACGCCGAATTATGAGGAATGGCACGTCGCCTGGCGCGTCCCTTGGAACTTTCGGCGGCGCGTCTTCCTAGCATGCCCCCCGTGAATTAGCTCTGGGGCAGCTACTATGTGTTCAGGCAGCTCGAGCTTAAGATCCAGATCAGTTCGGTTAGGACTCGGATGCAAAGGAGGACTCGATCCACAACGCTATAGAGCACAATCGTCACGTGGCACATCGCAGTTCAGCACGGCGCAGCACAGCACAGCCCGCGGCACGGTACATCAAGATCGATACACTCACTCAGCATTGCAACTTGGCACTTGGCACGTTCCGTGGCGAGTCCCCCTGGCACGTCGCGCGGCGCGCCCCCTGGCACGTCCCGTGGCACGTCCATTGGCACGTTCCGTAGCGCGTCCCCTTGGCACGTCCCGCGGTGCGTCCCCGTGACACGTCCCCTGACACCTCGCTTGGTGCGTCTCTTGGCACGTCCCGTGGCACGTCCATTGGCACATTCCGTAGCGCGTCCCCTTGGCACGTCCCGCGGTGCGACCCCATGGCACGTCCCCTGGCACGTCGCCTGGCGCGTCCCTTGGGACGTTCTGCGGCGCGTCCTCCTGGCATGTTCCCTTGTCAATCAACTCTGGGGCAGCTACTAGTTATGTGCTTAGGCAGCTCGAGCTTAAGATCCAGATCAGTTCGGTCAGGACTCGGATGCAAAGGAGGACTCGATCCACAACGCTATAGAGCACACTCGTGGCATGGCACATCGCAATTCAGCACGGCACAGCACAGCACAGCCCTCGGCACGGTACATCAAGGTCGATGCACTAAGCATTGCATTTGCCCGTCGCCTAATCAGGTGTCTTTGAAACGTTGCCATGTCTCACATTTCTATATTCCTTTCCGGGTTCGTGGGTCGATCATGTTTCCTGCGAAGATCCCCGAGAGACCTCTGGGGGTCGACGTTCTGAGCAAAGTCACAACGTCGGGGGTCTGGGCAGGGCCCCCGGAGGCCGAAACGTGAGAAGCACCTCGGTCCCGATTTCTCCACGACGCGGGCATGCCTGGGGAGGCTGGGCCTGGGCGATTCGGGGGGCCTGTGTGCCATCACTGGGCGTCAGAAGACATACACCCGTCGGAGCTCTTAAGAGAAAGGATCAACTTTCATGAGCTCCAGATTTCGTTCAAGAAGTCAGGAATCCAGACTGCACCCTGGGTGTTTTCTAGGGGCTTCTTTTTTCGTATAAGTTTCGCATCACTGGATCTGGACTGCTGTTTAAGAAAACGCTTGGAATTAAGGCCATAAGGTTTCTAAACCCTGAGCAGGGGTGAATCTAGAACCCTTACCTGTCGTTCATTAAAGTCGATATTTTGGAATGCCCAAATCCCGATCTACTTTAGCCGCCGTCCTGCTGCTAGGATCGAGTGGATTTCTTTTTCCTTCGTCTTCAGGGGGCGGGCGGAAGCCCAATCTACTTCCAACGCCTCCTCCTTCATGCTGCTTTTACCTGCTTCTTCCGGCCGACGTTTACGGACAAGCTGTTTGGAGAACCATCGACGACGACGACGACGACGACGACGACGACGACGACGACGACGACGACGACGACGACGACGACGACGACGACGACGACGACCCCGAGGCTCCCCGCCGCCCCCCCGCGGCCCCGCGCGGCCCGGGCCTGCGTGCAGCCTGGCCGGCGCGGCGCGGCACGGGCCGCCGCCGGCCGCCTCCGGCAGCGCCACCCCGGGCGCGCCGCCGCCGCCGCGGGCGTGCGCGCGGTCGGGCGCGCCGGTCACAGCGTCCGAGCTCTCGCGGCCAGGCCCTTCGCAGTCGCCGTCGTCGTCGTCGTCGTTGCCGTCGTCGTTGCCGTCGTCGTCGCCGTCGCGGTCGTCGTCGTCGTCGCCGCCGCCGTCGTCGTCGTCGACGCCGTCGTCGTCGCCGTGGTGGTGGTGTTCGTCTTGGCCGTCGTCGTTCTCGTTTTCGCCGTCGTCGCCATCGTCGGCGTTAGCGTCGGCGTCGTCGTGGTCGTCGAGGTCTTCGTGGTCGTCGTAGCCGTTGTCGTTTTCGTTTCTCGTCGTCGACGTCGTTTTCGTTGTCGTTTTGCAGTCATTTCCGTCGTCGCGTTCGTCGTCGTCGTCGTCGGCGGCGTTATTGGTGTCGTCGTCATCGTTGTTGTCGTCTTCGTTGTCGCTGGGGTGGAAGGAGGGGGATGAAGCATCCCTTGTCCCCCTTTCACACGCTCCCTCTCGTCTTTCGCCGCGCGCCTCTTCTCCTCTCTCGGCATCCTCCCTCTCCATTCAATCCTGTCCCCAACCCTCTCCATGCCCTTATCGCTCGCACTTCGACTCCCATTGCCGTTGCCACTGCCGCTGCCGCCGCCACTGCCGCTCCCACTGCTTCTTCCCACTGCCCATTGCCCATTGCCCATTTCCATTTCTCGCTTCCCCGCTTCGCCCTTCAGCTTTTTCGTTCCTCGCTTTCTCACTTCCCCTTCCACTTCTCACTTCTTCGACTCTTCACAGTCCCAGTTCCCCCTTCCCGCCTCTGCGTCCACTCGCCTTCCCCTCGCCCTCGCCCTCTCCGCCCATCCCAGACCTCCGGTGACTCGAGTTTTTCGAGTCGCCGGCTCGTGAACCTGTCGAGCCCATGGGACCAGTGTTTCAGCCCGAGTCCTGTTGACGGTCCTCGGGCTCGAAGGTGCCCCTTCGGAGGCTGAGGCTCGTGTCGCCGCCGCCGCGGCGCCGCCGTTGCCGCCGTCGCCGCCGTTGCCGCCGTCGCCGCCGCCGTCGTCGCCGCCGTCTCCTAGACCTGGTTGGTGTCGAGCCATGCCTCAGGTCTGGGGGCCGCTCGAGACGATTCGGGCACCCCCAGAATGCTCTCGGCGTTGCCCGCAGTTGCTGGAGAGCGCACCCCAAGACGAAAAGCCTCCCCGAACCGACGTTACAGGTCGTACACGTATCGTTCGAGCCGTCGTCGTCGCCGCCGCCGCCGCCGTCGTCGTCGTCGTCGTCGTCGTCGTCGTCGTCGTCGTCGCCGCCGCCGCCGCCGCCGCCGCCGCCGCCTCCGCCAACGTCGTCGTCGCTGCTTGCCAGGCTCCGTCGTCGTCGTCGTCGTCGCCGTCGCCAGCGCCGCCGCCGCCATCGCCGTCGTCGTCGTCGTCGTCGTCGACGTCGGCGTCGTCGTCGCCGCCGCCGCGCCGCCGCCGCCCGCCGTCGCCGCCGCGCCGCCCGCGACCGCGCCAGGCCCCTCGCCGCCCCCGAGGCACCCAGCGCGCTGCGGGCCGCCGCCGCCGGCGGCGGGCGCGGCGCGCCCCGGGCCTGTGTCCCCGCCGCCGGCGCCAGAGGGCGCGCTGCCAGGCGCTGCGACGACGACGACGACGGCGGCGGCTGCGACGGCGGCGGCGGTGAGGGCGGCGGCGGCGGCGGCGGCGGGCCTGGCAAGCAGCGACGACGACGGCGGCGACGACGACGACGGCGGCGGCGCGGCGTGCTGCCTGCCACTGGCAGCGTCGGGGGGCTTCAGGTCCGAGTGCTCGAGGGCTCGGGGGCTTGAGGATCGAGGGCTCGTGGATCTCGAGGGTTCGATGATGTCGAGGACCGAGAGTCTCGAGGATCTCGAGGGTCCGAGGGTCTCGAGTAACACAAGGCACAGCGTAACGATCATTTCTCGAGGTCCACGCAGATTTCTTGGACCTGCGCTGGGCCTCCCTGGCGGCGCCTCAGGTGCCATCACTAGCGCGCTCCGCGCAGATCTTCGCGAGTTGTTGTTTTTATGTTGTGGTTTGTTTCTCTAGTTTGGTGTTTCGAGGTCTCGACGGTTCGATGATCAACCCTGATCTTTGGGCGTTCCTATTTTTTCCCACCGGGCGGTTTGGTGGGGAGCGGCGGTCAGCGAGCAGCGTCATCAGGGACATCCGCACATTAAGAACGCATCAAGCCGGCTTCCACAAACTGAGCATTGCCAGCAGGATTCGGCAGAAAGTGATAAACATCACCCCAGTCGGGCGGCGCTTCCACTTCAAAAGGGCGGCCCACTGAGGAAAGACGCGGCCCCGGCCGTCCCGTCCCGCACATTTCAGGCCTGAGTGACAACAAGCAAGCAGAAACGTTGATCTGCAGAGGTCGATGAGCCTCTGGACTTGTGTTGGCCCAGTGTGTGCTTCCCCTCCCAGTGCCTCTGAGAGCACGCAGCCCGTGCTGGCCCTCTCTCTACGCCGCCTGCGTCGTGCCGTGGGCCTTCGGTGGGCAAGGACGACACGTTGGCGCTAACACAAGTTCTGAGGACCCAGGCCTCCCAGATGGGGTCGAAGTTGATGGGGTCGGAGGATTGCGCCGCATCGCCGATGCATCGCCGATGCGGCTCGATGCGGAGCCCGATCTTCTCCACGCCGACGTCGCCGATGCGTCGCCGATGCATCGGCGATGCATTGGCGACGCGGCGCGGCCCTCCGACCCCGCGTCGTGCTGAAAGGCCTCGGTGGGCAGACACGACACGTTGGCGCCAACACAAAGCTCTGAAGGTCATCGAGGAGGTCTTCTCAGGCTTCGAGGGCCGGACCCTCCGGCGTCCCCGCACCCGCCAGGCGTTTCGTTGTCTTCACACCGGGCGTTTTCTCGAAGAAGGAATATGCCATAAACATCAACTGTTGGGGCTCCGCGCGGACTTTTGGCGCTCCGCGCGGATTTCTTGGATCCGCGCTGGACCCGCCCGGCGGCGCTCTGGCGCGCTCCTCGTGGCGCAGAAAGATGGGGTCTAGGGCGCAGGTCGTGGTTTCCCGCGATGTTGCAATCTTTCAGCAGCGTCGGATCTCAAGGACGTCTTTCCCTCAGGCCCAGGCGACGAAAATAAATAGATCACCGGCCGGTTTGGAGACGTTTTCGGCCAAGAATCTGCGTCTTCGGAGGAGGGTCTCTCTCTCCCCAGATCTCCGAGGATCTGATTTTGTAAGTCCAGGCGTTTTCCTGGATTTCGGCCTCCTCTGGGTCCGTTATCGGAACCTTGGGCCACCAGAAAAGGACCCAGGTGCGCGAAATTGCCCCCAGGAAAGGAGTAACAAATCGTACTGGAGGGTGCCTGGGTCCTCCTCCTCGTGCTCCCTCTTCGAGCTTTTGTGCTTGTTTTTGTTTTTCCTAGAAAGGGCGTAGGCCCAGGGTTCTCTTTTAGTATTGTTACCCCCGGTTTCGACTTGAAGGAGGCTGGCGGAATCAATTTGCGATGAATAACAAGTTGGAAGGAGGCCGTCGGAATTATTTTTGAGGACGTCTCAGGCGAAACGCTTGTTTTTTCCCCACATCCAAAGTGGGGTTCGTGTTTTCTCTGCACACGCCGCGCAGGATCTCACACACCCCCTTTCCTCTCTCTCTCTCTCACTCACCATCATCGCCATCATCATCACCATCAACCACCATCATCGTCATCACACGCACACACTCATCATCATTACCATCATCATCACCATCAACCACCATCACCGTCATCACTAGTCATCATCATCATCCTCATCATCATCGTCACCATCATCACCACTCGATCACCCACTCACTCACTCAATTACTCACTCATCCTCAGTAGGCTTCGGAGGCAGTGGTCCTCCGACGGTAGGACCGCCGCCACTCTCAACATCATCGTCACCATCTCCATCATAATCTCTCGATCACCCACTCAGTGGCCGCCATCATCATCATCATCATCATCATCATCATCATCATCCTCATCATCATCATCATCATCATCCTCATCCTCATCATCATCATCATCATCATCATCATCATCATCATCATCATCATCATCATCATCATCATCATCATCATCATCACATCATCATCATCATCATCATCATCATCATCACTCATTCATCACACACTCATCATCATCATTCGCTCACTCATCATTTCGTCATCAGGCGGGAGCCTCTGAGTGAATTGCGAGGAAGTCTCAGGTGGGAGCCCCCTCCCTATGGGGCCCGCAGATCATGTTACTAATCCGAGCGGGTCATCGGAACCCTGTAACCGTCGTCACTTTTGGGCCTCTGAGGCTTGAATATGCAGGAAGTATCAGGCGGGAGCCTCGTCTGTGAGTGAATTGCGAGGAAGTCTCAGGCGGGAGCCCCCTCCCTATGGGGCCCGCAGATCATGTTATTAATCCGAGCGGGTCATCGGAACCTTGTAACTGTCGTCACTTTTGGGCCTCTGAGGCTTGAATATGCAGGAAGTATCAGGCGGGAGCCTCGTCTGTGAGTGAATTGCGAGGAAGTCTCAGACGGGAGGACCCTCCCTATGGGGCCCGCAGATCATGTTATTAATCCGAGCGGGTCATCGGAACCGTGTAACTGTCGTCACTTTTGGGCCTCTGAGGCTTGAATATGCAGGAAGTATCAGGCGGGAGCCTCGTCTGTGAGTGAATTGCGAGGAAGTCTCAGGCGAGAGCCCGCTCCCTATGGGGCCCGCCGGTCATGTAATTAATCCGAGCGGGTCATCGGAACCCTGTAACAGTCGTCACTTTTGGGCCTCTGAGGCATGAATATGAAGGAAGTCTCGAGCGGGAGCCTCGTCGGTGAGTGAATTGCGAGGAAGTCTCAAGCGGGAGCCCCCTCCCTATGGGGCCCGCAGATCATGTTATCAATCCGAGCGGGTCATCGGAACCTTGTAACTGTCGTCACTTTTGGGCCTCTGAGACTTGAATATGCAGGAAGTATCAGGCGGGAGCCTCGTCTGTGAGTGAATTGCGAGGAAGTCTCAGGCTGGAGCCCCCTCCCTATGGGGTCCGCAGATCATGTTATTGTAGTGGCCTTCGGCCAGTGCCGCCGATCCGGGTCGCTCGGGGTTATTCTCCAGACGCAGAAATTATGGGCGCACACTCAAACGCACACACACAGTCACACCACTTAACCTGCGCCGCAGACATGCGCACACAGCATCACCCACACACACATACTAGTTGGGAAACGCTCCTGTAGTACTAGTAGTAGTATTAGTAGTAGTAGTAGTAGTAGTAGTAGTAGTAGCAGTAGTAGTAGTAGTAGTAGTAGTAGTAGTAGTGGTAGTAGTAGTAGTAGTAGTGGTTGTGGTAGTAGTGGTAGTAGTAGTAGAGGCCTCGTTCCGCGGCTTCTCTCGACTTCCCGCGGTCTCTCTCAAGTTTCGAGCACGCGGTGAGTTTCACGATATATGTGTGTGTATGTACGCGTGCATGCATGTATGCATGCATTGATCATGTGTGCCTGTGTGTAGGTACGTATGTATGTATGTATGCTTGTGCGCGTATGTATGTATTTAGTTTGTATGTATGTTTGTATGTGTGTATGATAATATGTGTGTATGTGTGTGAATGTAAGTATGTATGTCTGGAAGATTGTTTTTCTATGTATGCAAATGTGTTTAAATGTAGGTATGTATGCATGTGTGTATGGATGTGCGTTTGAAGAGCGAGGATGTTTCAAAGAAGAGGCACTCGGTGACGCGATCGTTGAGGGATAGGAGTGAGGTCGCAGAGGAGGAGGAGGAGAATGAGGAAGAGGCGATAACTTGAAGGAAAACGATGAGACGGAGGACATCCTGCCGGTGGCGCCCTGGGCGGTGCCGCGGAAGAAACCGGGGGCCTGCCGGAGGCAGTCTGGAGGCCTCTGGGGAGCTGTTTTGGGGCCTCTTGGAACCTCTTTTGGGCCTCTTGTGGGCTTCTTGGGGCCCCTTGGGGGTCTCTTGGGGCCTCCTGGGGGCCTCTTGGGGCGGAAAGCTCGGTTCTTTCGGTTCGTGGTCCCCCTCTTGGGCCCCTCTTGGGGCTCTCTTGGGGCCTTCTTGGGCTGTCCAGAGGCCCTCTTGGGCCGTCTTGGGGCCCTCTTGGGCCGTCTTGGGGCTCTCTTGGGCCGTGTTGGAAGCATCGTGGGCCGTCTTGGGACGGACTTGGGGGCCTCTTGGGCCGTCTTCGAGCGTCGGACGCCCGAAAAGGCAAGAACGCTAAAAACCCTGAGAAAACCAATGAAAATCAACGATTCTGGCCTCTTGGGGCCCTCTTGGGAGGCCTCTTGGAAGCTTCTTGGGGCGTCTTGGAGACACCTTGGGCCGTCTGGAGGCCATCTCGGGCGTCTTGGAGCGATTTTTCGGCGACTCGGGGCCCTCTTGGAACCCCTTGGGGGTCTCTTGGGCCCCCCCCCTCCTCCAAAGCGCCGGAAAAAGCGGAGCATGGCGCCCCCCCCCCCCCTATCTTCCACTCCCCCGGAGCGGCCCCGGGGTTCGCCGGAAACTCGCACCCCCCCCCCCCCCCCCACCCCCCCTTCCCCGGCAGAGCCACCCCGGCGACCCCCCCAGAGGCTGAAGCTCAGCCTCGAGGCTGTAGCTGAGACTCCTTGAAACTCACACGCCGGATCGGCGGATTAATCCGAGCGGGTCATCGGAACCCTGTAACTGTCGTCACTTTTGGGCCTCTGAGGCTTGAATATGCAGGAAGTATCAGGCGGGAGCCTCGTCTGTGAGTGAATTGCGAGGAAGTCTCAGACGGGAGGACCCTCCCTATGGGGCCCGCCGGTCATGTAATTAATCCGAGCGGGTCATCGGAACCTTGTAACTGTCGTCACTTTTGGGCTCTTGAGACTTGAATATGAAGGAAGTCTCGAGCGGGAGCCTCGTCGCGACGCGCGGCGCCTCGGCGTCCCCCTCGTTTTCCTGCAGGCCGTAGACGAGTGCGGCACGATTCAAGGCGACCCAGACGCAGGCCGGCGCCTCCTGAACGTCCCGAACATGCACAAGACGGGAGACATCCACGGCGTCTTACCGGCACACGTCGGCATGGAGGTCCGGTTCACGGCCGTGCAGGAGGAGCTGAAGAAGAAGTTGGGGCTCGTGCAGGAGCAACGGGCCACCATCGTGTCCGTCGAGTTTCACGCAGACGACGAGCGGGACTACGAGGAGTGCGCGCCGGGCCAGCTCTTCCGCCCCCGCTTCCTACCGCAGGGAATCTGGCTGCAGGTGCACGGCTTCCAGGAGTCCCCGATCTACAAGGAGGTCGCCGAGGTGCTGCTGCAGGGCGCCGATGGCGCTGCCGACGACGGCGAGGCCGAAGCGCGGGCGAGGAACTTGCTCATGTTCAGGCCCAGCGAGCAGGAGCTCACGTGGCAAAGCTCGGGGGCGCACGCCGTGCGCCGCTCGGGGTTCACCCTGACGCATGCGTCCTACCTGACCTCCACGCTGTCGCAGGGCCAGACGCTGCGCAAGGGCGTCACCATCGACTGCGCCAGGGATGAGGACGCTGGCCGCACGGGCATGTCGGACGAGATGTGGCGGCTGCGCCTCTACGTCATGTTCTCCCGCGCCACGTGCGTGCGGAACATGCTGATCCTGCGGCCGCCCGCGCGAGAGTTCCTGGAGCGCGGGCCGCCGGCGTCACTGCGGAAGGCGCTCCAGGAGTTCGACAAGAGAGCGGTGGATTCCAGGGCTGAGGCGGAGCAGCTCGCGGCAGAGCTGGGCTTCTTGCCGCCGCCCGCCCCGACGCCGCGGCGCGCGCCTAGAGGCCCGCGGGGTTGTCCCGGCGGCTGGCTCCCGCGCCCCTGCGGCCTGCGAGGTTGTCCCAACGGCCTGGCCCGAAGGGTTGTCCCAACGGCTCCGCGATCTAGCCGTCGGCAAACGCGCGCGCGCTGGCCGACGCGGCGACGGCGCCGAGGAAAATCGAGTTGCTTGCCACGACCAAGGGGAACGGGAGGTGCACATGGAAAAGAAGCAGGAGGATGAGGAGGGAAGGGGCATGGGGAAGGGCGACGACGAGGAGGAGGTGGCGCGAGGGGAGGAGGAGGAGGAGGAGGAGGAGGAGGAGGAGGAGGAGGAGGAGGAGGAGGAGGAGGGGGAGGAGGAGGAGGAGGAGAAGTAGGAAGAGGAATAGAATGAGGAAGTGAGGGCAGTGCAGAGGGCGAGAGGAGAGGGTGTCCGCCAGGGGGAGGAGGAAAGGGCAAAGGGTAAGCTAAACAGATTCTCGTGCGGGGTCCTACCGTCGGAGGAATCAGAATTTGTTGAGGATGTCTCGAGCGAAACGCTGGTTTTGCAGAGTTGGGGGATGTCTCGAGCGGGGGCCTCGTGGGGGGCCAGAATTCAGAGGATGTCTCAGGCGAAATGCTTGTTCCCAGCCCTCCTATGCTTGGGTATTCTTTTTGAATCGAGCAAGCAGTGTGGTCGCCCCGTCCTCCTCCTCCCCCCTCCTCCCCTCCTCCTCTCCTGTTTCCTGTGTGTTCCCCTCTCCTCTTCTCTCGCGCCTTCGGGCTGCGATCTGCGCAACTGTCGCCATTTTCGTGGGTTCCTGGGATGCCCAGCGGAGGTACGTCCCACGCGGATCACCTCAAGACCTCGCGGTGCCGTGGGGGGCTGCGATCTGCGCAACTGTCGCCACTTTCGTGGGCTCCTGGGATGCCCAGCGGAGGTACGTCCCACGCGGATCACCTCGTGACCTCGCGGTGCCCTGGAGGCTGCGATCTGCGCAACTGTCGCCAATTTCGTGGGCTCCTGGGAGGCCCAGCGGAGGTACGTCCCACGCGGATCACCTCGAGACCTCGCGGTGCCCTGGGGGCTGCGATCTGCTCAACTATCGCCACTTTCGTGGGCTCCTGGGGGGCCCAGCGGAGGTACGTCCCACGCGGATCACCTCGAGACCTCGCGGTGCCGTGGGGGGCTGTGATCTGATCTTTTGTCGCCACTTTCGTGGGCTCCTGGGGGGCCCAGCGGAGGTACGTCTCACGCGGATCAGTTCGAGACCTCGCGGTGCCCTGGGGGCTGGGATTTGCGCAATTGTCGCCACTTTCGTGGGCTCCTGGGATGCCCAGCGGAGGTACGTCCCACGCGGATCACCTCGAGACCTCGCGGTGCCCTGGGGGCTGCGATCTGCGAAACTGTCGCCACTTTCGTGGGCTCCTGGGAGGCCCAGCGGAGGTACGTCCCACGCGGATCACCTCGAGAGCTCGCGGTACCCTGGGGGCTGCGATCTGCGCAACCGTCGCCACTTTCGTGGGGTCCTGGGGGGCCCAGCGAAGGTACGTCCCACGCGGATCACCTCTAGACCTCGCGGTGCCCTGGGGGCTGCGATCTGCGCAACTGTCGCCACTTTCGTGGGCTCCTGGGAGGCCCAGCGGAGGTACGTCCCACGCGGATCACTTCGAGACCTCCCGGTGCCTTTGGGGCTGCGATCTACGCAACTGTCGCCACTTTCGTGGGCCCCTGGGAGGCCCAGCGGAGGTACGTCCCACGCGGATCACCTCGAGACCTCGCGGTGCTGTGGGGGTGGCGATCTGCGCAACTGTCGCCACTTTCGTGGGCTCCTGGGAGGTACGTCCCACGCGGATCACCTCGAGACGTCGCGGTTCCCTGGGGGGCTGCGATCTGCGCAACTGTCGCCACTTTCGTGGGCTCCTGGGAGGCCCAGCGGAGGTACGTCCCACGCGGATCACCTCGAGATCTCGCGGCGCCATGGGCGGCTGCGATCTGTGCAACTGTCGCCACTTTCGTGGGCTCCTGGGAGGCCCAGCAGAAGTACGTCTTACGCGTTGCCGCTGCTCTTCTTGCTGCGCTATTCTGATTTCAGTGCTGTGTGCTCTTCTTCCGCACTTCGGGTTTTTCAGCATGCCCGTCAGCATTGAGTGGTCCTGAGTGTAATCACCACATGTATAGAAAGGGTTGGGTACGTCGCGGGGTATTGTTCTCGTCCCGCTCGCAGGAATTCCGAGGATGTCTCGCGCGTGTCGCGTCCCGCGCGCAGGAATTTCGAGGATGTCTCGACTCATTCGTTTGTTTCTTGTTTCCAGGATTTCCTTGGCCACACAGGGGGGTATCTAACATTTTCGCCCGAGCTGGATCCACGTCGCTTCACGTGTGCAGGGAACCCAGGTGGGTATCTAACATGGTGGTCCCGAGCTGGTACCACGTTTTCCCGTGTCCTGGCCACACAGGTGGGTCTCTAACATGGTGGTCCCGCGCTGGAGCCGCCACGTGCTTTCACGTGTACAGGCCACCCAGGCGGGTATCTAACATGTTGGTCCCGAGCAGGAACCGCGTGTTTTCACGTGCCCACGCCACCCATGGGGGGTATCTCACATGGTGGCCCCGCGCTGGAACCACGTGTTTTCACGTGCCCAGGTCGCCCAGAGGGTGTATCTAACATGGTGGTCCCGCGCTGGAATCGCGTGGTTTCACGTGTCCACGCCACCCAGGGGGGTATCTAACATGGTGGTCCCGAGCTGGAACCGCGTGCTGTTACGTGTCCAAGCCACCCATGAGGTATCTGACATGGTGGTTCCGAGCTGGAACCACGTGCTTTCACGTGCCCAGGCCACCCAGGGGGTATCTAACATGGTGGTCCCGCGCTGGAACCATGTGTTTTCACGTGTGCAGGCCACCCAAGTGAGTATACATGATCCATGGTCGAGGGTTCACGGGCCCCCCCCTAGATGGTATGGTCCCAGGATTCCTCGGGCCCCCCCACCCAGATGGTATGGTCCCAGAGACGACGACGACGACGACGACGACGGCGACGACGACGACGGCGACGACTACGACGACGGCGACGACGACGACGACGACCACGTCGACGACGACGACGGCTGCGGCGGCGACGACGCCGGCGGCGGCGGCGGCGACGACGACGATGACGACGATGACGACGATGACGACGGCGACGACGACGATGACGACGACGACGACGACGACGACGACGACGACGACGAGGACGACGAGGACGACGAGGACGACGAGGACGACGAGACGACGACGACGACGACGACGACGACGACCTCTGAACCACCACAGCACCATCACATCCACAGGGGGGGAGGGGGGCACCGCAGCGCAGCACCACGCCACGCCCACTTCTGAACCACCACAGCACCACACCACATCCACAGGGGGGGGGGCACCGCAGCGCAGCACCACGCCACGCCCACAGGGGGGGGCGGGGGGGACCATCGCGCGGGGGGGGGGGCCCAATGGCATCAGCATTGGGGGGGGGGGGGCCCAAGCCCTGGACCATACATGGTGGTCCCGAGCTGGAACCGCGTGTTTTCACGTGTCCAGGCCACCCAGGGGGGTATCTATCCTGGTGGTCCCGAGCTGGGACCACGTGTTTTCACGTGTCCCGGCCACTCAGGGTGTATCTAGCATGGGCCTCCTGGATCTTTCCTGGGACTCGGAACGGAACGTCGAGACTTTATTTGTATTTGGCATCGATTCGTTTACTTCTTGGCCTCCAGGCGCCTCTCTGCGTTCTTGGGCCCTCCTGCGCTCCAGACGACCACATGTTAGATATCTCCCCTGGGTGGGCTGGACCACGTGTTTTTACGTGTGCAGGCCACCCAATGGGTCTAACATGGTGGTCCCGAGCTGGAACCATATGTTTTTACGTGTCCAGGCCACCCAGGGGGATACCTAACATGGTTGTCCAGAGCTTGAACTACGGTAGGTTTGCGTCGTGTCGACCAGCGGCGACCCCAGCGCGGACGTTCAAGGTTGAACGCCGCGGGGGACCCAGAATCGTTCGATGTGGAGCGATTGGACGTTGCGGCAGCGGCCGATCGTTCAAGGTTGAACGATCCCTGCGGTGTCAAAAACCAACGCTGGGGTCGGCACGACACGAACCTGCCGTACGTGTTTTTACGTATCCAGGCCACCCAGGGGGGTATCCAACATGATTGATCCGATCAAGGACAACATGTTGCAACGAGTCCAGGCTATTCAGGGGTGTATATAGCATGGTTTCCCGAGCTGGCACCATGTGTTTTTAGGTGTCCAGGCCATCCAGGGGGGTATCTAACATGGTTGCCCCGAGCAAGGACCACGCATTTTCCCGGAAAGGGCGGGGGCCCAGGGTTCTCTTTTAGTAGGTAAACCTGTCCCCCGGTGCCAACTTGAGGGAGGCCGGCGAATTTTTTCCCTGATGAATAACGAGGTCGAAGGAGGCCGGCGAATTAAAATTTGAGGATGTCTCGAGCGAAACGCTTGTTTTTGAAATCCCGATCGATAAATCACAGGGTGCGGGCCACTTTTTCGTGTGTTGAGGATGTCTCGAGCGAAACGCTTGCTCCGCAGAGTTTGCCGAGGATGTCTCGAGCGAAACGCTTGTTTTGCAGAGCCGACCGCGACGCGGAAAAGCGCCCCGCGCGAAGGAATTTCGATGATGTCTCGACTAATTCCTTTGTTTTTGTACGATTTCCTGGAATTTTGGCAGGATGTCTCGAGCGAAATGCACGACCCCACCCTAGCACGACCATACCCCAGCACGACCACACCCCAGCACGACCAGACCCCAGCACGACCCCACCCCAGCACGACCCCACCCCAGCACGACCATACCCCAGCACGACCACACCCCAGCACGACCCGACCCCAGCACGACCCTACCCCAGCAAGACCACACCCCAGCACGACCACACCCCAGCACGACCTCACCACAGCACGACCACACCCCAGCACGACCACACCCCAGCACGCCCCAGCACGACCACGCCCCAGCACACCACCCCCAGCACGACCACCCCCCCAGCACGACCACGCCCCAGCACGACCACACCCCAGCACGACCACCCCAGCACGACCACACCCCAGCACGACCACACCCCAGCACGACCACACCCCAGCACGACCACACCCCAGCACGACCCGATCGATAAATCACAGGGTGCGGAGCACCCCAGCACGAACCCACCCCAGCACGACCCCACCCCAGCACGACCCCACCCCAGCACGACCACGCCCCAGCATGACCACACCCCAGCACGACCACACCCCAGCACGACCACTCCCCAGCACGACCCCACCCCAGCACGACCCCACCCTAGCACGACCACACCCCAGCACGACCACACCCCAGCACGACCCCACCCCAGCACGATCACACCCCAGCACGACCCCACCCCAGCAAGACCACACCCCAGCACGACCGCACCCCAGCACGACCTTACCACAGCACGACCACACCCCAGCACGACCACGCCCCAGCACGACCACGCCCCAGCACGACCACGCCCCAGCACGACCACGCCCCAGCACGACCACCCCCCAGCACGACCACCCCCCCAGCACGCACGACCACCCCCCAGCACGACCACACCCCAGCACGACCACTCCCCAGCACGACCACACCGCCTTGGTTGAGTGGTTGCCTGTCGTCGTGGAATGTTTCGTGGGGTGTCTCGTGGAATGTTTCGCGGGGTGTCTCGTGAAATGTTTCGTGAGGTGTCTCGTGGAATGTTTCGTGAGGTGTCTCGTGGGCTGTTTCGTGAGGTGTCTCGTGGGATGTTTCGTGAGGTGTTGCCCAGTTGGGTATCATGAAAACGTGTCCATGCTCCACATGTCTATATCCCTTTCCGGGTTCGTGGGTCCATCATGTTAACGTTACGTGGCGCGTCCCCTCGGCAAGTCCCGCGGTGCGTCCCCGTGGCACGTCCCCTGGGACTTCGCCTGGCGCGTCCCTTGGGACGTTCCGCGGCGCTTCCTCCTGGCATGTTCCCCTGTCAATTAGCTCTGGGGCAGCAACTATGTGCTGAGGCATCTCGAGCTTAAGATCCAGATCAGTTCGGTCAGGACTCGGTTGCAAAGGAGGACTCGATCCACAACGCTATATAGCACAATTGCGGCATGGCACATCGCAGTTCAGCACAGCGCAGCACAGCACAGCTCTCGGCGCGGTACATCAAGATCGATACACTCAGCATTGCAACCTGCCACGTTCCGTGGCGCGTCCCGTGGCGAGTCCCCCTGGCACGTCGCGCGGCGCGTCCCCTGGCACGTCCCGTGGCACATCCATTGGCACGTTCCGTAGCGCGTCCCCTCGGCCCGTCCCGCGGTGCGTCTTCGTGGCACGTCCCTTGGCACGTCGCTTGGCGCGTCCCTTGGGACGTTCCGCGGCGCGTCCTCCTGGCATGTTCCCCTGTCAATTAGCTCTGGGGCAGCAACTATGTGCTGAGGCAGCTCGAGCTTAAGATCCAGATCAGTTCGGTCAGGACTCGGATGCAAAGGAGGACTCGATCCACAACGCTACATAGCACAATCGCGGCATGGCACATCGCAATTCAGCACGGCGCTGCACAGCACAGCCCTCTGCACGGTCCATCAAGATCGATACAATCAGCATTGCGTTTGCCCGTCGCCCAATCAGGTGTCTTTGAAACGTTGCCATACCTTACATGTCTATATTCCTTTCCAGGTTCGTGGGTCGATCATGTTCTTAGGCAAGCTGCGAGGCGCGAGTACCTGAAGCGTAACGTGCTCCTCTTCTTGCTCCTCCTTCTTTTTAGGCCTCCCAGATGGGGTCCGAGTTTATGGGGCCGGGGATCGCGCCGCATCCCCGATGCATCGTCGATGCGACTCGATGTGGGGCTCGAGTTTCTCCACGCAGGCGGCTGCATCGCCGATATGTCGGCGATGCATCGGTGGTGCAGCAAGATCGTCCGCATTTGAGCGACGGAAGAACGGGCTCGTCTGCGCCGACATCCGCGCGCAAGCTGCCCGCGCAAGGTCGCGCGTAAGCGCCCTCCTTCCCCACGCGGTGTGCCGCGCTGGCGGCCCACGTAGGCCACCGCGTGAGGTAAGACCGGTTTCTTTTCGTCGCTCCTTTGCTCTAGGCCTCCTAGATGGGGTCGGAGTAGATGGGGTCTGAGGATAGCACGGCATCGCCGATGCATCGGCGATGCGGCTCGATGATCAGCCCGATTTGCTCCACGTCGACGTCGCGGATGCATCGCCGACATCGACGATGCTTCGCCGGTGCATCGCCAATGCATCGCCGATGCATCGCCGATGTATCGCCGACGTATCGACGATACGACGCGATCCTCCGACCCCATCTACTCCGACCCCATCTAGGAGGCCTCTATTTGCTCTTCCTTCTTTCTCTCCTTCTCACCCCTTCCTGGACCGAGGAATCTTATACTGTAGCATCGGCGTCGTGGCGGGCGCTGTCTGGCTACACCGCTCGGGAAACTCTCTCTCTCTCTATATATATACACACACTACAAGATGGGTCTGCTATAGATGTTCGGGCCGGACGCGCGCCTCCAACGAGGACAATTCGTACTGGTACGTCTCTGTGCGTCCCATTGTTCCCAGACGCCCGACGTCATGAGTTTTTCATGACGTCGACCTCCAGAGGTCTCGACCCCTCCCCAGGGGCCGGCTTCTCGTCCCGAGTCGTTTTGCCCGGAAAGGGCGCGGGCCCAGGGTTCTCTTTTAGTATTGTCACCCCCGGTTTCGACTCGAAGGAGGCTGGCGGAATTATTTTGCGATGAATGACGAGTTTGGAAGGAGGCCGGCGGGATTATTTTTGAGGACGTCTCAGGCGAAAGGCCTGTTTTCAGAATTTGTTGGGGATGTCTCGAGCGAAGCGCTGGTTTTGCAGAGTTGGGGGATGTCTCGAGCGGGGGCCTCGTTGGGGGCCAGAATTCAGAGGACGTCTCAGGCGAAATGGTTGTTTTCACGTCCCGCTCGCAGGAATTCCGAGGATGTCTCGCGCGTGCCGCGTCCCGCGCGCAGGAATTTGAGGATGTCTCGACTAATTCGCTTGTTTTTCTAGGATTTCCTTGGCCACAGAGGGGGTTATTTAAAATGTCCTGCCCGAGCTGGAACCACGTCGCTTCACGTGTCCAGGGCACCCAGGTGGGTATCTAACATGGTACCCCTGAGCTGGTACCACGTTTTCCCGTGTCCTGGCCACACAGGTGGGTATCTAACATGGTGGTCCCGCGCTGGAGCCACGTGTTTTCACGTGAACGGGCCACCCAGGTGTGTATCTAACATGTTGGTCCCGAGCTGGAACCACGTGTTTCACCTGTCGAGGCCACCCAGGGGGTGTCTAAGATGGTGGTCCCGCGCTGGAGCCACGTGTTTTCACGTGCCCAGGTCGCCCAGAGGGTGTATCTCACATGGTGGCCCCGCGCTGGAACCGCGTGTTTTCACGTGTCCACGCCACCCAGGGGGGTATCTAACATGGTGGTCCTGAGCTGGAACCACGTGCATTTACGCGTCCAAGCCACCCATGAGGTATCTAACATGGTGGTCTGGAGCTGGAACCGCGTGTTTTCACGTGTCCAGGCCACACAGGGGGTATCTAACATGGTGGTCCCGAGCTGGAACCACGTGTTTCACCTGTCGAGGCCACCCAGGGGGTGTCTAAGATGGTGGTCCCGCGCTGGAGCCACGTGTTTTCACGTGCCCAGGTCGCCCAGAGGGTGTATCTCACATGGTGGCCCCGCGCTGGAACCGCGTGTTTTCACGTGTCCACGCCACCCAGGGCGGTATCTACCATGGTGGTCCTGAGCTGGAACCGCGTGCTTTTACGTGTCCAAGCCACCCATGAGGTATCTAACATGGTGGTCCCGAGCTGGAACCGCGTGTTTTCACGCACGTGTCCAGGCCACTCAGGGGGTATCTAACATGGTGGTCCCGCGCAGGAACCATGTGTTTTCACGTGTGCAGGCCACCCAGGTGAGTATCTAACATGGTGGTCCCGAGCTGGAACCGCGTGTTTTCACGTGTCCAGGCCACCCAGGGGGGTATCGAACATGGGGGTCCCGAGCTGGGACCATGTGTTTTCACGTGTCCAGGCCACTCAGGGTGTATCTAGCATGGGCCTCCTGGATCCTGCCTGGGATTTGGAACTGAACGTCGAGAGTTTATGTGTATTTGGTATCGATTCGTTCATTTCCCGGAAAGGGCGTAGGCCCCGGCTTCTCTTTTAGCTGTTTACCCCCAGATCTGACGGCTGTAGGGCCGGCGAATTTCTTTTGCGATAAATAACGACGTCGCGTAGGGCCGGCGAATTAAAAAGTTGAGGGCGTCTCGAGCGAAACGCTTGTTTTTCAGAATTTGTTGAGGATGTCTCGAGCGAAACGCTTGTTTTGTGTTATAGATTGTCCTCTCCTGGGGATCAGAATTTGGAGGATCTCTCAAGTGAAATGCTTGGTTTCACGTGCCCAGGTCTTGAGGATGTCTCGAGCGAGACGCTTGGTTTCAAGCCTCCAGGTTGCCCAGGCAGAGGTCAAGCGCCAGGATTTGTTGAGGATGTCTCGAGCGAGACGCTTGGTTTCACGCGTCCTCGTCGCCCAGGTGGATGTCTAGAATGAGGAGGTGTTGAGGAAGTCTCGATCGAGATGTTTGTTTGCACGTGTCCAGGTTGCCCAGGCGGATGCCTAGCATGAGGATGTGTTGAGAATGTCTCGAGAGATACGCTTGTTTTCACGTGTCCAGGTCGCCCAGGCGGATGTCTAACATGAAGACGTGTTGAGGATGTCTCGAGCGAGACGTTTGCCTTCACGTGTACAGGTCGCCAAGGCGGATATCTAGAATGAGGAGGTGTTGAAAACGTCTTGAGCGAAACGCTTGTTTTCACGTGCCCAGGTCACCCAGGCGGACGTCTCACATGAAGATGTGCTGAGGATGGCTCGAGCGAACTACTTGTTTTCACGTGTCCAGTTCGCCCAGGCGGATGTCTAGCATGAGAATGTGTTGAGGAAATGTTGAGCGAAACGTTTGTTTTCACGTGTCCAGGTCGCTCAGGCGGATGTCCAGAATGAGGATTTTGACAGGATGTCTCGAGCGAAACGCCTGTCCTGAGCACGTTCCGTAGCGCGTCCCCTTGGCACGTCCCGCGGTGCGTCCCCATGGCACGTCCCCTGGCATGTCGCCTGGCGCGTCCTTTGAGACGTTCCGCTGCGCGTCCTCCTGGCATGTCCCCCCTGTCAATTAGCTCTGCGGCAGATACTATGTGTTCAGGCAGCCCGAGCTTAAGATCCATATCAGTTCGGTCAGGACTCGGATGCAACGGAGGACTCGATCCACGACGCTATAGAGCACAAACGCGGCATGGCACATCGCAATTCAGCACGGTGCAGCACAGCACAGACTTCGGCACGGTACATCAAGATCGATACAATCAGCATTGCAACCTGGCACGTTCCTTGGCACGTTCCGTGGGGCGTCCCTTGGCGAGTCCCCCTGGCACGTCGCGTGGCGCGTCCCCTGGCACATTCCGTGGCACATCCATTGGCACGTTCCGTAGCGCGTCCCCTTGGCACGTCCTACGGTGCGACCCCATGGCACGTCCCCTGGCACGTCGCCTGGCGCGTCCCTTGGGACGTTTCGCGGCGCGTCCTCCTGGCATGTCCCCCTGTCAATTAGCTCTGGGGCAGCTTCTATGTGTTCAGGCAGCTCGAGCTTAAGATCCAGATCAGTTCGGTCAGGACTCGGATGCAAAGGAAGACTCGATCCACGACGCTATAGAGCACAACCGCGGCATGGCACATCGCAATTCAGCACGGTGCAGCACAGCACAGCCCTCGGCACGGTACATCAAGATCGATACAATCAGCATTGCATTTGCCCGTCACCCAATCAGGTGTCTTTGAAAACGTTGCCATGCGTTACATTTCTATATTCCTTTCCGGGTTCGTGGGTCGATCATGTTTTTGGCCTCCAGGCGCCTCTGGGCGTTCCTGGGCCCTCCTGCGCTCCAGACGACCGCATGTTAGATCTCCCCCCTGGGTGGGCTGGACCATGTGTTTTTTCGTGTGCAGGCCACCCAGGAGGGTATCTAACATGGTGGTCCCGAGCTGGAACCGCGTGTTTTCACGTGTCCAGGCCACCCAGGGGAATATCTAACATAGTTTTCCCGAGTTTGAACCATGTGTTTTCACGTATCCAGGCCACCCAGGGGGTATCTAACATGATTGTTCTGAGCAAGGACCACGTGTTGTAACGAGTCCAGCCACCACGGGGTGTATATAGAATGGTTTTCCGAGCTGGCACCATTTGTTTTTCCCGGTTAGGGCGTGGTCCCAGGGTTCTCTTTTAGATGGTTTCCCCATGGTTTTGACGGCTGTAGGGCCAGCGAATTTCTTTTGCAATGAATATCGAGGTCGCCTAGGGCCGGCGAATTAAGATTTTGAGGAAGTCCTTGGCGAAACGGTGTTTTTTGAAATCCCGATCGGTAAATCACATGTTGCGGGACACATTTTGGTCGAAGAAGTGCATTCCGTACGAGCGGGAACCATGTGTTTTCACGTGTCACGGCCACACCCAGGTAGGTATCTAACATGGTGGTCCCGAGCTGGAACCACGTGTTTTTACATGTCCAGGCCGAGCAGGGGGGTATCTATCATGGTGGTCCCGAGCTGGAACCACGTGTTTTCACGTATCCAGGCCCGCCAGGGAGGATATCTAACATGGTGGGCCCTCGCTGGAACCACGTGTTTCCACGTGTCCAGGCCACCCAGCTAGGTATCTAACATGGTGGCCCCGAACTGGAACCATGTGTTTTCACGTGTCCAGGCCGAGCAGGGGGTATCTAACATGGTGGTCCCGAGCTGGAACCACGTGTTTTCATGCGTCCAGGCCCCCAGGAGGCCCCAGGAGGCCTCCCCAGGTCCCCAGGACGGAACGTGTCAAGTTATTACACATGTGGTGTCGATTCGTTGATTTTTGTTTGCCTTTTGTGCCCCAACCCCATTTTGGGGGGGCCAGACGACACATGCTAATGAGATATTTCCCCTATGGGTGGCTCAGACACGTGACAATACGTGGGTTCCTAACGCCCCAGGGCGGGTCAAGTGTGAAAACACATGGGTTCCTAACGCCCCAGGGCGGGACAAGCGTGAAAACACATGGGTTCCGAACGCCCGAGAGCGGGACGAGCGTGAAAACACATGGGTTCCGAACGCCCCAGGGTGGGACAAGCGTGAAAACACATGGATGGTTCCTAACGCCCCAGGGCGGGACAAGCGTGAAAACACATGGGTTCCCAACGCTCGAGAGCGGGGCGAGCGTGAAAACACATGGGTTCCTGACGCCCCAGCGCGGGACAAGCGTGAAAACACATGGGTTCCTAACGCCCCAGCGCGGGACAAGCGTGAAAACACATGGTTCTTAACGCACGAGAGCGGGACATGCGTGAAAGTACGTGGGTTCCTAACGCCCCAGCGCGAGACAAGCGTGAACACGCGTGGTCTCCCAACGCCTCAGAGCGGGACAAGCGTGAATACCCGTGGTCTCCTAACGCCGCAGAGCGTGACAAGCGTGAAAACACGTGGGTTCCTAATGCATGATAGGCCGCCCCAAGAGGCCCCAGGAGGCCTCCCCACGGCCCCAGGACGGAACGTGTCAAGTTCTTACACATCTGGTGTCGATTCGTTTACTTTTTCTTGCTTTTGTGCCTCCCCCCCACTGTTGGGGGCCCAGACGACCGCATGCTAGCTATCCCCCGATGGGTGGCTGCGACACGTGAAAACACGTGGGTTCCTAACGCTCCAGGGCGGGAAGAGCGTGAAAACACATGGGTTCCTAACGCTCAAGGCCGGGACAAGCGTAAAAACACGTGGGTTCCTAACGCCACAGGGCGGGACAAGCGTGAAAACACGTGGGTTCCTAACGCCTGAGATCGGCACGAGCGTGAAAACACGTATGTCCTAACGCCTCAGAGCGGGACAAGCGTGAATACACGTGGTCTCCTAACGCCTCAGAGCGGGACAAGCGTGAAAACACGTGGGTTCTTCATGCCTCAGAGGCCACCCCAGGAGGCCCCAAGAGGCCTCCCCAGGGCCCCAGGACGGAATGTGTCAAGTTCTTACATATCTGGTGTCGATGCATTTTTTTTTTCTTGCTTTTGTGCCTCGCCCCACTTTTGGGGGCCCAGACGACCGCATGCTAGCTATCCCCCGATGGGTGGCTGCGACACGTGACAACACGTGGGTTCTCAACGCCCGAGAGCGGGACGTGCGTGAAAACACGTGGGTTCTTAACGCCCCAGCGCGAGACAAGCGTAAAAACACGTGGGTTCCTAAGGCCCGAGAACGGGACAAGCGTGAAAACACGTGGGTTCCGAACGCCCGAGAGCGGGACGAGCGTGAAAACACGTGGGTTCCTAACGCCCGAGACCGGCACGAGCGTGAAAACAAGTGCTTCCTAACGCTCGGAAGAAAAACATAAAAAACCACGTGGGCTCCTAACGCGCGAAAGCGGGACAACCGTGAAAACACGCGGGTTCCGAACGCCCCAGGGCAGGACAAGCGTGAAACCACGCGGGTTCCGAACGCCCGAAAGCGGGGCGAGCGTGACAACACGTGGGTTCCGAACGCACCAGCGCGAGACAAGCGTGACAACACGTGGGTTCCTAACGCCCGAGAACGGGACAGGCGTGAAAACACATGGGTTCCTAACGCCTCAAAACGGCACAAGCGTGAAAACACGTGGGTTCCTAACGCCCGAAAGCGGGGCGAGCGTGAAAACACGTGGGTTCCTGACGCCCCAGCGCGGGACAAGCGTGAAAACACGCGGGTTCGTAACGCCCCAGGGCAGGACAAGCGTGAGAACACGTGGGTTCTTGACGCCTGAAAGCGGGACAAGCGTGAAAACACGTGGGTTCCTAACGCTCCAGCGCGAGACAAGCGTAAAAACACATGGGTTCCTAACGCCTCAGGGCGAGACAAGTGTGAAAACACGTGGGTTCCTAACGCCCGAGAACGGGACAAGCGTGAACACATGTGGGTTCCGAACGCTTCAGAGTGAGACAAGCGTAAAAACACGTGGATTCCTAATTCCTCAGAGGCCGCCCCAGGAGGCCCCAGGAGGCTTCCCCACGGCCCCAGGACAGAACTTGTCATATTATTACAAATCTGGTGTCGATTCATTTACTTTTTCTGGCTCCTGTGCCTCCACCCACTTTTGCGGGCCCGAACGACCACATGCTAGCGACCTCGCCCTGGGTGGCTCAGACACGTGAAAACACGTGGGTTCCTGACGCCCCTGGGCGGGACAAGCGTGAAAACACATGGGTTCCTCACGCCCCAGGGCGGGACAAGCGTGAAAACACATGGGTTCCTAACGCCCGAGATCGGCACGAGCGTGAAAACACATGGGTTCCTAACGCCCGAGAGCGGGACAAGCGTGAAAACACGTGGTCTCCTAAGGCCCGAGAGCGGGGCGAGCGTGAAAACACGTGGCGCAAGAGCACGTGCTGTTCAAGCCAGGGTCCGTCGCATGGCTTCCTGGGGAGGCTTCCTGGGGCAAAAGGGAACCACCCAGGAACAGGGATAGGAGGAAGAGGGGCAGGGATAAAACCACCCAGGCCAGGGATAGAACCACCCAGGAACAGGGATAAACCACCCAGGAACAGGGATAGAACCACCCAGGCCAGGGATAGAACCACCCAGGAACAGGGATAGAACCACCCAGGGCCACCCAGGAACAGGGATAGGAGATGGAGGAGGTGGTGGAGGAGGAAGCTCATGAGGGTGAGCACGATGACGATGACGATGACGATGACGATGATGATGATGACGATGACGACGATGATGATGATGATGATGATGATGATGATGATGATGATGATGATGATGATGATGATGATGATGATGATGATGATACGGAATATGATGACGATGCTGATGATGATTCTGATGATGATGCTGATTATGATGATGATGATGATGATGATGATGATGATGATGATGATGATGATGATGCCGACGATGAAAATGACGACGACGGTGATGCTGATGATGATGATGCTGATGATGATGATGATGATGGTGCTGATACTGATGACGATGCTGATGGTTGTGGTGGTGATGATGATGGCTCCGATGATTCGGATGATGGTGACTCCGACGATGGTGATGGTGATTGCGATGATGATGCGGATGCTGTGGATGATTGTTATGATGATTGTGATGATGGTGATGATTATGATGATGATGATGACGATGCTGCTGCTGATGCTGATGATGATGATGATGATGGTGCTGATGATGATGATGATGGTGATGACGATGATTATGATGATGATGATGCTGATGATGATGATGCTGCTGATTATGATGATGATTATGATGACGATGATGATGATGATGATGATGATGATACTGATGATGATGATGATGATGATGATGATGATGATGATGATGATGATGATGATGTTGATGATGATGATGATGATGGTGGTGGTGGTGGTGGTGGTGATGATGATGATGGTGGTGGTGGTGATGTTGATGGTGATGGTGATGGATATGATGATGATGATGATGATGATGATGATGATGATGATGATGATGATGATGATGATGATGATGATGCTGATGCTGATGCTGATGCTGATGCTGATGCTGTTACTGATGATGATGATGATGATGATGATGATGATGATGATGATGATGATGATGATGATGATGATGATGATGATGATGATGATGATGATGATGGGGACGGGAGGGATAGGGAGGGAGGGGGGACGGAGGAGGAGAGGTAGGGAGGGAGGGGGGGAGGGAGGGAGGTGGGGTGGGAGGATGATGATGGTGACATGCGAGGCTGCCCCAAACCAGCCAAAGTGTTAAATTGAGGTTTGGTCGTCCTGGCGGGGCCGACGACGACGCCGACGACGACGACGACGAACACGACGACGACGCGTCCTCCTGGCATGTTCCCCTGTCAAGTAGCTGTGGGGCAGCTTCTATGTGTTCAGGCAGCTCGAGCTTCTGTCCTGTCCTGTGTTGCCGAGGGCTGTGCTGTGCCACGGGCCGAAGCCTTGGGCCGCGTTCCCCCCCTAGGCCGCTTCGGCTCAAGCCGTGGCCCTCCCAGGAGCCCCGAGCGCTCCCTGGCCCAAACGCACCCCTCGGTGGGCCCTCTGGCCTCCCGCCGTGCCAACGGATGGTCGCCGCGGGAGCCTGTCACACGGTCCTGCTCAGGAGCGACGGCACGGCCGTGGCCTGCGGCGACAATAGTTACGGCCAGTGCGCCGTGCCAGCGCTGGACGGCGGCCAGACCTACACGCAGGTCGCCGCGGGAGCCTGGCACACGGTCCTGCTCAGGAGCGACGGCACGGCCGTGGCCTGCGGCGACAATCATTTCGGCGAGTGCACCGTGCCAGCGCTGGACGGCGGCCGGACCTACACGCAGGTCGCCGCGGGAGCCTGGCACACGGTCCTGCTCAGGAGCGACGGCACGGCCGTGGCCTGCGGCGACAATAGATGCGGCCAGTGCGCCGTGCCAGCGCTGGACGGCGGCCGGACCTACACGCAGGTCGCCGCGGGAGGCTGGCACACGGTCTTGCTCAGGAGCGACGGCACGGCCGTGGCCTGCGGCGACAATCATTTCGGCGAGTGCACCGTGCCAGCGCTGGACGGCGGCCAGACCTACACGCAGGTCGCCGCGGGAGGCTGGCACACGGTCCTGCTCAGGAGCGACGGCACGGCCGTGGCCTGCGGCTCCGGTAGCGGCGGCCAGTGCGCCGTGCCAGCGCTGGACGGCGGCCAGACCTACACGCAGGTCGCCGCGGTAGGCGACCACACGGTCCTGCTCAGGAGCGACGGCACGGCCGTGGCCTGCGGCGACAACAGACAAGGCCAGTGCGCCGTGCCAGCGCTGGACGGCGGCCAGACCTACACGCAGGTCGCCTCGGGAGGCGACCACACGGTCCTGCTCAGGAGCGACGGCACGGCCGTGGCCTGCGGCGACAACAGACAAGGCCAGTGCGCCGTCCCAGCGCTGCACGGAGCGCTGACGTACACCGCGAGCCTGCTCGTCGGTGGAACGCTGCTTCTGCAGGCGTCGCTCGACGGCGACGCGGTGCCTGGCATGAAGGAAACGGGCCCCCCCCCCCCTCAGGACCACATCTCCATCCCGAGCCGTCCGCTGCCAGGCCCAGGGCCCGCGGAGGACCAGGGAGGCGAGACGCGGCTCCACAGCTCAGGACCCGCTTCCTTCCTGGCGAGGTGCGCTTCCTGACCCTGGGCGGTGTGGAGCGCTGCCGGGCCCCGGCGGCGCCCGGCGCGCCGCTCGCCGGCTTGCGCGACTGGCTGGCGGGCGAGTTGGGCGCGGGCAGGCTGGGCCCCGGGCTCGCCCGCGCCGACGCGGCCCTGCCGGGCGGGCGGCTCCTGAGCGGGGCCTCGGCGGGCGAGACCGTCGCGGACGCCTTCGGGTCGTAGGCACGTGGCTGGCCCTGGGCAGGGCTCTCGTCGGCTGCTCCGGCTCGATCCGATGTCGATGGCTTACGATTCCGATTCGATCCGAGCTGAGATTCCGATCTGGGTTCCGACGTCCCACTGGAGGTCTTACCAGCCTGCCGACTTCCGCCGATTCGACCCATGTCGGCCTTGGCTGCCGAAGTCCGCCGGAGTCCGCGCCGACGGGGTCCCGCTGCCTCATCACGCCGCCCAGGAACGTCGGGTTTTGCTCTCGGGGGCCCGCCGCCGATCTGTCCGCGATGCGTCGCCGATTCCAGGTCGACGGTTCCCTCCCCGGAGCGACCCATTCCCGCACCAGCATTGCCCCTCAGCCCAGAGCGCATGCTTTGCAGCCGCTCAGTGGACGGTGGCTCGCCTCTCCGTTGGGACCTACCCAAACCCCCGACGTCGTGATGCTTTCATGCCGCCGACCCCCAGAAGGTCTTGACACATCCCCCGGGACCGGCTCCTCATCCTGAGTCGTTTTTCCCGGAAAGGGCTCGGGCCCAGGGTTCTCTTTTAGTGTGTTTACCCCTGGTTCTGACGGCTGCAGGGCCGGCTAAATTAGTTTGCGATAAATAACGAGGTCGCGTAGAGCCAGCGAACTCATCTTTGAGTCTGTCTCGAGCGAAACGCTTGTTTTTCAGAATTTGTTGAGGATGTCTCGAGCGAAACGCCTGTTCTTTGTGTTGTAGATTGTCCTTTCCTGTGGGCCTGAATTCAGAGGATCTGTCAAGTGAAATGCTTGTTTTCACGTGCCCAGGTCTTGAGGATGTCTCGAGCGAGACGCTTAGTTTCACGCCTCCAGGTTGCCCAGACAGATGTCTAGCATGAGGGTTTGTTGAGGATGTCTCGAACCAGAGGCTTGTTTTCACTTGTCCAGGTCGCCCAGGCGGATGTCTAGCATGAGGCGGTGTCGAGGACGTCTCGATCGAGACGCTTGTTTGCACGTGTCCAGGTTGTCCAGGCGGATGTCTAGCATTAGGATGTGCTGAGAACGTCTTGAGCGAAACGCGTGTTTTCACGTGTCCAGGTCGCCTAGGCACAGCACAGCCCTGGGCACGGTACATCAATATCGATACCCTTAGCATTGCAGCCTGGCATGTTGCCTGGCACGTTCCTTGGAGCGTCCCGTGGCGAGTCCCTCTGGCACGTCGCACGGTGCACGTCCATTGGCTCGTTCCGTAGCGCGTCCCCTCGGCACGTCCCGCGGTGCGTGCCCATGGCACGTCCCCTGGCACGTTGCCTGGCGCGTCCCTTGGGACGTTCCGCGGCGCGTCCTTCTGGCATGTCCCCCTGTCGATTAGTTTTGGGGCAGCTACCATCTGCTCAGGCAGCTCGAGCTTAAGATCCAGATCAGTTCGGTCAGGACTCGGATGCCAGGGAGGACTCGATCCGCAACGCCATAGAGCACAATCGCGGCATGGCACATCGCAGTTCAGCACGGCGCTGCACAGCACAGCCGTTGGCACGGTACATCAAGATCGATACACTCAACATTGCACCTACCTTGGCACGTGCCTTGGCGCGTTCCGTGGCGAGTCCCCCTGGCACGTCGCGCGGCGCGTCCCCTGGCACGTCCCGCGGCATGTCCCCTCTGTCGATTAATTTTGGCGCAGCTACCATCTGCTCAGGCAGCTCGAGCTTAAGATCCAGATCAGTTCGGTCAGGACTCGGATGCCAGGGAGGACTCGATCCGCAACGCTATAGAGAGCACAATCGCGGCATGGCACATCGCAGTTCAGCACGGCGTGGCACAGCACAGCCTTCGGCACGGTACATCAAGATCGATGCATTCAGCATTGCATTTGCCCGTCGCCCAAACAGGTGTTTTTGAAACGTTGCCATGCCTTACATTTCTATCTTCCTTTCCGGGTCCGTGGGTCGATCATGCTGGATGGTCCCGAGGCCCGGCGAGGACCCCCCGAGGCCGAAGCTCTGGAACGACCTCCCGTCGTGATTCCTGCACGGCTCGAGGGGGTCTCTGGGTATACACCGCCGCACCCCCTTCGGCTGTTCACACTGGCCGCCCACCCTCCAGTGCACGGGTCTTCGGTGCCTGATGATGATGATGATGATGATGATGATGATGATGATGATGATGATGATGATGATGAGGAGGAGGAGGAGGAGGAGGAGGAGGAGGAGGATGGTGATGGTGATGGTGATGGTGATGGTGATGGTGATGGTGATGGTGATGGTGATGGTGATGGTGATGGTGATGGTGATGGTGATGGTGTGATGATGAGGATGAGGATGAGGATGAGGATGAGGATGAGGATGAGGATGAGGATGAGGATGAGGATGAGGATGATGATGATGATGATGATGATGATGATGATGATGATGATGATGATGATGATGATGATGGTGGTGGTGGTGGTGGTGGTGGTGGTGGTGGGTGGTGGTGGTGGTGGTGGTGGTGGTGGTGGTGATGGTGGTGGTGGTGGTGATGATGATGATGAGTACACAGGTCTTCGGTGCCTAACGCCCCCGCGGCCGCCCTCCTCTTTCCCTAAGTGTCCAGCGCGCCTCTGCCGGGCACGGCCCGCCAGCCCAGAGCGCGTCGGCGACCGCCCCCTCGCTGCGGACCCAAAGCAAGCCAAGCAAGGCTCTGCCCCTCGCTGCGGACCCAAAGCAAGCCAAGCAAGGCTCTGCAGCTAGCGCGGGTGGTTTGAGCCGCGAGATCACGTGTTGCCGGCGCCAACAAAGCGGGGTCGTCTGCGCCGACATTGGCGCGTAAGCCACCGCGGAAGGTCGCTGCGTCATCTGGCGTAAGACCCGTTCTTGATCGTCGCTCACGTGTTGCCGGCTCGGACGAGAGGATTAGTTTGTGGTGTGACCCAGATCAGAACGATAGCTCCGATCCGCGAGCAGAGCATCCTCTCTCTACCTGGCATCCACGGGCCGAAGCCTTGGGCCGCGTTCCCCCGCCGGGCCGCTTGGGCTCGAGCCTTGGCCCTCCCAGGAGCCCCGAGCGCCCCCCGGCCAAACGCACCCCTCGGTGGGCCCTCTGGCCTCCCGCCGTGCCAACGGATGGTCGCCGCGGGACTCTGCCACACGGTCCTGCTCAGGAGCGACGGCACGGCCGTGGCCTGCGGCCTCGGCCAGTGCGCCGTGCCAGCGCTGGACGGCGGCCAGACCTACACGCAGGTCGCCGCGGGAGCCTGGCACACGGTCCTGCTCAGGAGCGACGGCACGGCCGTGGCCTGCGGCTCCGATAGCGGCGGCCAGTGCGCCGTGCCAGCGCTGGACGGCGGCCGGACCTACACGCAGGTCGCCGCGGGATACGGCCACACGGTCCTGCTCAGGAGCGGCGGCACAGCCGTGGCCTGCGGCGACAATAGCGGCGGCCAGTGCGCCGTGCCAGCGCTGGACGGCGGCCAGACCTACACGCAGGTCGCCGCGGGAGGCGACCACACGGTCCTGCTCAGGAGCGACGGCACGGCCGTGGCCTGCGGCCACAATGAATACAGCCAGTGCGCCGTACCAGCGCTGAACGGCGGCTGGACCTACACGCAGGTCGCCGCGGGACTCTGCCACACGGTCCTGCTCAGGAGCGACGGCACGGCCGTGGCCTGCGGCTCCGATAGCGGCGGCCGGTGCGCCGTGCCAGCGCTGGACGGCGGCCGGACCTATACGCAGGTCGCCGCGGGAGGCTGGCACACGGTCCTGCTCAGGAGCGACGGCACGGCCGTGGCCTGCGGCGACGGCCAGTGCGCCGTGCCAGCGCTGGACGGCGGCCGGACCTACATGCAGGTCGCCGCGGGATATGTCCACATGGCATTACTCAGGAGCGACGGCGGCCATGAAGACGGCCAGTGCGCCGTGCCACGGCGGCGACCAGGGTCAGCTTCAGGGGGGCCCGACTCGTTCTCGCATGCTGCGCACGAGCGCGTCGCGCCTCTCCAGCCAGCTCGGGCTGCGCCGGGCTGCGCCGCCTGGCCAGTGCGGCAGCTCCCGCGGCGGTGGGGAAGCCCAGCGCGGCCCTGTCCGGGCAGTCGCAGAGCCGCCTGCAAGGGGGGGTCAGCCAAGCGGCGGCAGCGGTCTGCCGCAGCCCAGTGCCCACCAGCTGGGCCTCGTCCTCCGCAGGCCCTGGCCTCCCGCCTGGGCGTTCGTCGTCGCCTGCCTGCTTCTCCCTTCCGCGTCCCCTTCCGCCAGGCAGCACAGCCTGCCAGGGACCAGCGCGGCGGCATGTAGACGTCCTGGATGTGCTGCATGATGTGCTCAGGACCTCGAGCCCCGGCCAGGGAACGAGCCGCCGCCACACTCCTGCGGCCACGCCGTCCCTCGAGGCGAGAGCGGGCTTCTCGCAGAAGTGGGCCGCTCGTGCTCACCAGCTTCGCCCTGCGGCTTGCGGCCCCGTGGACGTGGAACTCGCCGCCGATCCCGTAGCCGCCTTCGTCGCGCTTCGCGGTCGCGACAGGGGGGGGGTCTGCAGCGGGCCTCCAGCATGTCAGGCCCCTATATGCCGCCACGCTGGTTCCGGGCAGGCTGCGCTGTCCGGCGGAAGGGGACGAGGAGGGGAGAAGCAGGCAGACGACGACGAACGCCCAGGCGGGAGGCCAGGGCCAGCGGGGCGGGCGGGCAGGCAGAAGACGGGCCAGGCGGAGACAGCAGGCAAGGAGCAGGAGGAAAGGAAAGGGAGGGAAGCAACGAGTAGAAGCGAAGGGAGGGGGAGGAGGGGGAGGAGGAGGACAAGGAAGAGGGACAGCAGAGACCGCAAGCAGACAGGCCGGCGGGCCAGGGGCCGGGAGAGAAGAGCCACCCGCGACGAGGCTACGTACCCTACGGCGGCGACCTGGGCGGGGTGGCCGCCCGAACACAGCACGATGCGGCTTGGTGGGGATTGCCCTCGGCGGGATCCATCCACCGCCCCGACGAGGAAGGGCTGGACGGTGCGTGGGAGGGTCGCCGGCGCGACGTTGGCGAAAGGGTGCGGGGGGCGCCCGTGCTGCCCAGCAAGGGCGGGGGGGAAGGGCGGGGGGCGCCAGACAGCGCCGGGGGCACCTCACACGGCGCCTGCCATGGAAGCCGCCGTGGCCGCGGCCAGGCGGACGGCTGCCACCCCCGCCCCTCCAGACTGGGTCTGGAGGCGCCGCAACACCGCCCCCGCGTTCTCCCTGAGCAGGGCGACGGAAAGTCGCTGGGCGTGTTGGTCCGCAACCAGTGCGGCGTCTTCCCTGGTGGCGTCAGCCACCCGCTTGGCCAGGGCCCCGAAGGCCTTGCGTGCCTCGCGGCCCCACCCGGCACCGTAGGCTTCCACCGCCATGGGGAGGGAGGTGAAGACCTGTGCCGCGCAGAGCCGCGCGGCGTCCTGGTGCTGCCATTTGAACTCTTTGCGCCGCTCCGTCGTTGCGCTTGACGAAGCGACCGACGCGGCGAGGAGATCGGCGCGCAACCCTGACGTGGCGGCAAAGTCCCAGGCGGCCGCCGTGCCGTTGCGCCACCGCGGCAGGTAGACGTCGGCAGGGCGGCGGCCGTTGTCGTCCATGTGGGCCCCGCCCTGCTCGGCCCCGAGGGTGGCCTTCCCGGCGGGGCGCGGGGGTATCAGCCCCGGGCGCTCCAACTCCGCCCCGGCGTGGCCAGCGGCCAGGGCGTCGAAGAAGGCCTGGTTGCGCAGTGCGTTGTGGCGTTTGGCCCGGTCGCCGCGGCAGGCGCAGACCAAGGCGTGGTCGCTGAAGACGTCCATCACCTCGCCACAGGCTGGGCAGAAGCACTCCTCCTGCAGGAGCTGGGCCCGCAGCCGCCTCTGCAGGCCGACCTGCATGAGGCCGTGCGGGAAGGCGGTGCCGGTGGCCTCGCAGGGCGGCGCCTGGAGCCACGCGGCCGCGCCCGGGGCTTGGACCAGAGATGGGTGCGCCTTGCCGGCCAGGGTGGAGCCCGCCAGAAGCCCGTCGAGCCACGCGCTGTCCACCGCGTCGGAAAGAGCCTTCTGGTTGCCGTGCTGCGCGTGGTCGAACACCACCCGGTCGGCGTCCCGCACGATTGCGTGTGGGCCTGCGCCGCAGCCGCCAGGCTACCTCCGTCGCGGTGGGGGTTGTTGGAGTAGTCGGGGTAGAGCTGCCGACAGAGGTCGATGCTCTTCGCTCTGGAAGCGATGTAGGCGGCGGCGGCGGCGTGCGTCGCGGCAGAGCGCAGGCCAAGTCCTCCCTTGTTGAGCTTGAGCTGAGCCTGCTGCGAAGCAGCGTCGGAGGGCGAGCAGCCGCTCAGTTGCTCAAGACAGGCCCTGACAGCGTCGCCCATGGCCAGCAGGGAGGCGGTGTGCGCGGTGGGCGGCGCCACGCGCGCGGAGTAGCCCAGCTTGCAGAAGGAGGCGCACTGGCGCAGGAGGTGCAGCGCGACCCGCGCGTTTTCGAGCCCCCCCAAAGCTTCCAGCAGGGCGGTGGCTCTCGCGACCCGCTGCTTGGTGTGCTCCGCGCAGAAGTCCGCGTCTCCCACTGGCGCGCCGAGCAGCTCGAAGCTGCGATCGGTGCGGAGGCGGAAGCCCGGCGGGAAGCCGTCCAGAGACACGTCGGAGGTGTCTCCGCCAGTGGGGACCACCTCGCAGTTGCCCGGGCCGGCGTTCAGCTGGAGGCCCACTGCGGCAAGGTTGGCCACGAGCAAGTGGAGGAGGCGCGCGACGGCCGGCGCGTCGCCCGCGAGGCAGCCGTCGTCCAAGTAGAAGAAACTCAGGTCGACGGCGCCGTCGGCGCCGTGGCGCGGCGCGCGGAGGGCGGCCTCGGCGGCGCGCTGCAGTGCTAGCGAGAACAGTGGGAGCCCTAGGGGGTCGCCCTTGCTGCACCCCGCAGTCGGAGCGGACTGTCTGCATGCCCAGGAACCGAGAGTTGACGGGCGGGAGTAGCACCAGTCAGCCCAAGGTGCCAGCCCGGGAAACTCTTCGGGATGGGGTTGTTTGCGCGGGCCCCCACCGCGCAAGGACCCTTTGCGAGTCGCCGAAACACACCTCCGCGCCGAAGATGTACGGGGTCCTGCCCTGGTGGCCCTTGAAGCTCACCTGGCCGCCGTCGGGATTCGGCGTGCCGTCGATGCTCTCCTGCTCCTCCTCCTCCTCCTCCACCTCCTCCTCCTCGTGTTCCTCCTCCTCCTCCTCCTTCCTTTTCCTCCTCCTCCTCCTTCCTTTTCCTCCTCCTCTTCCTCCTCCTCCTCCTCCTCCTCCTCCTCCTCCTCCAGGCCCCCCAGCGAGTCGCCGAAACACACCGCCTCGCCGACGATGCGGTGGGTCCTGCCCTGGTGGCCCGTGATGCCAACCTGGCCGCCGTCAGCTTCGGCGGGCCGTCGAAGATCTCCTCCTCCCCCTTGTCGAAGGCGGCGCCGACGAGGGACGGGCCCCGATGCCGTGCAGATCGGCCCTGGAGGGCTCCATGGCCGAAGCCCGGGTGCCGCGGGGCGCTCCGGGCAGGGCCCCCCGCGCCTGGCGGCGCGGCGTGCCTCGCCCAGTTGCCCTCGGCCCACGCCTCCGCCGCCGCAGCATGCAGCCCAGCGCCGCCAGCCTTACGTCGGGCCTGTCCTTCTATAGGAGGAACATTCAAAAATAGTCAAATGATAGTCAGGGGACGGTTTTTGTGACTATTCTTGAACACCTCTTTGGCAATTTCTCATTCTCGGAAAAGGGCTCCCGGTCAGGTTTTTTTTTTAGTTGGTCAACCCCCTGGAAGGACGCCGGCGGAATTCTTTTGGATAAAAGACGAGGTAAATCAGGAGGGGAAACATCACAGACACAATTCATCGTCGACTCCCAGGAAAATGTGGGAAACTATGGGGAGCGGGGGGGAGGGCAAAACACCCAGAGCATATTGGGGAATCCTGTTATTTGTGTGTCTTTGCTCGTGTGTCCCAGGGCCCCCCTTTAGGAAAGTCCCCCCCGGCGTGGGAAACATGCGTTCCGCGCGTGCCCGCGCACCCAGGCCCGTCAAAGCTTGCAGAACGAGCGCTTCGCTCGAGAGGTCTCCAGAGAATGTCTGCGCGCAGGACGCGCCATCCTCGAGCGGGCGCGCAAAAAAAAAATCTACATGTTCACATTGTTTGTGTCCCGGTCGGGGCTCCAGGTTGGGTTTTTCTCCAGGATTCTGCGAAAAAAAGGCCCTGCGCAGCCCCAGGGTCATGTACGGGGAGCGATGGGTTCAGATCCCAACCGGGGGCGTGAGATCCCAACCGGACGGTTCAGATCCCAACCGTCATAAACACCAGGCACGGTCAGATCCCAACCGAGGAGGAAGCGAATAAAGAAAACATATTGAAATCTTACCATACTTGTTCATTGCTATCTGAAATTGCGATGAACACCTTACAGGAGCAGATTTACGCCTGAGTTATTGCGGTTGGGATCTCGCGCGTCTTTTGCTGGATCGTAGTAGTGGTAGAAGTCGCACTGGTAGTTGTAATAGTAGTACTAGTAGTACGAGTAGTAATAGTAGTAGTCGTAGTAGTCGTAGTAGTCGTAGTAGTCGTAGTAGTCGTAGTAGTAGTAGTAGTAGTAGTAGTAGTAGTAGTAGTAGTAGTAGTAGTAGTAGTAGTAGTAGTAGTAGTAGTAGTAGTCGTAGTAGTAGTAGTAGTAGTAGTAGTAGTAGTAGTAGTAGTAGTAGTAGTAGTAGTAGTAGTAGTAGTAGTAGTAGTAGTAGTAGTAGTAGTAGTAGTAGTAGTAGTAGTAGTAGTAGTAGTAGTAGTAGTAGTAGTAGTAGTAGTAGTAGTAGTAGTAGTAGTAGTAGTAGTAGTAGTAGTAGTAGTAGTAGTAGTAGTAGTAGTAGTAGTAGTAGTAGTAGTAGTAGTAGTAGTAGTAGTAGTAGTAGTAGTAGTAGTAGTAGTAGTAGTAGTAGTAGTAGTAGTAGTAGTAGTAGTAGTAGTAGTAGTAGTAGGTAGTAGTAGTAGTAGTAGTAGTAGTAGTAGTAGTAGTAGTAGTAGTAGTAGTAGTAGTAGTAGTAGTAGTAGTAGTAGTAGTAGTAGTAGTAGTAGTAGTAGTAGTAGTAGTAGTAGTAGTAGTAGTAGTAGTAGTAGTAGTAGTAGTAGTAGTAGTAGTAGTAGTAGTAGTAGTAGTAGTAGTAGTAGTAGTAGTAGTAGTAGTAGTAGTAGTAGTAGTAGTAGTAGTAGTAGTAGTAGTAGTAGTAGTAGTAGTAGTAGTAGTAGTAGTAGTAGTAGTAGTAGTAGTAGTAGTAGTAGTAGTAGTAGTAGTAGTAGTAGTAGTAGTAGTAGTAGTAGTAGTAGTAGTAGTAGTAGTAGTAGTAGTAGTAGTAGTAGTAGTAGTAGTAGTAGTAGGTAGTAGTAGTAGTAGTAGTGGTAGTAGTAGTAGTGGTAGTAGTAGTAGTAGTAGTAGTAGTAGTAGTAGTAGTAGTAGTAGTAGTAGTAGTAGTGGTAGGAAGACTCGATCCACGGCGCTATAGAACACAACCGCGGCATGGCACATCGCAATTCAGCACGGTGCAGCACAGCACAGCCCTCGGCACGGTACATCAAGATCGATACAATCAGCATTGCACTTGCCCGTCACCCAATCAGGTGTCTTTGAAAATTTTGCCATGCGTTATATTTATATATTTCTTTCCGGGTTCGTGGGTCGATCATGTTACGTGTTCAGGCCACTCAGGGGTGTATCTAAGATGGTGGTTTTGCGTTGGAACCGTTTTTTTTCAAGTGTCCAGACCATCCAGGAGGGTATCTGATATGATTGTCCCGAACTGGAACCTCGTGTTTGACGTGTCCAGGCCGCCCAGGGGGATATCTAACATGGCGTCCGACCCAACGCCGGATTATCGGGAAACGCACGAGGAGCCGAAAAGCGCTACCCGAACACATATCCCAATGCAGAAAAGTGATGCTTTCTTTCTCTGGACAGGGGGTGGCGCTTTGGGGGGGCCCCTCCAGGGAAGACATTGCGAGGATGTGTCGATCGGGAGCGCGACGTCAGCGTATCCAGGCCACGCAGAGGGTATCAAACGTGGTGGTTGCCCCGAGCTGGAATCACGTGTTCTTACGTGTTCAGGCCTCTCAGGGGTGTATCTAACATGGTTCTCCCGAGCTGGAACCGCGTGTTTTTACGCGTCCAGGTCACCCAGGCGGGTATCTAACATGGTTGTCCCGAGTTGGCACCATGTGTTTTTACGTGTCCAGGCCACCCAGGTGGGTATCTAACATGGTTCTCCCGAGCTTGAAACACGTGTTTTTACGTGTCCAGGCCACCCAGGCCGCCCAGGGGGGTATTCAACATGGTGGAACCAGGTGCTTTGACGTGTCCAGGCCACCTAGGGGGTATCTAACATGGGCCTTCCTGGGGGCCTGGAACGGACGTCTAACATGAAGATGTGTTGAGGATGTCTCGAGCGAACCACTTGTCTTCACGTGTTCAGTTCGCCCAGGCGGACGTCTAGCATGAGGTGGCACGTCCATTGACACGTTCCGTAGCGCGTCCCCTTGGCACGTCCCGCGGTGCGTCCCCGTGGCACGTCCACTGGCACGTCGCTTGGCGCGTCCCTTGGGACGTTCCGCGGCGCGTCCTCCTGGCATGTTTCCCTGTCAATCAGCTCTGGGGCAGCTAATTTGTGCTCAGGCAGTTCGAGCTCAAGATCCAGATCAGTTCGGTCAGGACTTAGATGCAAAGGAGGACTCGGTCCACAACATTAGAGAGCACAATCGCTGCATGGCGCATCGCAGTTCAGCACGGCGCAGCACAGCACAGCCCTCGGCACGGTACATCAAGATCGATACATTCAGCCTTGCATTTTGGCACGTTCCTTGGCGCGTCTTGTGGCGAGTCCTCCTGGCACGTCGCGCGGCGCGTCCCTTGGCACGTCCCGTGGCACGTCCATTGGCACGTTTCGTAGCGCGTCCCCTTGGCACGTCCCGCGGTGCGTCCCCGTGGCACGTCCCCTGGCACGTCGCCTGGCGCGTCCCTTGGGACGTTCCGCGGCGCGTCCTCCTGGCATGTCCCCCTGTCAATTAGCTCTGGGGCAGCTACTATGTGTTCAGGCAGCTCGAGCTTAAGATATAGCTCAGTTCGGTCAGGTCTCGGATGCAAAGGAGGACTCGATCCACAAAGTTATAGGGCACAATCTCGGCATGGCACATCGCAATTCAGCACGGTGCCGCACAGCACAGCCCTCGGCACGGTACATCAAGATCGATACACTCAACATTGAATTTGCCCGTCGCCCAATCAGGTTTCTTTGAAGCGTTGCCATGCCTTACATTTCTACATTTCTTTCTGGGTTCGTGGGTCGATCATGCTAGTAGGTAAACCTGTCCCCGGTGCCATGCTTGAAGAGGGCCGGCGAATAAATCAGCGATACATATCGAGGCAAAGTCCCATTCGGCGTGCAACAAATGCGTTTCGCGCGTGCCCGCTCGAGGCAAGTGCGCCCCCCATTTCGGATCCTCGTTGCATAATGGGGTCCGCTGACCCCCGCTTTCCTTGTGAAAAAGAAGGTGCGGAGCGTTTTGCGCAGAATCCATTTTTGATAACGAGGTATGGAGCCCCGACAGGGACACGAAGACTTTTTGCGCGCGCTCGAGTCCCGCGCTTGTTTTGTAGAAGGAAGGCTGGCTTTTTGCGTGCCCGCTCGAGGATGGCGCACCCTGCGTGTCGAATCTCTGAGGATGTCTCGGGCGAAACGCTTGTTTTGCAGCGCTTGAAAAGCTTGGGCGCCCCAGGATGCCCAGGTGGTTCTGGGAGTGCGATCGGACCGTTATTTACAAAGGATCGTGGCCCTGGGAGCGCAGATGCCGCGTAATTTGCGAAGGTTCGTGGTCCTGGGAGCACAGACGCAGAGTAATTGACGAGGGATCCTGGCCCTGGAGGCGCGAACCCAGCGTAATTCACTAGGGACCTGGGAGCGTGGACACTGCGTCATTCACGAGGGAGCGCGGCGTTAGGAGTGTGGACACTGCGTCATTAACGATGGAGCGCGGCCCTGGGAGCGCGGACGCAGCGTCGTTTACGATGGATCTTGGCCCAGGGAAAGCGGACGCAGCGTAATTTACTAGGGATCGTGGCCCAGGAAGAGCGGACGCAGCGTAATTTGCGAGGGATCATGGCCCTGGGGAGGGCGGACGAAGTGCAATTTACGATGGATCCTGCCTCTGGGGCCGCGGACACAGCGTAATTGACGAAGGATCGTGGCCCTGGCGGCGCGGACGCAGCATAATTTACAAGAGATCGTGGCCCTGAGAGCGCGAACCCAGTTGATTTACAAAGGATCGTGGTCCTGGCAGCGCGGACCCAGTGTAACTTGCGAGGCACCGTGACCCTGGAGCGCGAATCCTGTGTAATTTCCGAAGGGTCGTTGCCCTGGGAGCGCGAATCCAGTTTTTTTTCGAAGGACTGCGCCTTGAGAGCGTGACTCCCGCTTGATTGACGAGGGATCGCTGCCTTGGGAGCGCGGACGCCGCGTTCCCTGGCACGTCCCCTGGCGCGTCCACTGGCACGTTCCGCGGCGCGTCCCCGTGGCACGGCGCGTCCCCCTGGCACATCGCGCGGCGAGTCCCCTGGCACGTCCACTGGCACGTTTCGTGGCGCGTCCCCTGGCATGTCACTGTGCGGCGCGGCACAGCGCAGAGAAGCGCAACACAGCCCTTGGCACAGTAGCATCACCATTGATACCTGGCACGGTCCCTGGCGCCTCCCCTGGGCACGTCGCGCGACGCGTCCCCTGGCACGTCTCCTGGCACGTCCGCTGGCACGTCCGCTGGGACGTTCCGTGGCGCGTCCCCCTGGCACGTCCCGTGCCGCGTCCCCCTGGCACACCTCGCGGCGAGTCCCCTGGCACGTCCCCTGGCACGTCCACTGGCACGTTTCGTGGCGCGTCCCCTGGCATGTCACTGTGCGGCGCGGCACAGCGCAGAGAAGCGCAACACAGCCCTTGGCACAGTAGCATCACCATTGATACCTGGCACGGTCCCTGGCGCCTCCCCTGGGCACGTCGCGCGACGCGTCCCCTGGCACGTCTCCTGGCACGTCCGCTGGCACGTCCGCTGGGACGTTCCGTGGCGCGTCCCCCTGGCACGTCCCGTGCCGCGTCCCCCTGGCACACCTCGCGGCGAGTCCCCTGGCACGTCCCCTGGCACGTCCACTGGCACGTTTCGTGGCGCGTCCCCTGGCATGTCACTGTGCGGCGCGGCACAGCGCAGAGAAGCGCAACACAGCCCTTGGCACAGTAGCATCACCATTGATACCTGGCACGGTCCCTGGCGCCTCCCCTGGGCACGTCGCGCGACGCGTCCCCTGGCACGTACCCTGGCACGTCCGCTGGCACGTTCCGTGGCGCGTCCTCCTGGCACGTTCCGTGGCGCGTCCGGTGGCGCGTCCCCCTGGCACATCGCGCGGGGTTGGCACGTCCCCTGACACGTCCGATGGCACGTTCTGTGGCGCGTCCCTTGTACGCCCTTGTGCGGCGCGGCACAGCGCAAAGCAGTACAATACAGCCCATTGATATTTTCAGCATTACCACTGCCCATCGCCCAATTAAGGTGCTTGGAAAGGTCTCCATTCTTCGCAGTTCGAAATCCCTTTCCAGGTTCGTGGGTCGATCATTTTTGGTGCGCATCTCGTGTAACGTCCAGAGGCGTCGGGCCTCTTGCGTGTACAGTCAGTAATTGGATCGCTCAACTCGAATGAGCTGCAGCTAATTGGAACTGCGCTAATTTCAACAGAGCATGCGACCGCACGTGACGAATGAAGACTCAAAGTCTGCTAGCTAGCTACATGAATAGGTTTCACGTTTCACTTCGATGGCATTTTAAGCCAGTCAGCTGATAGCAGAAGTTGCGATGCTGTAGTTGCGGGAACGACTTCGGATCACGCTGCTGCTTGAATGCATGAATCTCCCAAGAGTAAGGCTGAAGGCGACGGTCCTCGCATCTCACGAGTGATCATGCGGACGCTAGAGGCTGGTGCGCATTTCTCAGTAGTGCCTCGCGCGATGTCCCCTCCTCTTGGAAGCTACTGACCGATGGCAGGACTGCCTGGTGCCGGTGGCTAGAACGTAACAAGTCGTTTCACTGAACTAATCGTCGGGCTTGTGAGCGGAGGGCAGGATTGCCTGCGCTCCCTGCTTGACATAGAAGATTTGATCATCTTCGGATGGTCACCGCTCGCATGCGTTTGCCAGGGGGCAATAGCTCTTGTCTCTCGGAGACGCTCTTTCCTATGATGCGTGGGTTGGTCAGGCCCTTCATTGCGGTTCATCATGGCTTTAGTCGTGGGGCGCTTTTTGTGAACGTCGGCCTCAGTCGCAGAAGGTTGGCTTGCGCTAGGGCTGTGGCGTTTCTAGGCACTCCTGTTGCAGGCGGCTAGCTTGCGGCGAACCTGAAGCTCTACATTGCATGACAAAAAGGTGTATAGTGCGATGAATGAAGCAGGTGTGGGAATGCATCCTGACGGCCGGTACTTTCATTGATGGGCTAAGTCGGATTTCTTCCTGAAGACCGGGCCGCTCACGACAGGTGATTTGGCATGGTCCGCCGCTTCATAACATAGGATTGAATGCAACTGCCATGGATACGCAGGACTTTTACGCCGTTAGGAATTGGCACGAAGTGGACGTGTGTAGCGAGGGCGAATACCCTGGTAGCCTCTCATGGCGGTAAGACTGCATGGCTCTTTCCTCGAATCGCGTTTTCAAGCGATGAGTCGTTTTGCTGACTGGCTACGGTTTAATGGCTACGTGCTTTTCAATGCCGACGATTGTTGTCTTCAATGTTGAATGGACTTTTAAGCCGATGTGCGGTGCACCTTGGCCCAAAAGAGGGGGGTGTCGTGCCACGCATAGCGTTACAATACTATCGTTGGGACGTTTCACTGCACAGCTGTTCTGTCTGGAGGTACTCGTGTCAGAGCTACCGCTCCGACCAAGGGAAAACATATTACTGTTACAGTCAACCCGCATAGTAAGGATGGGCAACCTTCCCAAGGGTACCCTTGCATCCTTGCCTCCTCGGTCCATCCTTTGCCAGTTTCGTTGGCCGCGTTGTGCTCGAAAAGCTTCGAAATGGCCCTCCAAGGCCCTTTCATCCTTATCCCGCATCCTTGCTATACGGGTTGACTGTACATCGTCTATTACTATTGGATTGTTCTATTATTCATTCTACTGAGCTGAGACCATTGCGCCAGAGAGGGGCGCGTCACATTGAGTTGGAGGATACCGGAGTTGTGATATAATGATAACCTCATCAAGAGGGAGAAGGAGAAGGAATAGGCGGATGAGGAGGACAAGGAGGAGAAGGAGGGGGAGGAGGAGGAAATGGGCGAGCAGACGATCCAGAAGCCTCTTGAATGCATTTCGGAATCTCCTCTGATGTCTCTGGGAAGCTTTTTGGAGGCCTCTTGGGGCGTGTGGGAGGCCTCTTGGCGGGCCCAGGGGCGTCTTTGAGCGTCTTTGGTGCCTCGGGGATCCTCGCGACGCCTCTTGGGGGTCTCTTCGGAGCCTCTTGGAGGCCTCTTGGGCGCCTCTTGGGGCCGTCTGGGCGCCTCTTGGGACCTTTTCCCGGAAAGGGCATAAGCCCAGGGTTCTCTTGTCGTAGGTTAACCCCCGGGCCCCGACGGCTCCAGGGCCGGCGACATTATTCTGCGAGAAATATCGAGGTAACGTGTGTGTGTGTGTGTGTGTGTGTGTGTGTGTGTTTGTGTTTGTGTTTGTGTTTGTGTTTGTGCTTTCAGATGAACAACTGCGTTTTTCGCGTGGCCGCTCGAGGAAAGTTTGCCCCCCCATCTCTGATTCTCGATGAATCACGGGGTCCGCAGACCACCGTTTCTCTTTGGAAAGAAAGGGTGCGGCGCATTTTGTGCGGAATGCACGAGAAACAACGAGGTCTGGAGCCCCGACCGCGACGCGGAAAAGCGTCCCGCGCGCAGGAATTCCAAGGGTGTCTCGCGCGTGCCGCGTCCCGCGCGCAGGAATTTCGACGACTAATTCGTTTGTTTTTCTAGGATTTCCTTGGCCACACAGGGGGTATCTAACATGTTCTGCCCGAGCTGGAACCACGTCGCTTCACGTGTCCAGGCCACCCAGGTGGGTATCTAACATGGTGGTCCCCAGCTGGAACCACGTGTTTTCACGTGTCCAGGCCCCGCATGAGGGGTATCTAACATGGTGGTCCCGCGCTGGGGCCACGTGTTTTTACATGCACAATGTACAGGCCACCCAGGTGGGTATCTAACATGTTGGTCCCAAGCTGGAACCACGTGTTTCGCCTGTCGAGGCCATCCAGGGGGTGTCTAAGATGGTGTTCCCGCGCTGGAACCACGTGTTTTCACGTGCGCAGGTCACCCAGAGGGGGTATCTAACATGGTGGTCCCGCGCTGGAGCCACATGTTTTCACGTGTCCAGGCCACTCAAGGGGTACCTAACATGGGACTGCTGGATCCTTCCTGGGACCCGAGAGTTTATTAGTCTTTGGTATCGGTTCGTTGACTTTTTGGCCTCCAGGCGCCTCTGGGCGTTCCTGGGCCCTCCTGCGCTCCAGACGACCGCATGTTAGATATCCACCATGGGTCGGCTGGACCACGTGTTTTTACGTGTGCAAGCCACCCAGGGGGGTATCTAACATGGTGGTCCCGAGCTGGAACCATACTACATGTCCAGGCCACCCAGGGGGATATCTGACATGGTTGTCCCGAGCTTGAACCACATGTGTTTACGTATCCAGGCCACCCAGGGGGGTATCTAACATGACCGTTCCGAGCAATGACCACGTATTTTAACGTCCAGGCTGTTCAGGGGTGTGTCTAACATGGTTTCCCGAGCTGGCAGTTTTTTCGGTGTCCAGGCCATCCAGGGGGATATCTAGCATGGCTGTCCCGAGCACGGACCACGTATTTTAACGTGCTGTAGCGCGTCCCCTGGCACGTCGCCTGGCGCGTCCCTTGGGACGTTCCGCGGCGCGTACTCCTGGCATTGCCCCCCTGTCAATTAGTTCTGGGGCAGCTACTATGTGCCGAGACAGCTCGAGCTCAAGATCCAGATCAGTTCGGTCAGGACTCGGATGCAAAGGAGGACTCGATCCACAAAGCTATAAAGCACACTCGCGGCATGGCACATCGCAGTTCAGCACGGCGCAGCACAGCACAGCCCTCGGCACGGTACATCAAGATCGATACATTCAGCATTGCAATTTGGCACATTCTTTGGCACGTTCCGTGGCGCGTCCCGTGGCGAGTCCCCCGGCACGTCGCGCGGCGCGTCCCCTGGCACGTCCCGTGGCACGTCCATTGGCACGTTCCGTAACGCGTCCCCTCGGCACGTTCCGCGGTGCGTCCCCGTGGCACGTCCCCTGGCACGTCGCCTGGCGCGTCCCGTGGGACGTTCCGCGGCGCGTCCTCCTGGCATGTTCCCTTGTCAGTTAGCTCTGGGGCAGCTACTATGTGCTGAGGCAGCTCGAGCTTAATATCCAGTGCAGTTCGGTCAGGACTCGGATGCAAAGGAGGACTCGATCCACAAAGCTAGAAAGCACACTCGCGGCATGGCACATCGCAGTTCAGCACGGCGCAGCACAGCACAGCCCTCGGCACGGTACATCAAGATCGATACATTCAGCATTGCAATTTGGCACGTTCCTTGGCACGTTCCGTGGCGCGTCCCGTGGCGAGTCCCCCTGGCACGTCGCGCGGCGCGTCCCCTGGCACGTCCCGTGGCACGTCTATTGGCACGTTCCGTAGCGCTCCCCCTCGGCACGTCCCGCGGTGCGTCCCCGTGGCACGTCCCCTGGCACGTCGCCTGGCGCGTCCTTTGGGACGTTCCGCGGCGCGTCCTCCTGGCATTGCCCCCCTGTCAATTAGCTCTGGGGCAGCTACTATGTGCTGAGGCAGCTCGAGCTTAAGATCCAGTGCAGTTCGGTCAGGACTCGGATGCAAAGGAGGACTCGATCCACAACGCTATGCACACTCGCGGCATGGCACATCGCAGTTCAGCACGGCGCAGCACAGCACAGCCCTCGGCACGGTACACCAAGATCGATACATTCAGCATTGCAATTTGGCACGTTCCTTGGCACGTCCCGTGGCGCGTCCCCCTGGCACGTCGCGCGGCGCGTCCCCTGGCACGTCCAGTGGCACGTCTATTGGCACGTTCCGTAGCGCTCCCCCTCGGCACGTCCCGCGGTGCGTCCCCGTGGCACGTCCCCTGGCAAGTCGCCTGGCGCGTCCCGTGGGACGTTCCGCGGCGCGTCCTCCTGGCATTGCCCCCCTGTCAATTAGCTCTGGGGCAGCTACTATGTGCTGAGGCAGCTCGAGCTTAAGATCCAGTGCAGTTCGGTCAGTACTCGGATGCAAAGGAGGACTCGATCCACAAAGCTATAAAGCACACTCGCGGCATGGCACATCGCAGTTGAGCACGACGCAGCACAGCACAGCCCTCGGCACGGTACATCAAGATCGATACATTCAGCATGTCGTTTGCCCGTCGCCCAATCAGGTGTCTTTGAAACGTTGCCATGCCTTACATTTTTGTATTCCTTTCCGGGTTCGTTGGTCGATCATGTTTGACGGTCCCCAGGCCCGGTGAGGGTCCCCAGAGGCCAAACATGGAGAAGAAACACCTCCCGTCGTGATTTCTTTCACGACGCGAGGGGGTCTGGGTTTCTCTCCTTCTCACCTCCTCCCGGACCTCGGGAAGCCATACACGTATACTGCAAGATGGGTATGCTATATATGTTCGGGCCGGATTCGCGCCTCCAAAGAGGACAATGCGTGCTGGTATGCCTCTGCGCGTCCCCTCGTCTCTCTGCCCCTCACCTCCTCCCTGACCTCGGGGGAGGCCCGTGAGGGCCGCGGCCTGCGGCCCTGGCAAGCGGCGCCTCGGCTCCGCCGAGGCGAGGGGGCCCGAGGAGCAGCACGGGGGGCGGGAGGGCCCTCGTCTCGCGGGCCAGCCCGCACCCGAGCTGGTCCTCCCCCTCGCACGGCTGCGTCCTTCCCGAGGGGGCAGGGGTTCGGCATCGTTCCACCCTTCCCCATCCCCATCCCCATCCCCATCCCCATCCCCTTCGGGGCCCCTGCCTACTTCCCCCCCCCCCCCCATGGGGGAGATGCCTCTCGAAGCCCGAAGGATGCGGCCCATATCCCCATCTAGGGGGGCAGATCGGCCAGTGGGGCCCAGGCCACGTCGCTGGGGATGGGGATCGGTTAAACGATACTCAGAGGTTTCGGGCTCGAGGCTCGTTGTTTCGAGGTTTTCGGGCGTATTCGTCGGTTCTCGGCGGCTGCCCAGCCTCGCGATGCTCTCCAGCGGCTGCGCCTCGCCGAGGGCGTTCTGGGGGTGCCCGCCTCGTCCCGATCGGCCGCCGGAGGCCCGAGTCACGGCCCGAAAACCATCAGCCACGCGCAGAGGGGGGCATGGAGGACAGGGGGAAGGGCAGAAGGTTTGTTAGAAGCGCACTTGCTTCTTAGAAGGCGCGTGCCTTCTCTGTAGACGTGGGCCCGGCGCCTTGTGAGAAGCAGCCTCCTTCTAAGAAGCCTTCCCCCCTCCTCCTACCCCCCTCTGCGCGCCGCCAAAGTAGGTCTCGAGGGCCAGCTCACCTAAGTCGGTCTCCTGCTCGCACGGGTGCGTGTTTCCCGAGTGTACGGGTGTAGTGTAGTAGGCGCAGATTGGGGCTGATTGGGGGTCTGACGTGGCCCAGCAGCACTGGTTCTGGCCAGCAGAAGGGGCGGGCAGGTTCGAGGTTCTTGGTTCCATGACGTTTTTTGTTCTTGCTTGCCTCCGGGGGGCCGTTTTGGGGCCCAGAGAAACAAAGAAAAAGGGATCCAGAGAGAGGCACTACTCCAGATGGACCCCGGGTGGTCTCTTGGGAGCCTCCTGAAGGCCTCTTGGGTCTTTCTGGGGGCCTCTTGGAGGCCTCTAGGGGCCTCTCGGGAGGCCTCTTGGGACCTCTTGGAGCCTCCTCGGAGGCTCTGGGACCGAAGGTTCCAAAGCTCCTTTCGAGTCCCCTGTGTGGGCACGCTCTGGGAGCCGTCTTGGGGCCCTCTTGGGCCGTCTTGGAGGCTCCTGGGCTGTCTGGGGGCCATCTTGGGTCGATTCGGGGCCCTCATGGAAACTTTGGGGTTATCTTGGGGCGATCGTGGAGGCCTCTTGGGCCGTCGTGGAGCGTCGGGAAGCCATGAAGGCAAGAACACCAAACTATCCGTAAGTATTTCGCCCCCTGCTGCCAGCCTGCTCTCTCGGAGACTGGGGTCTGCAAGAGCCATGTTTTGAGGCCTGGGCGCCGTCGTGAAGCAGCGTCGGGACTCCGAATGTGGGCGACGTGGGTCCGGGTCCCCCGTTTCGTGTCACTCTTGGAGCCGTCGTGGGGCCCCCTTAGGTCGTCTTGGGGGTCGCCTGAGCCGTCTTGGGGCCCAGTTGAACGGGCGCTCTTGAGAGCCTCTTGAGCCGTCTGGGGCGGTCTTTGGGGGCCTCTTGGGGGGCCTCTTGGGCCGTCTGGGAGCGTCGGAAGCTCGAAAAGGCGAGCGTGCCAAAATCCATCAAAAAGCTAAGGGAAATCTCAGATGTTGGCCTCTTGGGCTCGAGTATCATTGATTTTACGTGTCCCAGGACACCCCCAGAAATTCAAAGAATCCCCCCAGGTGAAGGTAACCAGGGTCCTTCTCGGCTCCCTCCCCCTCGCGCGGACTTCAACAATTCACAGTCGGAAGCAGAACGCAGAATTGTAACATCGGAGGCTGGAAACTGGAACTGGAGCAGGGAGCAGCAACCCTAATCCGCGGAGCCTGATGGCCCCGCAAGGGGGCCGGCAGATTTCGGCATATTTCAAAAACAAAGGATCACCTATGATCCGTAAGGGCTTCGCCCCCTGCCGCCGGCCCCCTCTCTCGGAGAATGGGCCATGGAAGAGCGAAGTCATGAGGCTTAGGCTTCGCCGTGAAGCAGTGTCGGGACCTGTTTGTTTTTCGACCCTGACCCCGCCGATCTGCGTGAGGGGTGCCACCGGATTTCAGAAAAGTAGTAAATCCCTTGCGTTTTTGGACCCTGACCCTACGGATCTGCGTGCGGGGTGCCGCCGGATTTTAGTAATGTTGCAAATCTTTTGTGTTTTTGGACCCTGACCCTGCCGATCTGCGTGAAGGGGGGCCGCCGAATTTCAGAAAAGTGGCAAATCCTTTTTGTTTTTGGACCCTGACCCTGCCGATCTGCGTGAGGGGTGCGGCCGAATTTCAGAAATGTGGCGAATCCCATGTGTGTTTGTACCCTGACCCTGCCGATCTGCGTGAGGGGTGCCACCGAATTTTAGAAATGTGGCAAATCCCAAATGTGTTGGACCCTGACCTTGCCGATCTGCGTGAGGGGTGCCGCCGAATTTCAAACATGTGGCAAATCCCATGTGTTTTTAGACCCTGACCCCGCCGATCTGCGTGAGAGGTGCCGCCGAATTTCAAACATGTTGCAATTTCTTTTGTTCCCCACATCCTGAGTGGGGTTCTTGTTTTCCCAGAACACCCTCTCCTTCTCCTCCTCCTCCCGCGTCCTTCTCCTAAACCATACCATACCAAGCCATACCATACCAATACCATACCAACCAATACCAATACCATACCAAGCCAATACCAATACCAATACCAATACCAATACCAAGCCCCTCCCACCCCTCCCGGAGGACGCTATTCGAAAACCCTCCAGGGAGGCCCCGCCTGAGCGAGGAGGGTATTCGAATCACCTGTTATTTATCAGGTTTCGTGCCCCTCCCACCCCTCCAGGGAGGCCCCGCCTGAGCGAGGAGGGTATTCGAATCACCTGTTATTTATCAGGTTTCGTGCCCCTCCCACCCCTCCAGGGAGGCCCCGCCTGAGCGAGGAGGGTATTCGCATCACCTGTTATTTATCAGGTTTCGTGCCCCTCCCACCCCTCCAGGGAGGCCCCGCCTGAGCGAGGAGGGTATTCGAATCACATGTTATTTATCAGGTTTCGTGCCCCTCCCACCCCTCCAGGGAGGCCCCGCCTGAGCGAGGAGGGTATTCGCATCACCTGTTATTTCTCAGGTTTCGTGCCCCTCCCACCCCTCCAGGGAGGCCCCGCCTGAGCGAGGAGGGTATTCGCATCACCTGTTATTTATCAGGTTTCGTGCCCCTCCCACCCCTCCAGGGAGGCCCCGCCTGAGCGAGGAGGGTATTCGCATACCATACTATTTACAGGTTTCGTGCCCCTCCCACCCCTCCAGGGAGGCCCCGCCTGAGCGAGGAGGGTATTCACCTGTTATTTCTCATCACCCCTCCAGGGAGCCTGAGCGGGGTTCTTGTTTTCCCAGAACACCCTCTCCTTCTCCTCCTCCTCCCGCGTCCTTCTCCTAAACCATACCATACCAAGCCATACCATACCAATACCATACCAACCAATACCAATACCATACCAAGCCAATACCAATACCAATACCAATACCAATACCAATACCCCCTCCCACCCCTCCCGGAAACCCTCCAGGGAGGCCCCGCCTGAGCGAGGAGGGTATTCTGTTATTTATCAGGTTTCGTGCCCCTCCCACCCTCCAGGGAGGCCCCGCCTGAGCGAGGAGGGTATTCGCATCACCTGTTATATTATCAGGTTTCGTGCCCCTCCCACCCCTCCAGGGAGGCCCCGCCTGAGCGAGGAGGGTATTCGAATCACCTGTTATTTATCAGGTTTCGTGCCCCTCCCACCCCTCCAGGGAGGCCCCGCCTGAGCGAGGAGGGTATTCGCATCACCTGTTATTTCTCAGGTTTCGTGCCCCTCCCACCCCTCCAGGGAGGCCCCGCCTGAGCGAGGAGGGTATTCGAATCACCTGTTATTTATCAGGTTTCGTGCCCCTCCCACCCCTCCAGGGAGGCCCCGCCTGAGCGAGGAGGGTATTCGCATCACCTGTTATTTCTCAGGTTTCGTGCCCCTCCCACCCCTCCAGGGAGGTCCCGCCTGAGCGAGGAGGGTATTCGCATCACCTGTTATTTATCAGGTTTCGTGCCCTTCCCACCCCATCCAGGGAGGCCCCGCCTGAGCGAGGAGGGTATTCGCATCACCTGTTATTTCTCAGGTTTCGTGCCCCTCCCACCCCTCCAGGGAGGCCCCGCCTGAGCGAGGACGCTATTCGAACACAGTGTTATTTATCAGATTTCCTGCCCCTCCCACCCTCCAGGGAGGCCCCGTCTGAGCGAGGAGGGTATTCGCGAACAGTGCTATTTATCAGGTTCCGTGCCCGTCCCACCCCTCCAGGGAAGCCCCGCATGAGCGAGGAGGGTATTCGCAAACCATGTGATAGAAAAGGATGGAGAGGGCGAGGGCAGGTCGGCAATTTCTCTACAAAATGTTGCTTGATCCCGCTAGCCCAAAAACATCATTATGTGGGGAACTTCGTTAGCATAATTCCCCATATCCTAAGGATTGGGGTTCTTGTTATTACTCTGACGCCTCCCACTCCTCATCCTCCTTCTTCCTCCCGCTCGCGCCTCCCTCCTCCCAATGATAATCACCAGATAAGACAAGACAAGATAATATACTACAAGATAAGATAAGATAGCACAAGATATGATAAGAAGAGATTTCAAGATAAGATAAGATAAGTTAAGCTCACACTCACACTCTCTCATGATCACAAAACGCTGCCAGGGGCATCATTTGGGAGCCCCAAGGGGGAGCCACCCTGGCTGATCTCACGAGCCCGTTCGCGCCGATTTTGGTGGGACGTCTCAGCTAGAATTGCCGTTTGGCGCCCCCAACATGTCTCTCTTGAGAGCCTCATGGTCACAAAACGCTGCCAGGGGCATCATTTGGGAGCCCCAAGGGGGAGCCACCCTGGCTGATCTCACGAGCCCGTTCGCGCCGATTTTGGTGGGACGTCTCAGCTAGAATTGCCGTTTGGCGCCCCCAACATGTATCTCTTGAGAGCCTCATGGTCACAAAACGCTGCCAGGGGCATCATTTGGGAGCCCCAAGGGGGAGCCACCCTGGCTGATCTCACGAGCCCGTTCGCGCCGATTTTGGTGGGACGTCTCAGCTAGAATTGCCGTTTGGCGCCCCCAACATGTATCTCTTGAGAGCCTCATGGTCACAAAACGCTGCCAGGGGCATCATTTGGGAGCCCCAAGGGGGAGCCACCCTGGCTGATCTCACGAGCCCGTTCGCGCCGATTTTGGTGGGACGTCTCAGCTAGAATTGCCGTTTGGCGCCCCCAACATGTATCTCTTGAGAGCCTCATGGTCACAAAACGCTGCCAGGGGCATCATTTGGGAGCCCCAAGGGGGAGCCACCCTGGCTGATCTCACGAGCCCGTTCGCGCCGATTTTGGTGGGACGTCTCAGCTAGAATTGCCGTTTGGCGCCCCCAACATGTATCTCTTGAGAGCCTCATGGTCACAAAACGCTGCCAGGGGCATCATTTGGGAGCCCCAAGGGGGAGCCACCCTGGCTGATCTCACGAGCCCGTTCGCGCCGATTTTGGTGGGACGCCTCAGCTAGAATTGCCGTTTGGCCTCCCCAACATGTATCTCTTGAGAGCCTCATGGTCACAAAACGCTGCCAGGGGCATCATTTGGGAGCCCCAAGGGGGAGCCACCCTGGCTGATCTCACGAGCCCGTGACGAGAGAGAGAGAGAGAGAGAGCAAGAGAGAGAGAGAGAGGAAGCGAGAGAGAGGGAGAGGAGAGAGAGAGAGAGCGGAGAGAGAGAGAGAGGGGGAGTTGAGAGAGGAGACAGGCGAGAGAAGGCGAGAAGAGAGAAGAGAGAGAGAGAGAGAGAGAAGAGAGAAGAGAGAAGAGAGAGAGAGAGAGAGAGAGAGAGATAGAGATAGAAGAGAGAGAGAGAGAGAGAGAGAGAGAGAGAGAGAGAGAGAGAGAGAGAGAGAGAGAGAGAAAGTGGAGAGAGAGGGGGGGGGGGGAGAGAGAGAGAGAGAGAGAGAGAGAGAGAGAGAGAGAGAGAGGAGAGAGAGAGAGAGAGAGAGAGAGAGAGAGAGAGAGAGAGAGAGAGAGACGAGAGAGAGAGAGAGAGAGCAGAGAAGAGAGAGAGAGAGAGAGAGAGAGAGCGGGAGAGAGCGAGGGAGAGCGAGAGAGAGCGAGAGAGAGCGAGTGAGAGCGAGAGAGAGAGAGAGAGAGAGAGAGAGCGAGAGAGAGCAGAGAGCGAGAGAGAGCAAGAGAGAGCGAGAGAGCGAGAGAGAGAGAGAGAGAGAGAAGAGAGAGAGAGAGAGAGATAGAGAGAGAGAGAGAGAGAGAGAGAGATATAGAGAGAGAGAGAGAAGAGAAGAGAAGAGAAGAGAGAGAGCGAGAGAGAGAGAGAGGGAGAGTGAGAGAGAGAGGAGAGAGCAGAGAGAGAATAGAGAGAAGAGAGAGAGAGAGAGAGAGAGAGAGAGAGGCAGAGATAGAGGCAGAGAGAGAGAGGCACAGAGAGAGAGGCAGAGAGAGAGAGAGGCAGAGAGACAGAGGCAGAGAGAGAGGCAGAGAGAGAGAGAGAGGCAGGGAAAGAGAGGCAGAGACAGAGAGAGGGCAGAGAGAGAGAGAGAGAGAGAGACAGAGAGAGCAGAGAGAGCAGAGAGAGAGGCAGCTCAGTCACACTTAAATCCAGATTCGTCCTCACCGAGTCCCACCACCAAGGGAGCGCCAGCAAGGAAATGCACATATGGGGATCCCCACGCAGTGAATAATTTTTGGACCCTGACCCTGCCGATTTGCTTGCTGGGGTGCCAGGAAATTGTTAGAAACGTGGCAAATCCCCCGTGTTTTTGGACCCTGACCACGCCGATCTGCGTGAGGGGTGCCACCGAGTTTCAGAAAAGTGGCAAATCCCTTGCGTTTTTGGACCCTGACCCAGCCGATCTGTTTGAGGGGTGTTAGGAAATCCAGAAATGTTGCAAATCCCTTACGTTTTTGGATCCTGACCCCGCCGATCTGCGTGAGGGGTGCGGCCGAATTTCAGAAATGTAGCAAATCCCATGTGTTTTCGGACCCTGCCCACGCCGATCCGCGTGAGGAGTGTTAATATTTAGGTACCCCAGCAATTCAGACAATACGATTTGGGCGTGGTAAAAATGTCCGTTTTGGGCCTCCCCCCCTCGCGCGGTCCATCAACAAGGAACAGTAAGCAGTAAGAAGCAGAACTGTAACAGTGGAAACAGTAAGCAGCAAGAAGCAGAACTGTAACAGTGGCAACTGGAAGCTGCAACTGGTACAGGAAACTGCGAACCTCCGGCCTACAGCCTGGTGGCCCCACAAGGGGGCCGGCGGCTTTTTACCTCTTGAGGCCCTTTTCGGAATGCTCTTGGAGGCCTCGTGGATCGTCTGGGAGGTGTCTTGGACCATCTGGAGGCCATCTGTGGCGTATGGGACTGATAATTCGGCGATTCGCGGCCCTTTAGGACCGTCTTAGAACCCTCCGGGGGCACTCTTTGCCCGTTGTGGGGTTCTGTGGGGCCCGGGACCCCCCGCAGGGGAACAGTATTCTGAGCCGGGACCCCCCACGGGATCCCCCCTGGAAACCCCTCCAGGGACCCCCCCCTTGCGGGGAAGGGATCACAGGGGAGGGGCTTCCCTTCGACTCAACTACGACGTTGCTCAATTTCGCTTTGGCTGGCGCGCTTGAGGAGGAGGGCCCAGGGCAAGGGGGGGAGCGGCGACAGCGACGGCGACGACGACGACAAGGGAGAGCGGCGACGGCGACGGCGACGACGGCGACGGCGACCATGACGACGACGGCGACGACGACGACGACGACGACGACGACGACGAACGGAACAGCGTTTTCCACACGCCGACAGGGTCGGCGAATTTGGTTTCATCCCCGCCTCCCGACAGATCTTCTGGGGCCCCCGCCACTTCAGACCACCTGGCCGCCTTGAAGGCGCAGATCCCCTCCTCCCTCCGGAATGGAGGAGGAGGTGGGAGGTGGAGGGAGGAGGGAGGAGGAGGAAGAGGAGGAGGAGGAGGACGAGGACGAGGAGGAGGGGGAGGAGGAGGAGGAGGAGGAGGAGGAGGAGGGAGGAGGGGGAGGAGGAGGGGTGGAGGAGGAGGAGGAGGAGGGGGAGGAGGAGGGGGGGAGGAGGAGGAGGAGGAGGAGGAGGAGGAGGAGGAGGAGGAGGAGGAGGAGGAGGTGGAGAAGGAGGAGGAGGGAGGAGGAGGAGGAGGAGGAGGAATCGGCTCCTCGGCGTCCCGCTCGTCCCTGCCGGTCGTCCTCGCCGCCTGGTCCTGGTGGCTGTCAGGGCCATATGCTCGCGGCTCCGGCGGCCGCTCGGAAAGATCAGGGCACCCCCTGGAGCGCTCGGCGAGCTGCAGCTGCTGGAGACCACCCCGAAATACCTCTTCGTCGTCGTCGTCGCCGTCGCCGTCGCCGTCGTCGTGATCGTCGTCGCCGTCGTCGTCGTCGTCGTCGTCGCAGTCGTCGCCGTCGTCGTGATCGTCGTCGTCGTCGTCGTCGTCGTCGTCGTCGTCGTCGTCGCCGTCGCCGTCGCCGTCGCCGTCGCCGTCGTCGTCGCCGTCGCCGTCGCCGTCGCCGTCGCCGTCGCCGTCGTCGCCGTCGCCGTCGCCGTCTCCGCCGTCTCCGTCGTCTCCGTCGTCGTCGTCGTCGTCGTCGTCGTCGTCGTCGTCGTCGTTGTCGTCGTCGTCGCCGTCGCCGTCGCCGTCGCCGTCGCCGTCGCCGTCGCCGTCGCCGTCATGGTCGCCGTCGCCGTCGCCGCTCGCCAGGCCCGCCGCCGCCGCCGCGGGGCGCCGCGAGGATGGGCGCCGCGCCGGCCGCGCCCGAGGCGGGGCGCGTGGGTGCGTTGCCGCCGCCGAGGACGCGCGGCCTCTCTGTGCGCCGGGCCCCTCACGCGTTGCGTGGCCCAGTGGGCAGGAGGAGGGGGAGGAGGGGGAGGAGGGGGAGGAGGGGAGGAGGGGAGGAGGGGGGAGGAGGAGGAGGATGGGAGGAGGAGGAGAGGAGGAGGAGGAGGAGGAGGAGGAGGGGAGGAGGAGGAGGAGGAGAGGCAGGAGGAGGAGGAGGAGGAGGAGGAGGAGGAGGAGGAGTTCCCGCTTTTCATGTCGGCCCCCCCCCCCCCAGCCCCCTCACACGTTTCGTTGCCCCAAAACTGGGGAGCTCCACCGATGGCCGAAGTGCAAGGGAAGTCGCATGAGTTCCCGCTGCTTTTTGATTTCGGCACACCCCTGACACGCTTCGTGGCCCCGCACGGAGCTCCAACTAAGGCCCAAATGCCAGGGTTCGCGTGAGTTCCTGCCTCGCATTTCCGAACGCCCCTCGCACGTTTCGTGGCCCCATAACGGGGTTTGGATACAGGCCCAAATGCCAGGGTTCGCGTGAGTTCCCGCATCGCAGTCCGGCACACCCCTCACACGTTTCGTGACCCCGTATGGCGTCCAATTGAAGCTCAAATGCCAGGGTTCGCATGTGTTCCCTCCTCTCATTTCGGCACTCGCCTCACACGTTTCGTGGCCCCATCGGGAGCTTCACCGTGGGACCCAGTGGGAGGGTTCGCATGAGTTCCTTTCGTTTCATCACACCGCTCACACGTTTCGTGGCCCCATTAGGAGTTCCACCGCAGGCCCAATTGCCAGGGTTCGCATGCCTTCCCGCCTGTCCTTCGGCACGCCTCTCATCTGCTTCGTGGCCCCATAATTAGGTAGGTTCACCGAAGGCCCCAGTGGCAGGGCTCGCATGGTGGCCCCGCCTCCACTTCGGCGCACCCCACTGCCCCTCACACGTTGGGTGGCCCCAAAAGGAGATCCGCAGAAGGCCCCAGCGCACGGTTCGCATGGCGGCGCCGCCCCATTTCTGCACACCCCTCACACTTTTGGTGGCCCCACAGGGACCTCTAACTACGGCTGAAATGCCAGGGTTCGCGTGAGTTCCCGCATCGCATTTCGGCACACTGCTCACACGTTTCGTGGCCCATAGGCTTTAAGGGAGCTCCACACGAGGCGCCAGTGCCAGCGCCCGTATGGTGCCCCCCCCCCATGTCGGCATACCCCTTACAAGTTCTTTTGGGGCCCCATAGAGGAAATCCCCCTTCCTCCGTTCCACCTGCCTTGCGGTAGGGGTGGGCCCGTCGCCAGGATATCTTCATACGGGGGTCCTTGGAAGGCCCGGTGTTTCACCCTGGCTCGTCTTGGCACCCAAGCCAGGGGCCGAGAACGGCCACCCCCCCAGCCCCAGGACGTCGTTTTCCTGGCTCTCCACAACGTCGACCCCCAGAGGTCTCGACCCCTTCCCGAGGAGCGGTCTTTCATCCCGAGTCGTTTCCTGACGAACTCCGAGGCCCGGCAAGGGCTCCCGCAGAGCGAACACATAGCCAAAAGCCTCCCGTGGTGACCTGACTCGAGGGGGCCTGCAGGGCCTCCCAGCCGCGGCTTCTCTCTGCGGCGCGGGCTGGGCCTTGGCAGTGGGCGCCCTCGCTGTGGAAGACGAGGGGAGGGCACGATCGGAGGCCTACCAGGCTCCGGCTTGGGTAAGGAACCAGGAACACTGGCTTTGCAAGATGGGCTCGGTCGTTCCTTCGGTTTGCCTTCGTTCCTTTGGCGGCGAGCCCCCCTGGTGTTCCTCCGGGCTTCCTAGACTCACTTGGAAACAAAGGGACGCCGTTCCTTATTTATCGTTCCTTAGGTCAGGCCGACTACTGTAGAGCTTGACACCAGCACCAGTATGGGCGCAAAGCCTGCACCGAGGGCAGAGGATCCTGGCTTCGGTGATGGTGGCACTCTTCGTGCTATACCTGGATGGCCGAAGAATGGACACCAGCGCCACAATCTGGGACCATCCTTCCCCTGATGGAGGCAACCCCCTGCTTTGGTGTTGGTGCCCACTGTCAGGCCTCCAACATGAGTTCCCCGCAGCCGGTGCTATCGCGCGCCCTGTGAGCGCGAGGAGCCCCGCGTGGCCAGGCTCAGCGGCGCTTGCCCCCGGCGCTGCGCGCACCGGCGCCGCGCCGGCCGCTCCCGACGCTGCCTCGCCAGGACGGGCGCCGAGCGGCACGGCCTGTAGTCGGAGGCGGGGACTTATACATGACCACCGCCTGGAGGATCGATGTCTGCGGACCTCCACAAGCGGTGGATATATGTATACGTTTTGGCTCCCAGTGGCCGATGTATATATATATATATATATATATATATATATATATATATCGGTATACACACACATATATATATATATATATATATATATATATATTCATGCCCGCCGCCCGCTGGTTCCCCATCGGGGTGGTGTGGTGTGTACTCTTTCCCCGCTTTCCTGGGGAAGCGACGAAACATGTATACACCAGGATCCCGCATACACCAGGATCCGCTTCCCCGTGCGAGTTTTCCCAGTGCGGGGCCGGAGAGCGCGTCGGTGTGCAGAGAGCTCGGCTCCTTTGCTTCTCTCTCGGCGGGCGGCTGCGGCGCCGTGCCGAGGAGCCGGCGGCGCGACAGACGGCGACGTGGGCTGGAGAAGAGGAGGCTCGGGGTCACCACCCACCAAGGCCACCCCAACCCAACCCGAAGGCCTCAATTCGCCCTCCGTTTCCCTTCCGCCTGCAGGGGACTAGAGCCAAGGCTACCTTGGAGAGCGAACTGCTCGTCCTGCGGGGCGACCGCCTTGGTCACGTCGCCTCTTTAAGGGAAGAGAACCCTAGAGGCTCCATAGTCCCCCCCAAAAAAATAAATAAAAATTTCGCCATCCGTTTCCAGTGTGTGTGGGGGGTCGGGGAGCATGGAGCAAGCACGCGTGAAGCCCGTAATTGCCCCCCCCCCCCCCCCCATCCCGAGATTCGGGTCTTCGGGTTGGGTTGGGGTGGTCTGGGAGGTAGTCGTGGATGGCCGATCGGGGGCTCCGAAACCGACGATCTCCCCGTCGGAGTCGTCCGTTCTCCGTTCCTCGTAGTCTGCCCTGCCAGGAGTCGGGTTTGGGTCCCGTCAGTTTGTGCTGAGAGGCTCGGGCCATGATGAACTGGTGTCCTTGGCCAGGATGTTCGGACAAGCCCTCCGCACTGCTGCAGTTTTTTACGTTGAAGGCGAGCGTGCGATCCAGGGCAGCACTGTCCTGGTTCGGTTACAATCCGGCGGCTGCAGTTGGGGGGCCGTCACGGTCATGGCATTCGGTGGGGGATTTCGAAAGAGTGCAGGACGCTGTTGACTTGGTCTATAAGCACTGGGCCAATGCTGCCGAGCGTGAGGTGTCCGCTGCCACGGGTAAGGTCCTTCCTGTTTGGGGTTCTCGAGGTAAGCCTCCCCAAATGTGCTGGCGCCCTGTGTTGTCCAAGGACTCTGGCAAAGGCGATGGTTCCCTGTGTGCTGCTAGGTGGCTGACCAATCTCTTTGGAGAGTTCGAGTGCTGCTGGACCAAGGGAGACCAGTCTGGCATCGGACGGGTGCTCGAGCGCCTGGAGCAGCCGCCAGCTCAGTGCGCCAATGATCTAGGCCAGATGGAGAATTTTAGGTCTGCGCTGGACGAGTTCGTCCGCGAGCTCCCGATGTACGAGCCAGCGGATGGCCCTTTGCTGGATTTTTTTCATCACCTGCATGAGATGTGCCGAGACATGCTCGTGAATATTGAAGCTGCTTCTAGGAAACGTGCCAGGAAAGAGTTCAAGGAGTGGTTACTGTTCAAGGCGAATCGGGGAGCCCGAAGGGTCCACACCGTGTCCAAAGGAGCGACGCCATGGGTCCCCACCACCACCCTGTCAGTGGACGGAGTGGTGGTGGCGGACCCCTTGTCGTTGCTCCAAGCGGAGTCCAAACGCTTTTCCAACCTCTGGGGGGATGCTGGTGGGGGTCCCTGGTTCCATGTCGGTGAGCTTGCCCCTGACCTTCCTGAGGTTCCTGTTGAAGCGATTCGTGAGTTTTCCAGGCGTTTCAAAATCAACACTTCTGTCAGCGTCGACGGATTTCACATGAGGCATTTCTCTTTCATGAGTGATGAGTTGCTCAGTATTCTGTCTGGTCTGTTTACCGTGATGGAGTCCACGGCGCTGATACCGAGACAGGTGGCCATCACTCTCCTCACTTTGATTCCTAAACCTGCTTCGGGTTTTCGCCCGATTGGGAATTTTTGTGCGATTTACCGTGTTTACGGTAAGGTGCGGAGGCCCCTGGCCCAAGAGTGGGAGTTCAAAAACGCTCGGAGTTTTTTCGCGGCTGGGCCTTTCGAGGGGGCCCAGGATGTGGTCTGGAGACAGGCGGTCCGTGCGGAGACCTCGACTTTGAGCAAGGATGAAGCGGCCACGGTCCTGCTCGATCTTTACAAATACTATGAGACTATCGATCTCAAGCTGCTCCTGTGGCGTTGCAAGCAGGTGAATTTCCCCCTCGCGATCGCTCGGCTCGCGATTTCGATGTATCTTCAGGCTCGGTTTTTTGTGTTGAACGGGTTTGTTGATGGGCCCTACTGGGCCGCGGGGGGCATCATCGCGGGGTGTACGTTTGCCACCACTTTGATCAGAGTGTACTCGATCGCTTCCCTCGACCAGTTGTGCATTCCGCCGCAGGTTCATTTTAAGCTGTATATCGACGACTCTGGCCTTAGTGCTACGGGGTCGCGGCGATACGTTGTGGAGCATCTGCCACCGGTGGTCAGAGCTTTGGTTTCTATTCTGGAGGAGGGGATCGGAGCTAAGGTGAGTCAAGATGCGGGAAAGAGATCCTTGATCGCTTCTTCTAAGGCGCTTGGGCGTGATCTCGCTCAGGCCCTGGGTGGCCTGGCTGGCCCCTTAGTCAGTTCAGCGGCGAACCTCGGGGTTGATGATTGTGTGGGTCGCCCGAGGCGTGTTGCTGGTAGGAGCTCGAAGCAAAAGAAGCGCGAACAAAAAGCTCGGGGTTTTGTTTCGCGTTTGGCCCGCTTGAGGCCTTTGGTTGGGGCCCGCGTGACCAGAAACGTTTTTGCCTCGGGAGCGTTGGCTTCGGAGCTTTTCGGGTCCGAAATTTATGGTGTGAGTGACTTTGAGCTGTTGAAGTTGAGGCGCCAGGCGGCTTCTGTTTTGCAACCATCAGCGTCTGGACGATCGCTGACGGCTCTTCTTCTTTCGCATGGCGAGCCTTGCTGGTATGCGTCGGTCGCTCCGATGGTCAGATGGTCGAAGGAAATTTGGATTGCGCACCATCGGACCTACCCCCACTGTCTCTCGCTCCCTGAACTCAGGGAGGCGTGGGATGTTGGTTTCTCGGGAGACTCCCCTTTGTGGCGGTCGGTTTCGGGGCCGATCACGGCGTTGAGAAAATCATGTGAGCGGATTTCCTGGTCCATGCCTTCTTTCGCTGCTTTTAGGACCGACAAGGGGGAGGAGGTTAAACTGACGGAGTTCTCGCCTACTTTGATTAAGAATTTGCTTCGCAAAGCGGTTGTGAGAGGGCTCGAGTGGGACTTGGGGGCTCGTCTGAACATGTCTGGGCGTGCTTGCACTGATGGGGTCCTTAGTTATCTTCGTAGCACGAAGTTTTCGGCCTTTGAAAAAGGCTGTCTGAGGGCTCTTTTTTGCAACGCGGTGTACACTCGTACGCGTGCGGCTGACTTAGGCTACCAGCTGCAGAACGTGTTGTGCCCGCTGTGTGGTGAGGCGCCTGATACGCTCCGCCATAGATTGTGGGATTGCCAGTGCCCTGATGTCGTCGAACTAAGGAACTCGATTGTGCCTATTAAGAGCCAGGAGTGGGCCAGCCAGGTGGGCGACAACTTGGCTGTCTTCGGGGTGTTTCCTCACCCTGGTGATGTTTTTCCTTCTCCTTTGGATGAAGGTGGTATTCAGGTAGAGTGGGCCCAAGGAGTGATTGGGGACCTGCGTACTGTGTTCGCTGGAGACATGTTCGTGGATGGGTCGTGTTCCCGTTGCATTGTGAACGAACTGAACCGAGCTGGCTGGGCCTTCACTTTGGTTGACAGGGAGACTGGGCTTGAATTAGTTAGAGTCAGAGGACCAGTCTGGGGGCCATGCCCCCAGACTCCTCAAGCAGCCGAGTTTTTTGCTATGTCTGTCGCCATTCAGTGGAGCACAGGCCAGTGTGAATTTTTTTCGGACTGTTTGAACGTTGCCAACTTTTTCAGGATGCCATGGATGGAACAGATTTCTGCCAGGTATATTTTCGCTGGCGTGGCGCAGTTTGCTCGCCCGCACATCCATAAAGTCACGGTGTCCAAAGTGAAAGCCCATCTTGCTGTCGATGAAGCGGTCGATGATTGGGATCGCTATTTAAGACAAGGCAATGCGTGGGCTGATACCTCGGCCAAGGTTGCGGCATCCTTGCATCCTGCCCCGTCGGAAGAGCTTCTTGAGGGCCTGGATCTTTCCGTGGCCGTGGCCCGAGCTGTTGGACGTTTGGGTGCTAGATTAATGTCTCTGTGGCCTAGGTTAGACATGGGCAATGATATAGTGCGCATCAAGCCACCTGCTAAAGAGCAGGCTCCCGCTAAACCGTCACACGAATGGCACTGGGTAGGCTCGTATTGGCAATGTGCTACGTGCTTGCGAGGTCGTCGTGGTTCGTTCGGTGTCGAACCACCTGGTGGGTCTTGCTCGCTCGCGTTGCATGTGCACCCGTCAGTGCTTCGTGATCTGGGGCATAGATGTGTGCTCATAGATTGTTCGGATGGTAGTTTCGTTTGCATTTGCCACAAATGTGGTTATTACACGTCGGGGGGTCGACTTGATCGCCTAGGCAAGAAATGTGAGCCTTCTAAACGGGCCTCGCATTGCAACCCGTGGAGGCGCCTCCAAAAGGGCCTTCACCCGTCGTACAATAAACCAGGAGTGCAGGTGGATGTCAATACTTTTTGTCAGCTTTAATAGTGCCTTTGATCTGGGTGTGTGATGCAGTTCACTTTCTTACCACTGCCGTTGCACGGCCCTTGCCTTGCTGTTGCGCGGCCACGGGGTATTGGCCCTGTGGTGACAGCGGCACAGCTGGCAGTCTCAGGCACTTTGTTTGCTATGTCGCCAGCGGCGACGTCATCGTCTTTCCTCCTCCCCATGTTGCGCTGGATGCTTGTTGAAAATTTGTCAGGACTTTCTGCCAGCATGGCTGGCTTGGCTAGTCTGCCACGGGTGGACTGTAACGCGTTAAATCTTCCCTGCCAATTAGTTACTGCAAGCAGCTGCAGCGGCTCGCTTGGTGACTGACACTGTTCAGCCCCTGGCTGTCCCCCACATCTGGGGTGTGGCCTCCAGTCGTCCTGGCGCTGGCTGCACCAGGGGCTGGAGGCCCACCACTCCTTTTGTGGGCGGCCCTTGTTTTTGTCTTTTGTTTTTCGGTCGTACATCTGGGGCGAGGTCCTGTCGTCCAGGCGCATCAGCACCTGGGACAGGCCTCGTCGTCCTTTTTGTTGGCCAGCATACAATGCCGTCTCCGTGTCGCACGCATGCCAGGCACCCCAATTGTGGGGGAAGGTGCGCTCTGTGTTGCATTGGGGCGTTGGGCTTTCCTCTGCCCGCGCTCCTCACGGGCATGCTCGGGCGTGTGCGTGCACGTACGCGTTCGTGTAGGCAGTACTGTGCCTGGGCTTCGCCCTCTTTTTTCTTCTTGGTGTGTGGCGGGGGTTGCGCCCTCCGCCATCACCTGCCCGCTCGCCGCTTGTCCTCTTGTGCAGTCGTGGGCAAGTGGCTCTGTTGGTGTCGCCTCCGCCTAACTCGGGCGGTCCTAGGTTGTCACCGCGGGCCCTTTTATTCCCCTCTTCGAGGGCGGCGGCACTTCTGCCTGGCGCGCCGTCGGCCCCCGTCCAGGTGTAGCAGGGCCCCCTTGGGCCCTGCGTGCCTGTGAGGGGCCACCCTGGGGTGGGTCTCTGTTGCCTGGTCTCGCGGAGCGCCCAGGCACACCCACCCCTCGCGGGACGTTCAGAGCCGTCCGTCCTCAGTGGTCGGTGGCTTCCCCCTCAGGGCCTCGCCCACCCTGTGGGGTGTACGTGGGCTGCAGCGTGGTCCCATGCAAAAAAAAATCCTCCTCCTCCTCCTCCTCCTCCTCCTCCTCCTCCTCCTCCCCCTCCCCCTCCTCCTCCTCCTCCTCCTCTCCTCCTCCTCCTCCCCTCCTTCCTTTCTCCTCCTCCTCCTCCTCCTCCTCCTCCTCCTCATCCTCCTCTTCCTCCTCCTCCTCACTCCTCCCTCCTCCCTCCTCCTCCTCCCTCGGTCGGGTCAGGTCAGCTCGCGCGGGGCCTCGCGCGCCCCACAGCGGAGCGGCCTGGCGGCTTGCGTGTGCACCCGCGCAAGGTCGTCGCAGGACGAGCCCGCCGGCCCACCGGGGATGCGCAAGAGCCTCGCGGCCACTCTTCCTCCTTCTTCCTCCTCTCCTCTCCTCCTCCTCCTTCTCCTCCTCCTCCTCTCCTCCTCCTCCTCCTCCCCCTCCTCCTCCTGCTCGTCCTTGCCCTCCCCTCCTCCTCCTCCTCCTCCTCCTCCTCCTCCTCCTCCTCCTCCTCCTCCTCCTCCTCCTCCTCCTCCTCCTCCTCGGTCGGGGCAGGTCAGATCGCTCGCGGGGGCCGCGCGCGCCCCACGAGCGGAGGCGGCCCTGGAAGGCTTGGCGGGTGTGCGCCCGCGCTCCGCAGGACGAGCCCGCCGGCCCACCGGGGAGGCGCAAGAGCCTCGAGGCCACTCTTCCTCCTCTTCCTCCTCCTCCTCCTCCTCCTCCTCCTCCTCCTCTCCTCCCCTCCTCCTCCTCGTCCTTCCCCTCCCCTCCTCCTCCCCTCCTCCTCCTCTCCTCCTCCTCCCCTCCTCCTCCGCCTCCTCCTCCTCCTCCTCCTCGGTCGGGGCAGGTCAGATCGCTCGCGGGGGCCGCGCGCGCCCCACGAGCGGAGGTGGCCCTGGAAGGCTTTGCGGGTGTGCACCCGCGCTCCGCAGGACGAGCCCGCCGGCCCACCTCCTCCTCCTCCTCCCTCCTCCTCCTCCTCCTCCTCCTCCTCCTCCTCCTCGCATTCTCCTCCTCCTCCTCCTCCTCCTCCTCCTCCTCCTTCTCCCCCTCTCTCTCGCACTCCCCCCCGCGTGGCATCGCTCGGAGGTGTGCGTGTTTGGGTAGTCCCCAAACGTGGTGGTGACAACACCTGGCGGTGAGTCTCGGGCGAGTTGGCGTCACCACCCGGTCTGGGGGCTCGTGCGCGGTTTTCCGAGGGTGTGTCCCGGACACTGGTGGGGCCAGGAGCCACAAAGCCCGGTGGTGGCCCCGTGTCCCCAAACCCAGCGGTGACCTTTTTGGGGGATTCCAGGTCGCCACCTGGTATCTCACCACCGGGTTTGGGGGTTCCCAAGTGCTTCCTTGCGGCGAGGACCATCGGGGAACATCCTGGATCCCTTGGCGAAGCAACCACGCAGGAAACCGGGGATGGAGGTCCGAGCGATGGCGAGCCCGTGCCCGCGGGGAGGGCGCGAGTGGCTGGGGCCCCCTCGGGAGCGCCACCCTCGCAGGCCCAGAGTTATGTCGGGCCTGTCCCCCTACAGGGGTATTTTCGACGAAAAACAATACCCCCAAAATAGTCCAAAAATAGCCTTGGGATTTTTTTTATTATTTTTTGACCTTTTTGGGAGTATGTTTGGGGTACCTTTTTTGAATTTATTTTTCGTCGAAAACCCCCCTGTAGGGGGACGCGCCCGACTTAACCCTTGGGAGCGCCACCCTCGCAGGCCCAGAGGTTGACACCATCACCAGGATATCGGCGGTGTGCCTCCACCGAGGAACAAAAATCCCGATCTCGGTGGTGGTGGTGGTGATGCTCCTGCCTTCCGAGGCGAGCGAACTGTTGACACCGACACCGACATCTAGGACCGCCTTCCCCCTGTGGAGGCAGGCCCCTTTTGTTGGTGCTGGTGCTCCTATCCGGGCCTCCAGCACCCCGTGGGCGGGGCACGAGCGGCGGCGTGGCGGGCGCTTCCGGCCCCGCCCGGCACGGGAAGCCGGCCGTGGAGGAGCAGCGGAGGGGAACAGCCCGCGTGCTGCCCACGGCCTGCGGCTCAGAGTCCGTCCGTTCTCGCGTCCGCAGTGTCACAGGCCGTGGACGCTCGGCCCCTGGTCGGGGCGAGGCGCGCCGATGACCCTGCCGGCGCGCACGGCCCCGGTGCTGGCCTCCATGTTTGAGCCTGCTGCAAACCTCAAGCTTCGGGATCATACGTGGGAAGGGAGGCTTCGGGCGAAACGCCCGGCCCGCCCGACCGGCACGTCGGGGGGTGCGACAGGGAAGAGTTAGTTATAAGGGAAAAGGATGGAGGAAGAGGAGGAGGAGGAGGAGGAGGAGGAGGACCAGAGTAAACCCAAGACTCATCAACGATGTTGGGACATACCCTCCCTCAAGCTCCCTCGCCATAGGCCCCATACAAAGTTTCATTTTCATTGAAGGAAATGCCCCGTTCGGAAAAGTTTGACGATCTTGAAGTGAGCCAAAAACCATTCTTATGATTTCAACGCCACGAGTCAACCTGATGTTGCGTGTTGACGGTCCTGAATCGTGTCAATCGGCCATTCGTGGGATGTCAACACCGCGAACCAACGTAACAGTTGCGCCCTGACAGTCCTCATTCGCTCGGAAACACAATTTCTGGTACGTAAGCCATGCCAATCGGTGAAACTCTTGCAGAGCTTTCGAACGAATGCGCGCGGCGCTAAGGCGAGAGCCACATATTGAAAAACGCCCGCCCTCAACATGTGAAATTCTTGCGTCTTTCTATAACGAATGCGTGCGGCGCTAAGGCGAGAACTATATTTTGAAAACGAACCGCCCTCAATCCGGGAAGCTCTGGGGCATGTTTAAAAGCGCATGTGCGCGGCGTTTGGGCGAGAGCCACAGTTTGAAATCCACCCGCCCTCAAGCCGTGAAGTTCTTGCACCAGTTTAACAACGAGTGTGCTCGGTGCTAAAGCGATAACCATATTAGTACAACCAGCCGCTCACTATCCGTGAATCTGTTGCCAGTTTAAAAGCCTCAGGCTGGGAAGTGGTAAGGACGTCTGAGGCGAAACGCCCAGCCCGCCCTTCGACTGGCCTCGGGGTGCGACAGGGAGGAGTTATTCATAATGAAAAGGAGCGGGTGAGGAGGAAGAAGAAGAGGCAGAGAAAGAGGAGGAGGACGATGACGACGACGACGACGCCGCCGCCGCCGCCGACGACGACCTATTCATGACGAGGGCGAGCAGGAGGACGAGCGAGAGGACGAGGATGACTAGGAGAGCCAGGACCACGATCAGGACGAGGACGAGGCGGGGCGAGGAGTCGCAGAAACACGACGCCGACGGCGGCGGCGAGGGCGGCGGCGGCGGCGGCGGCGGCGGCGACGAGGGACCGCGGAGCCGAGGATCGCTGCCGCTCCCGAGGGCCCCCCCGCGCCTGGGCGCCGGCCTGGCGGCCTGCGGCGCCGCGAGCGCCGGGCCGCCCCCGCCGCCGCAGGCCCCCCGACGGCAGTACAGAGGGCGGCGGCGGTGGCGGCCCGCGGCGGGGCAGGGGGGGAAGGGGGGGGGGTCGAGGAGGGTCACGTTTGGGTGGGGGGTCCCGCTGCTATGCGAAGGCGACGCGCTCTGTCACCAACGCAGTTGCATTTTCCCCGATCCGTGGATCTGGCGCCCACGCGCCAGATCCACGGATCCGTAATCCATGTTACATGTTAGCGTGTGCCCGGATGGGGGGGGGAGGAATTCGAGGATCAGGTGACGCCATCTATCCGCATTCACCACCCTTGGTCATGCCCAGGGGTCGGCAGGCCAGGACCTGTGCAGTTTGGGCGGCTGGCGCCCCCTGAGGAGGTGGAGGTCTGACGAGGTGAACGTGAAGGCTTGATTGGGGAGGAGGAGGAGGAGGAGGAGGAGGAGGAGGAGGAGGAGGAGGAGGAGAAGGAAGCGGAGGCGAGAAGGAAGCGGAGGCGAGAAGGCAGAGGATGTGGAGGCTGGAACGAAAGGAGGAGGAGCCCACCGAGTCAGCAGTGCCTGCCGGCTGGGGGCGGGGCACGCAGGCCCCTATCCCCCGAACGCCAGGATGTGACTGCACAGCGCGCGCGTGGACGAAGGCGGCCGGCAGGCGCTGGAGGAGGCCGCGGTGGAGGTGGAGGGAGGTGTGGAGTGCTGAGGAGGAGGATGTGAGGAGGGGGAGGAGGAGAGGAGGCTGGAGGAGGAGGAGGAGGAGGAGGAGGAGGAGGGGGAGATGAGGAGGAGGAGGAGGAGGGGGGATGAGGGAGGAGGGGTGGGGGGAGAGGATGGAGAGGAGAGGAGGAGGAGGGGAGCAGGAGGATAAGGAGGGGGTTAAGGATAAGGCCCATTGGGGTCTTGGGGGTGGTCTCGCCGCCTACCGAAAAAGGCATGTTGACCCCTGGGGAACATATGGATGCGAGCCCACCCTAGCTTTGGGGGGGCCGCCTGAGGCGACGGGGCCCGTCCTTCTGTTGGACGTGGTCCCCGAGCCTCGCTAGCAGGGAGACCCTGCCTCGGTTTCGGCCTGTCGACTGTTGCAGGCGATGTGGGGCTGCCTCGCTGGGCGCACCCCCACCCCTCACCGCTGAGAGCCCGCCCACCTCCGCTCCCCTCCTCCCCCCGCTCCCCCACTCCCTAGACGGTAAAGAGAGGCAAAAAAAAGAAGAGGCGGCCTGGTACTCCCTGCACTCGGCTTATGTAGTGCATGGCCGCACTGGCTCATGCGGTGAGTGCTTGCTGCCGAGCCCCCCCTCTGTGGCGGTAGTGGGGAGAGAAAAAAAAGGGGAGGCCAGGCCTAGTGCAGTCTGCTCTCTACTGCTGCTGCTGCCCTATGCCCCAGCCTGCTGCCGCTGCCGCCCTTGGCGAAGAGAGCCTGACGTCCCTGCTCTGAGCGGAGCCGTCGGCCTTAGTGACTGCAGAGGCGGCGGCTGGGGTGCTCGAGCTGGCCTCACTGCTCAGAACCTTGCCACGGTTCTCCCAGCCCTCGATGCTCTTGCTCGGGTTGGTGCACGGCGGCCTGCGAGCGGGCTGGAGGTAGTCCTTGATCTCCATCTGCGGCTCCACCATAGGCTCCGTCTGCATGTCGCAGGCGAAGAAAGCCTCGTCGTAGGCGTAGCCGTGCGGGCCCTTCGTCCAGCGCGTGTATATGTTGTCGATCTCGTCGGCCTGGCGCCTCGTGAAGTCCAGCTCCCATGGCATCGGCCCGTGCATGGTCTTGCCCATCTTGTCGTTGGTGATGCCGATGGCGCTCCTCATCGAACTGATGGCGCAGTTGATGTCGTGGAGCTGCTCCTTGAGGTAGAGCTTCGCTTGGCTGCGCTCTGCTTCTTCATATGGATTGAGGCTCTTCGCGTTCATGCGGCCTAAGGTGGTCACCACCTTCTCCCGCTGCTTGTGGAGCGCGTGGAGGGCCTTCTCGCAGTGCTCGGTCGCCACCTTGAACGCGACGGCGGTGCTCTGGAGTGTGTTGTGCGCGATCTCGAGCCTGTACGCCGCCGTGCCCGCCACTTGGTCCGCCACTCCTCCCATGCCTCCTCTGTCGTGCGGCTTCTGCACTATCGTCGGCTGCAGATGATCTTCTGCAGCAGGCTGCTGCGCCATCTCCACCTTCTCCGTGTGCGCCTGCGCCGCCATCGCTGCTCTGGTCGTGCGCCCTCTGGGCGCTGGCTCTGGATGTAGGCGGAGTGTCCGCCAGCACTGGATAGGAAGGCCGCGAAGATGCTCGAGTCGCAAATGTCCTCTGGTAGTATGTCGAGCTGTGTACCGATCCTCGTTTACCTTAGTGGTTCCCGCCTACTGTTGTACACCTTAGGTATTGTAGTAGTTTCCTTAGTTCCCAGTGGTTGGGCCGTAAGGAACCGTAGTAGGACCTTGATGTGCGAGTAGGCGTAGGCACGGTTGTTTGCTGCTGTCGGAATCCTGTGCCTTTCCTTAGTGTGCGACTCTTACTCACTCTATCCTCTGGAGGTCGAGAGAGGTAACAGTTGTGATAGCTAAAGCGGGCAAGAGCTGGATGTATCTGAGCGGGAGAGGAGAGGTCGAACCGTGGTCGGATCACAATCGCATGGCTGTGCTGGATGCTGTGGTGTGGTAGTTCCCTGTGTATGCTGTCATAGTACGCGATGTGTACCCTGTAGCATGTACTGTCGTTCTGTATACTGTCCGGTACGAGGTCGCAGATACGTCGGCTTCGGGCGTACATCAGCGATACTGTATGACAGACAAACCCCGAATGTGTGTGGCACTAGTAGAGAGCTGATTGCCTGAGGAAGAGATGGTAGGTTGGGCAGTGGGAGTTGGTGGGGGGAGGGGGCGTAGGTAGTGGGAGCCCGTGTAATTGTAGGGTGACGGCTGCATAATTAGAAAGTCCGCCGCCCCCCTCATTTTTTTGCCATAGGCTGGTAATAGTCCCTTGGTCGTAGGTCCCGATAGTACGTAGCCATCCGATATAGGTATGCCATCTGGCCTCCGTGTTGTTCGGCCTGGCTTCTGAGACTCGTCATACGAACAAGGTCTGCACTAATCTGCTGTGCAATTTTTTCCTCTCGGCTCACTGGCGGTGATGATGGTGGCCAGGCACGAGGGCGCCCCATGGAGTTGAGGCGTGGCTCGACGGCGCTGCTCGACAACGAGCTGCTGGCTCCGCTGGGCTGCGGGCCTGGCGGGAGCTGGCCCGCGGGGCTCTCTCGCTCGCGGCGGGGCGAGCTGCTGGGCATTGGCTGGGGTGTGCCTTGGCTCACCTCCTGTTGAGCTGCGCCTCCACTGCCCTCTCCAGGCCCGTCTTCGGGCCTCCTGAGCGGCTCTTCGTGGCCCCGAGGTGCGCCAACGCGTGGCCCAGGGCCTGCTTGAATGTCCCCTTTGAAGCCCGCGATCTTGTCGTGCTGCTCCTGCTCCAGCTTCTGGTCGTACAGCGCGGCCCTGAAGCTCGGCGCCGTGTTGATCGTGTAGATGAGCTTGGCCTTGCACTGTTTGATGTCCATCTCCACGTCCTCGCCCGTCTTGTTGTATGCCTCCTGGATCTTGCACTGCAAGAAGACCTCCGTGATGAAGATTGGTCCCCAGGGCTCGTCGAGCTGGCGCATGAACTCCTTCAGGAGCTGTCTCACGTGGAGGAGGGACGCGTCGAGCTTCTGCTCCTCCGAATCGAGCACCGCCACGGTCTCCTCGACTAAGCTCGCCGCCACCTGGCCATGCGGTGGGCCGAGGCCGTGCCCCTTGCCCAGCTGCTTTACCTTCCGCCCGTACTCCCTGCCTGTCTCCATCGGCGCCTGCACCCATTCTGGCTCGAGCGGCGTCAGCCAGAACTCTCCCGTGAGATGCAGAAAATTGCGAATCTCGTTCGAGTTCTGGAGGGTGAGCCTCTGGAGCGATCTCAGCTGGTCCCGAAGCTCCACCTGGCCGCCTCCTCCCCCACCACGGCCGCCTCCTGGGGGTCCTCGACCTCCTCCTCCTCCTCGGCGCTGGGTGGGGGGCGGCTGCTGCGGCGTCTGCTGCGACTGCTGCGTGTCTGACGAGCCGACTCCGCCACCGCCGAGGTGTGGGCGCTGTGCTGGTCGCTGCCCTTCGGCTGCGCCTCCTCCTCTCTTCGTGCTGGCCCTGATGCGCCAGTCGCCGTGGCCCCCGTGCGACATGTGCTCCTTCTCCCCGTGCTGCTCTGATCGACTCTGGCCCTGCTATGTGCTCACGTATGTGTGCGTGGTAATCCTCAAGAGTTTGAGCCTCGTGGTTACAGATCTGGCAGCTAAGGGAGCTGGGGTCGGAAATGGGGTGGGACCACATCGACCTGTCTTGGTGGCAGATACCGTGGCCGTGTACAGCCCTGACTGCGTGGTCGACACATACCTTACGATTAATAAATGTGCTCTTGCACCAAGGGCACTGGTTGTTGACGATTACGGACGCCACCACTGGTCGGATGTTGTGGGTCTCTCGGCGATGCCCAACTAGTGCTGCGTATGTCGCAAAGCGCATGCCACACCTCTGTTCCGTGTCGTTTTCGCCCTTCGTCGTATGATCGCACCAGTAAGGTTTTAGTGTATCCTCCTCCCTGCCCTCCTCCTCCTGTATCGTCGCATCTCGTGTCGTGAGCACATCCCAGTTTCGCTCGTAACTGTACAATATTGATGGGTCTGTTTGTAACCAGTTTTTTTGTTCCGTACTCCCCTGTTCGAATATAGCGAGGTCGGATTCCCTGTCTGCATACCATCCCATGCTCTCGTCCACTGTTGCTATCACATGCATGTCGGCTGCAAACTGCTGTGCCCACGGGGTGGAGGTGGGCCCCACGAATCCCTGCCCCTCTAGTCGCCGTATGTCCTGAGCCGCGTCTAGTCTGGATGTTCCGAACACCGCTGCTATGACTGCTCCGTGCTCCCAAGGGTGCCTTGGCCAGTTCTGGTACCACCGTAGGCGTCGCACAAGCAAAGATACGGATGTGCGCTCAAGTCTCCAGTATCTGAACACCTGTCGCAAGTTGTTGCACCTCACTGTCCCATCTGTTCTGGCCCACGACATTGCTCCTCCCGCTAGCGTCCGTAGGTACTTGCCTAGTACGCTGTCGATTGCTGTTGTGTGGGCATCTGTCAGAACTAGCGCAGGCAATCCGCTAAGGGCCGCACATACCACGAAGGCCATGAACATCATGCGTTTTATTTGTCGGGGTACCTTAGAGGTCCAGAAGATCCCGCACTGTCGCCATGCAACGCGGATGGCTGCGATGCGCCGCACGACCTCGCCAGTGATGCCCTGTCCAGCTGGTAGGTAGGGGCCAAGTACACGCATCTCCCTTAGCGCCTGACCTTGCAGTGTTTTGCTGCGTCTGAGTTGTCTGGTTTTCCCGTAGCAGCCTTGCCCGACTAGGTGTAGTAGGTGGTTGGTCTTGGCATTATTGAGTCCCCATCCTCCTGCTGCTATTGTTTGGGAAAGGCGTTCTGTGTTGTTGTTGAGTTGTTGTTCAATGTCTCCAGCCGTCGCTGCGGGTAAGATTGTCTGCACATAGGTGATGTCGTCCATGAACGTGTTGAGAGCTAAGTCGTGAGTGTTGCCTGCGACTGGGTTGGTCGTGTCGTGGGTAATCTGGTCTGGGTCCGTGCGGCCTTGTTCCCACCATTTTGTGACGTACAGGTTGTATGCGTCGTTGAATTGCCTTGGGCAGAGAGTGAAGCCCATTTGGGCGCCTGTGGTGCTCTCAGCTTCGACTGTGCCGTCGGCAGCTTCGAGCGTCAGGGTAGAGTGGTCAATTGCTGCCATGGCGAAGCGCTGGTCGTGCTCGTGTGCTTGCCTGAAGGCAACCGCTCTGAGTAAAGCTCGGTTGGTGGCTGCAAACGCGTTGGTGCCGTCGTAGTTGGTTGTGATTGTGCTCACCCCCCTTGCGCAGCCCTCCATTGGGCCGCTTGTACGCAGAGGATGGCGTTTTCCCGACAGCGGTGTGGGAGGCCTCCTTGGGCCCAGGGCGCCTGCGTTGTGGGTGAACCACGTGCGTGGATGCCTGAGTGCCAAGCCATTCCAAAGGAATCGTAGACGTGTAGTATACGCTTCCCTAGTATCCCTTCTTTGTTGTTGTGTTTCTCTGCTGGGAATGCTTGTGATCGGTGCCAGTCCAACGGGGTGACCTGACAACTTCTGCATTGTGCAAAGAATTGGTCTAGGTACTTCACGTACCCTTTGCTGTGGTCCGCAATCGTGTCTGCACCTAGTCCTGCGTACCTGCCCCTCCCCACTGCATAGGATTGCTGCTCCCAGGCGGCCCCTTCTGTCCCATCAGTCGCTGTCGGCACACGTCCCAACCTGGTACCTTCCGCCCACCCCATCCGTCGAAGCAGTTCCCTCCCCTTCTTGCATCGCCCCAGCGTCGTGTAGTGTGCAAGCTCATATTCGTCCCCCCTTTTTTCTGCAGCTGCTACTCGCTTTTCTTCTAGTCGTCTGCTGAGCTCTGCTGGGTCCTGAAGATGGAGGGTGGGATCGATCATCAACCATGTCATCTCGATCGGGATGCCCCATGGTGGCCAGGCCCGTCGTTTACTGGCTCGCTGGCAGTACCTACGCATCGCTCGCTTGTCGGCCTCGACCTGAAAAAGAAGATCGTGGTCGGTCGGTAATCGGTCGATGTGCTCCTGGACGAAGGCCTCGTGTGCTGCTCTCTCTGCCTTTCTGTCGATAGGCCTTGCTCCTAGTCCCCCTTCCAAAGCTGGATGGGCGAGCTCCTGATACCAGTAGTCGCAAGGCCAGTGGGTTCGAGCAGATCGATAGTACCTTTTCTTTGGCCCGCGTCCGTTCCTCTGGTACTGGATGCGTAGTCGGTGCATCTCGGCGAGGTTCCGTTTTTCGTAGGCCTCCCATATGCGTTCGACCAGGAGCGCCCGTCTCTGTTTCTCTACACCTTCTCGGGCCTGCTTCAGCGCCGCCGTGACTTCTTTCAGCTCGTTTTGTACCCAGTCGTAGTCGTCGGCACACTGTTCTGGTTTTAGGCTCTGTCGCAGTGTTCGTCGCTTCCTAAGGAGCTCGAGTCGGTATTGCTTGGCTCGCTTCGTAAGCTGGTCGATCTCGTCGGGTGTGCCACTTTTTTCCGAAAGTCGTGAGCATGGCCGATCGTGCTGCTCCTCCCAGAAGGTCCCAGGTCTCGTCTGGCGTCGCCGCCCCCAGAGCTCTCTCCCACTGCTCCCCACCCACCTCCTCCACATCCTTGTCGAGTTCGGTGAGCAGCATCTCCCTCTTGTGGCCGCTGCGCAGACACTCCATGAGTCCGTCCCTGCACAGCCCCTGTTGTAGGCGGGCGCGCGTGGGGAAGGAGGTGTTGGAGGTGGTGACGAGGAGGGTGAGGCCGATGGGGAGGTGGTCCCTGTGCCCTCGTACTTTGACCTTTTGGAGCCTTTTGCCTGACCGATGGAGGACCTCACACCTTTTTACTAGTCCCAGGGCCCCTGTCGGTACTACAATGTGGTCAATACGACTGTTGTATCCTGAATGTCCGTAGAATGTAGGTTCGGCGATGTGGTAGGTGGTGACTATACTGAGGTCGCTGGGCTGACACAGGGTCCTAAGGCTCGTGCCGTTGGCATTCTCTATTTTGGGTTCCCTGTCTCCTACCGTCGGTCCTCTGCTCCGCACAATAGTCCCGTCTGTTTCTCTCTGGCAACCAAAGTCACTGTTCACATCCCCGCCCATCACAATCGTCGTACGGCTGCCTACTCGATCGACACACTGCTCCAACCATTTGGTTATCGCTTCTGCTAATGGCACGTAGTACGCTAAGTGTGTTGGGGCGTAGTAATAAACAAAAAAAGCATAGTCTTGTTGGCCAGTCGAGAGGCGAATTCCTGCAACCCGTCCCTGGAGGCTGGCTGGTGGGGTGTAGGTTTCTCGTAAGCTGCGCTCGTCGATTCTCTGGCTGATGAGGATCGTTAAGCCACAGCTTTTGTTGATCCACTTCCCCTTGCGAGCACCGAATTGTAACACGTAGTGGTTAGGGAGGTAGTGTCTCTGTACTGCTTCTGCTCCCGCCCATCTGCATGTTCCACTGAGGAGAATGACGTCCCAGCTGTGCAATTCCGCGCTGATGTCCTCCAGTCGTTCTATGCTCGCTGCCTCTTGTGGGTTGTAGTAGCAGATTCTCATGCCTAGGCGCACGGGCACGCCATGCGGGCCCCCCAGTCTCCCCTGCCCCCGAGGCCTGCGGGTGTGGGCGCAGAATCGCTGGTGTACGATTGTACCTGAGGTGCGGTCGGTCGACTCTTGGGCACCTCAAACAGCGACTAGGAGGAGGAGGAGGAGGAGGAGGAGGAGGACAAACGTTGCAAAAAAACTAAAATATCGCAACGAAAAGACGAAGCGGACTCCCGGGCCCCCTCTTTCTGCGTCCTCTTTCGAGCGGGATCGCTATGTGAGGGCCCCGAGGCCCGAAATCGAGCGAAAACGCCCGTTGTGAAAAGAAGCTGCAGCGCCAGGATCTCGGGGATCTCTGAAGCGTGAAGCGCCGCGGCAGGGCTGGGAGGCCCCGATTGGATCCACTCGGCCTCCGGCCGAGCGGGGGACAGGCGGGCGGTCCAGCCCGGGCCACGGAGAACGGAGGGAGGAGAGGGGAAGGAGAGCCCGGGCGAGGAGGGAGGGAGGAAAGAGGAGCAGGAGGGCAAGGTGGCAAGGAGAGGGCGAGGAGGATGAGGCCGACGACGACGACGAAGCCCTCCCCCCTCGTCTTCCTCCTCATCCTCCTCCTGCTCCTCCCCCTCCTCTTCCTCTTCCTCTGCCCTTTGCGCCGTCTGCATCCCCTATACGCAGAATGGCCGAGGACGGGGTAAAAGCCCTCCACCTCCTCCTCCTCCTCCTCCTCCTCCTCCTCCTCCTCCTCAACCTCTTCCTCATCCTCCTCCTCCTCCTCCCCTCCTCAACCCCTCCTCCACCTCAAACAAGATGGACGGCCCTGAAATATTCCGTGCAAACATTCCCTGAAGCATTCAGATAGCACGTGTGTGCTTACCGACGCCTTCAGCCCATGAAGAAAGGCGCGATGGACGCCGACTAATGCCCAAACGTCATCAAGGCAATTGATGGGGTAAACCGAAATTGGGCAGACATGCGTTCCGTAGGCCGTGATGTATCCCGACCCTCCTGCGTCCCGCGATCGTTTTGAATAGAGCTCTGTTGCCCATTCATTTCTCCCCCCCCCGCCTCCACAACCCCTCCTCACTGACTCCTCACTTACTCTTCGCTTTCCCCTCTCTCGCCTTTCTTGAGCTTTGCCGCCAGATGCGCACTGCTGCCACTTCTGCGAGCTCCTGGAAGGTCAAGCGGAGCGCGGTGTTCTCACGCGGACCCATTTGGCGTCGCGCCTGCGGACTCGTTTGAGTCCGCGCGGAACAGCGTGAGGGACGCCAGGAAACCAGATAACATCATCTAGCTTCAACCTGGAAGCGTTCCTGGAATATCGAGGTGTCTAAAAACCCTTCGTCATCATCTTACCCCCTCCCCCCGTCCTCCGTGCCGTCCTCTGTATCCACTTTGTCCTCGTTTTCGCTTTCGCCCATCTTCCCTTGCCCTACTCGCTTATCCTCACTCTGTTTCTTTGTCGTCTTCGAGGTCATCGTTCAGTCCTTCCTTTCTGCCCTGCGGTGGTGCCTCGGACTCCTGGGGCGTGCAACGCGTAGGCCCCCCTACCCTCGTCATAATGAACCTCAAAAATAGCGGCCGCGCCCCTGCGATGTCGGCGCGCCCTTCGATGTCCATAGACGCCCATCCAATGTCGAGGCCAAAGCAAAAGTGGTCTGACCGGGAACGACTCGGAAGTTCGATGATGACCGACATTGGAGGGGCGGACGTACCTCGCAGTCACCGCTACTCTGTCCAGTATATCCCCACATAAAGTTCAGCCACGTAAGACATGTTTTAAGTTAATTTTGACTAGGGTTGTAGATAGCTTTCACCAGGGATCGCGCGCCCTGTTACATTATCGTTCGCTCAGGAGGAGCCAGTTGATGTTGCGACTTGTTGCAGATGGGGCTCGTATATCCTTGTTATACATACGGAGTGAATTATGGATAATTGCTCCTCCATATCGCGGGATCCGGACTTTCACCTCCCGAACAGCACCCATGTGAACAGATGGGAATGGTTGAGAACACAGCCTGGCAAGGAGATCGGCAGCAACATATGGCAACTTGACGTTCACAACGATAGATACTGCCACTTTGCCGTGCACCATAGATATCTGCTTCACATGATCTAGGCAAACCCAATACGCACACGACATGTCCATGTCATCATAATTGCTTTTAGGGGCTCATTCCCTTCCGCAGCATATAGCATGTACACTGCTTGAACCCAACGTTGTCGTACACCCAGGTTCGCTCCAAAACAGTCCCTGGGAACTTCTGCAACACAAGTGGGATTACTTCAGATTCCATCCGCTTGGTGCAGATGGTAACGATGAACGCATGACATCCTTGCTTGAGGACCCTCATCCATTCAAGGACCCAAAGCTTAAGACTGTGTTTCATATCGCTGTGCTTTAAATGACGAAGTCCCCAAGGAGGCTCGCACACAATCATAGCAACTGAGTTGTCGTCAAAAGGGAGATCTTCCGAGCTTCCGACTTCCACAGAGGCTGTCAATCCCAGAGAAGCACAATTCATCTGTGCTTCAAGCACGCTTATCTCGTTGATGTCTCGCCCAACAAACTTCCATGGCCGAAACATGTCGAGCATTGCAACTGCAATCATATTACTACCGACGCCGCACATTGGGTCTAACACGATTCCAGGCGCAATTGATTTACAGTGTAATCTGGCAATCCTTGCTACACAAGCCGCTGACACATGTGGTAGCCACGGTGGCGCCTCAGAATGTTCGGCCCTGGAACTTCCAGGTTCCAGCGCATCGCGAGTTCCTACGCATATCAAGTCGTGAAGGATGCAGACCACAACTTCTTTTTCAAAATACGTTAAAGATACAGGGCCTACATGGCTGTTGCCATCCTCTTCTTTACACGTGCGGAAAAGTGTATCAGCAGTGCACCTTTCAATTTGCAGGGATCGGAAGGGATGATCACCTGATCGGATACACGTGGCCCTCCACGCCTTGCCTTCAAGCAAAACCTTTAGCTCAGAAGCGCAATCTGCAATCAACGGAGCGAAAGCATCCAAACTCGACGGCCGTGCTGAAGACTCGAGGTCCTCCCTCGATCCGGCGGCGACAGAGAAGCAGACAGTGTTTCCCGCACCTGCCTCGCCGCTACTGTCACTGCAGCTGTGACTGACGACCTGGCGTCTGGAGTCTTGCTCCAGAAATCGTGCCAACCCTAGACCCTTCTTTGTCGGTCCACTCGTCCGCTTTTGGCTCCAGAGCTTCGACGCTCCAGGCAAGACCTCGTTGATCCGCCGCCCAAGCTCATCCGAAGCCATCTCTTCTGTCCCCATCGCTGCCAGCACCTGCACTGCTGCGTCGTATACGCTGCTGGCGTTGACGCAGATCCGACGACCGCCGCCCGCCTGGGGTGACGAGGCGTGACAGATGCTCGGCCGTCCTCCTGCCACCCTTCGGCGGCTCCAGACCCCCTCCAGATCCCGAGGAAGCTTCAAGATGGCTCCATGAGTGCCTACGATTAGGTCGGGCATGTCCTCCTACAGGTGGATTTTGGACGAAAAATAAGACATAGCCAACAAATATTCCAAACATGCCCAAAAATACTAACACAATCGTCACCAGACCATTTTTGGGCTACTTTTGAATATTCCCCCTGTAGAGGGACAGGCCCGACTTAAGCCTACGAGACCCCCAAAAAGAGCGCCAAAAATGCCCCCGAGTGCTCGGGCCAAGCCGCACCGAAGCCACCAGCCGAGCACCCACACGGCCCCCCAACGGCCCCCCGGTGGGGACGCATTTAAGCGGGCCCCAGGGGGCGGCGGTGCCCGGGCTGAGGCCCTCGCGGGTGCGACGACAGAGGACACCCTGTCCTCCCCAGGGCCCATCGGGCAACCGAGAGCACGATCCACGACTCCACTCTGCTGGTGACTGGCTACCAGACTACCCCAACCCAACCCGAAGGCCCGAATTTCGGGTTGGGGGGGTGTGCCGACTCCCTGTGCGCTTTTTCCTCGCTCTTCCCCCGACCCCCCCACCCACCGGAGAACTGGAGGGCCACTCGGAGCCGTCGGGTTGGGGCTGGGGTTGGGCTTAGGGGGCGGAGCGGCGCGAGCCTCCAGGATATTACCCAGAAGCTCTGGCGGAAGTCGCCGTGGTGGACGCGCTGCGCGCAAGACCATCTTGGCGCAGCGGAGGCGTGGCGTCTGGTGCAGAAGAAGAAGAAAGGCTATAGACACAAACTTTTGGCGCTCCGCGCGGATTTCTTGGATCTGCGCTTGACTCCCCTCCCTGGCGCGCGGAGCGCGCCAGGGGCGGCGCCGGAGGCGCCGCCGGGAGGGCCCAGCGTGGATTCAAGAAATCCGCGCGGAGCGCCAAAAGTTTATGTTTATGGCGTTTTTTCTTCTTCGATGGTTGGAGGCTTTCAGAGTGAGGGCGCCCTGTGACTCCCAGTGCTCGCACACCTTCAAGCCGAGTTCCTGCATTTCATCGATTGCTGCCTCGGCCATACCCCTGGGGTACGTGACAAAGTAGAGTGCGCTGGAGTCCTGCTGAACTGACTGTCTCAGGCTGGATCTCAATAGAAGTCCAGGCCTGCATGCTGGCACAGACGCCAGCCTGGTGGAAAGTCTGGAGTGTGGCAGATGCCGCCGAGCGCCTGGCCCGAGGCTCCAAGCCACTGCACAACCCAGACCCACAAGAAGATGCCTCCTCCATGCGTCTGTCTTTCTGGCAAGCTGAAGTCCCATACTCGAATCAGACTCAAACATATGCCGGTTGAGGTCTCAGGCTGAACAAGCGATGCGCTGCCTTCCATCGAGAACGACTGTGACCATCTTTCCAAACGTGCCGATAATACACGACTGCAAACACAATGCTCAACAAATGGAGCGGGTCGCGATCAGAACTCCGCCACCGTGCCGTAGGCACAAAGCGGAGTGTCCTCAGGTCCCTGAAGGCTCTGTGAGCTGAGTATTGCGCATGCGTGCCTTTCCCGCTCCAGGATGGCCCAAGATGGATTCCAAGGCGGCCTCCAAGACGGCCAAGATGTCCCACAACAAAAACCCAAGATGGCTCCAAGATGCACCTAAGACGGCCT
>CAUYUJ010001184.1:87500-104049 GCA_963575745.1 Prorocentrum cordatum
TACACTACTGGAAAAGCGGAAACGACGGGAGAGAATGTGGGATGGGGAGAGAAGGAGAGAGAGGAGGAGGACCACCACCACCACCATTACTACCAGGATCCCGGAACTCGAACCAGGCCAGGAAGTTGTTCCGGGAGAGCTCGTCCCGAGAAGCGGTCTGACTTCTGCTCTTGAGACTGGGGGTCTCTCGACGCCGTGCAACTTCGGCATCCTCGTCAACTAGGATCAAACGTCCGTGAGACATGAGATCGAACAACGCCGCGTTACATTTAGTAACATCTTCTTTAGTCAAGGCGTCCACTGGCATACGGCCATGAGGCACCCACCTCACGTGCCCACGAGCCCGTTCGAGAGACTCACAGATAATCGCCAAATCGATCGCGGTGCGACGATCTCGTGCACAGGCCACCCCCTCCTTCTGCATAGTGTCGTAAATGGATTTGGCATCCACGACATGTACCTGTCTCTCGCGGGAGCCGAGTGAGCAATCCCTCCTCAGGACCGTGGTGAATGGCCCTGAGGCCCGATAACAATCGGGAGTGTCGACGTCGTGAAACATGACGTCGCGATATAATATTTGCAGAAATTCCACCTCTGCTACAGCCGCTGAGAGGGCCTGGGTCTCTCCGGCTAAAGTGGAGGGAACTTTGCGCCTGAGCTTGGAAGAACGCCAGCCCAGGATTGAAGCCTTCACAGCTTTGTTCTCTAGCACGGAACAGTCGGCCGCCAGGGCCATCCAGGCCCCTTGCGTTGGATCAACAGGAAGGCCCCGATCGTCTAACAACCCCTCGGTAGACCCGATGCCGCCCGCGTCGGAAAAGGAGATGAAGGACATTCGGTCCGGGTTCAGCTTCCAGATAGTCAGGCCTCGAGAGGCCGATGCTCGAAGGTGACGGGCCAACTTGTTGGCTATAATAACATCTCCAGTGGTAGCCTGCTTCAGCTTGCTCGCAAGAATACTTGCCATTCCTGCGGCTTCTGGGCGGGCCTCGCGGCCTACCCAGTTGAACTTGCATACTAAAGATCGGAGGGCTCGAAACTCATGAGGTTCTAATGGGGTGTCTTTTCGTGAAAGTCGCCCCTTTGCCATCGGCAGCGCTCGGACCTCTTCCAAGATGTACTTTTCCTGGTCGATTACAGCCCGGCCCCGGGAGACCGTGATACGCCTTCCAGCGAAATCGACAGCGCCAGCCTGGAGGTCCCGGTACTTGCCAAACTTGAACCTGGCCTCCAGGACCCCTCGAAGCCACTGCCTGGACTCGGGACTGGAGCTCCCGATGAGAAAATCGTCGACCTCTAACAACATCGCATTGAGCAACCGGCCCCGGGAGTCGCAGCGCATCCACCAGCATGGCTCGAGGAGGGAGCGAACGAAGCCGTGGGACTCAAGGTACCTAACCACAGTCCGTCTCCAGGCCATGGGGGCGTCGTCTAACCCGTAGACGTTGACAAGCAGCCTAATTAGGGAACCTCTCTCCAGCTCGACCCCATCACACGGTTCGACATATATTTCCCCCTTGGCTCTCTGCATCCTGTCGGACTGACAGAACGCATTCTTAACATCGGCCACGTCACACAACAGACTAAGGTTCATGGCTACTTGCATGAACATCATAATGGAGGAGGTCTGTGGGGTCGGGGCATGAACCTCGAGGGCTCCAGAGTCGGGGTCTTTATGACCATGGACGCACCACCGGGACTTAGCGCCCGGTTCCGCAAACGTCCCCTCACGGGGTTTCCACCGACGGACCATCCGGCTCGAGATGATACGATCCCCGTGCTGCTGGCGAATGATCCTGGCTTGCTTCGGAGGTATGATTTCCACGGCTCCCGTGGCTTTCATGGCCTCCCATTCTTTGTTGTCGGCGGCAACGAACTTGGCCCTCTCGGCTGGGGACAGACGGTTCAGGGACACTTCGCCCCCTCGGCTCGCGGCGAAAGCGCCCCCGTCAGACTCCACAGCCCCCGTCCACTCTGGCTGCTCCGTCGGGACGACCCGAACACCCCCGCTCTCCGGGACGACCCAAAACTCTCCGAGCTCGCCTCGGGATGGCGAACGAGACCTCGCTCGTCGGTCCTCGATGTCCTGAACTCTTTCGGCCGCGGTCCGGGACGGCTCGAAGCTGGTCGACGGACCTGGTCGCCCCTCCGACTCTCCAGCACCTGGGTCAGTCCTGGGAGGAGGAGGAGGAGTGAGGTGAGGAGGAGCGGAGGGATCAACAACACCACCTGGGACTGAAGGGGAGGAAGGATCCGGCCCCGCCGACTCGGGCGGCGCCGAGTCGAGGCGAGCCCTCTCGATGTCCGGCGGGCTGCTGGCTGCCCGGCCGGCCTCGGCCATGGCGCGGATGCACCAGGGGAGATCCTCCGGCTGCCGCAAGACCCTCCGGCCTCGGGAGGACGAACCTTCCTCGGCCGGTGGAAAGGAGGAAGGAGGGGGAGAGCTGGAGGGGGAGACAGGGGAAGCAGACGGAGGAGGGACAGCAGCAGGGGACAGAGGAGCAAGGGTAGCAGAAGGGTCGGGAATCTCAGAGGGGTCAGGATCCCTGTCGCCCCCGTCGACCTCGGAGCTGCCTCGAGACGGCCGAGTGCTCCCCTCGACCGTGGGACCGCTCTCGGGGATGGAGGGGAGACGGGGCCGAACACTGCCGGCTTGCGCCACGTCTGATCCTGCCCTCGAGGATCCGCCGGCCTCGGATTCAGCACGAAGAGCCTGTCGAGAGAGGGTCCCAGGTCCCGCGGGGCCCGACGCAGTCCCAGGAGACAGAGCCGGAGGGGTCGGGGCCTCCTCGTCCCCAGGAACTGGGGGACCCCCAGAAATCCTTGGGCCCGTGTCGGGCTGCCTGCCCAGGGGTTGATCCCAGGCCTCATCTGGCGGGGCTCCCTCGCGCTGCACGTCGACAGCCGAGACCCTGCGGGTCCTGGCTTGCTGCAGCAGCTCTTGCCAACGGGGGTCTTGGGCCAGCTGGAGGCCGTACTCCTCGTCGGAGCTGGCCAGCCTCACTTGCTCCAGAGAACATTCCCAGAGTCGAGCGCGGACGGCGACCCAAACCGTCCCGGCCTCGTGCAGAACAACGACCCCGGGACCGGTCCAGCCGTCTCGGCGTCTGCCCAGAGCATCAGCCCGCGAGGAAGTACGGGACATGTGTCTCCACACGAAAACCCACTGACCGGGGGTAAACGCCCTGGGCACTGGGGTCCTAGCCTTGGTCGCCCGGCTGATCTGGTCCCGGGCCGTGACTTCGATGGCCAGGCGCCTGGCAGCGTCTCGAACCTTCTGCGAGCGTGCGAACTCCGCGCCAGCCTCGTCTTGCTCAGAGAAAGGCCTGGAAACGTCCTGCCACCCTGGGAGACCCCGGCTGTCGTCTGACAGGAGATCGTGGGGGAGGCGAGGGTTCTCGCCAAAGACGAGTTGGAGGGGGCTGAACCCCCCTCGATGCCAGAACCGATTTTTGTGCGCCACAAGTTCTGACACCAGCTCGTCGAGCTCATCCAGCGTGGCTGGGAGGGCAGACCCGGACTCGATCTCGGCCTTCAGCCGCTCTTTCACCCACCCTCCATGGCGTTCCACGCGACCATTCTGCCATGGTGAGTCAGCATCGCACACGTGGTGAAGGATCCCCCACTGTTCGGTCCCCCGGGCAAAACGCGCGGCGAATTCTGATCCGCCGTCAGACAGAAGAAAGTGGGGTGCTCCAAAAGGCCGAATCCAGCAATGGAGAAAGGCTCGCCAGACCGTCGCTGCTCGGGCATCGGCGACCCTGGCACACACCTGCAAGTTCGAGCCGTGGTCAACCACGTTCATAAATGACAGGGTGGTTCCTTGAAACTCGACATGGAACAAGTCTATGCCAACGATATGATTGAAGCGAAACGTTCGAGGCAAGGCCACGCGCCTGTGGACACCGCTGCGGGGCCTCTCGGCGCACTCGGAACACCTAAAATGGTCCCGGATCCAGGCCAGCACGTGCCTCTTAACCCCCCCGGCACGCAGGACTCTGAGGAATTTCATATTTTCGGGGTGGCCCATGTTCACATGCATCTTGTAGGCCAGACGTTTCTCTTCTTCGGACGGCTCGACCTCCTGGACAGGACGAGAGATCTTGGGGGCCGGCCTGGTCTCAGGCTCATCCTCGTCACTTCCTTCCGACTCCGCTTCCTCGCCCTCTCCCGCATCTTCGGGAAAGTTGCCTTCCGCCAGCTCCGCCCAGGTAGGAGTCTTACTGCGAGAGGCCCCACTCCAGTGCTCAGCCACCGCTCGGGCGACCTTTCGCACCAGCGGTCTGGGATATCGGCCGGCCTTGGTCGTAACGTGGCTCCCCTCCAGTAGTGCATGGGAGTGACCGCCTGCGCACACATGACCGTCGAGGTCGTGAAGCACCTGCGGGTGATTGGATAGGAGGCCGGTTGGTTTCTCATTTAGTCCTCGGCTGTCTACACTGAGACCCAAGGAACACATGTCGACCCTGAGACGGCGGACCCCCTCTAGTCCGCTGATGAGCCTCACGGCCCGAGTCCCCCATGAGGAGGCATACAGAGGATGCTCGAAGACAAAGAAGCGTCCCTTATTATGCTGGTAGAGCGCGATCTCCATGCATAGAGCGAGATCGCGAAGGCCGGCCTCGATCGTGCGCCTCCAGACCGCGGGATCGACCTTGTGCCGATTGAGACGATTGATCGCTGAGAAAGCCCGACATTCTGGACACAACCAGATAGTCTCGGGCTCCTCCGCCTCTATCTGTCGCCAGAGACGTCTCACTTCCGAGGGCTTCGAGGCGCCCCGCCCAGTCTTAAGGTTCCAACTGGACTCCGGAGCCACTGGGGCCCCAAGCTTGGCCACGTCAGGGGCCATCCTCGGAGGCGAGAAAACCTCCATAAACGCCGTCTTGGAACGTCCTCGGATAATGGTCCTGGCATCGGCTCCCCTAAACTCTCACGCGCTCGGTCCTCCAGGGCCCCGCGAACTCGACGGCTGCATGACACCTCATGGTCATCATTAAATCGGTCCCCGTCGAACCAAAAGGCCTCAGGCATGACTTCCTCACCCCGGGATGATGGGTTCCGATGTGATGGATGGCGGGGAGGAGGAAGACCCGGGGGAGGCCCCGAGAGAGGAGAGGCGGAGAGAGAAGGAGGAGCAGCAGCAGCAGCGCCGTCAGAGGTCTTACTTCTTGGTGCCCCCTCGTTGACGGGGGGTGCTGGTACTGGCACGGCACAGCTGCACTGCATAAAACAGAGAGACAGGCCTGGGCTGCGAGATCCTTCTTTCCTCAAAGAAGGTTCTCCGGATCGGCAATCACCTCCCAGGAGTCTTGCTCGAGCTGACTCTCGGGCTGCTCCGGGATCGGTGGAAGGGGCCACCATTGCGACTGACTCATGGCAGGCTCTGAGGGCGTTGTCGTAGGCGTCGTGTCCTGGCCCCCGCTGCTCACGTCGGAGAGCTCGATCTCGGAGTCTCCGTTGGCGAGAGGCAGCGTCGTAGTAGACAGCGGTGGCCCACCTCCCTGGAGGCTCTGGTGAGGTGCCCCGGGCCCTCCAGAGCCTGGTGATCCGCCGCTGCCGCTGGCTCCGGTGGGACCAGCCTGACCGCCCACCCAGGGGTCTTCCTGGACCGCGCCACCAGGCGTCGACAGGAGGCCGTGTTGCTGAAGTAGAGCTGCGACACCCTGGCCGATCTGCTGAAGCATGAATCCGAGTTGTCCGATGCCCTGCTCGGCGTTGAGGATGCGGTCCTCGATCGTGTCGAGCTTCTCGCCGAAGTCCTCGAAACTCGAGAGCGTCCTCGCGATGGAGACCAGCTGCTGATGGATCTGCTGAAGGCCCTCCTGCGTCTGGGTGGGCGCGCTCCGTGCATTGTTGACCGTCTCGATCATCTGGTCCAGCGCGGCCTGGACCCGCCCGAACGCTCGGATCCCGTCCGGAATCTCGTGAAGCTGCCAGTGGAGGTTCTGCAGTAAGGCGCCCATGCTGTCGATCGTCGACAGCGCTGCTCCACCCTCGCGGAACCCTGGGTCGTTCTGGAGCATCTCGACCGCGCGACGAGCTGACGCCGCCGCCGAGCGGGCCGCCTCTGCGGCGGACTGCGGAGGCTCTGACCCGCCCTGACCAGCTTGTCCGCGAGGAATCCAAACCAAGCGAGTGTTGCACAAGGAGCACTTGGATCCAGAACCGTGCTGGTTCCCATAGTATCTGATGGCGGACTCCGGGTGGTCGCAATCGATCCCTGCCACAGCTGGTGGAGGCTTCACTGGAGGGGGCGGCTTCGGCGGAGGCTTGACTGCGGCCGGTCCGGACAGTGTCCCCGGACGACCAAACCCGAACACCTCTTGCGAACGCGTGAAGGTCTGACCTGATGGATCGGGCGGCCCGCCCACGGCCCCAGGCGTTCCTGCCGGAGCGGCCGTGGTGCCCATCATCCTGGGAGGCGGCTTCACTGGCGGCTGCCTTGGCTGAGGCGCCGCGGGAGCGCCGCCGGTCGCCTGGTGACCCGCTGAGCGCCCGCCGTCCACCTGCATGAGATCGGGCGGCGGCCCGTGGGGAAGCGGAGGCCGCGCGCTCCCGCTCGATGAAGACGCCACGCCAGCTGATGGGGCCGTCTGCGCTTGTTGGTCGGCAGCGGCCTCTGCAACTGCCTGAGCTGCTGCCTCCTCCATCTGCGCCTGCGCTGCAGCCACCGACGGGTCGGCTGGATCGCCCCAAATGTACCCGTCTGAGTCCGGCTCTCCTGGAGCCCTCTCGCCTCTGATGCGCGCCTGACGAGCCCTCAGGAAGGCCTGCGTCGCATCTGCCGCCCTCGGGGGATTGCCCTTCGAGCTCTTGCCGCCGAGAGCCGCAAGCACCAGCGTCGCCGCCAGGGTCCCCCAGAGCAGCAGCATCGCTCGGACCTGAACTGATTCCGAGAAACAGACGTGAAAGCCAAGCTGAAAGGCTAGCTAAGCTTGAGCCGAGGTGGTTTACGCTGACGACAGCGCCAATGCCGATGGTGACTCCGATCTGAGGCCCTCGGCTCCCCGAAACTCTCGTGCTTGAAGTACCCTTGACCTTAGCTTGACTACCGGATCTGAGGCCCTGGGATCTCCTAAGTGAGGCTGACTGAGCTCGTGGCTCGCAGATGTCCTCCCGCTCCTCAGAGGTCTCCTGCCCTAAGACGACCTGGCTCCTGATCTTCATCTCCCTGGTGCTCTGAGTCCCCGGACTTGTGCTCTGGATCCTGGTCCTGGTTCTGGAGCCTCTTGGGCCCCTTGGCCCCCTGGTCGTTCGCATAAACAACCGTAGGATGATGAGGAAGAGGATGATGTAGACAGAGACCGTTCCCGTGTCGGACATCTGCCGCGGCGGTCCGGCCGCCCGCTGAAACGAGTCGGGCCGAAGAAAAGGATATTTGTCCAGGGCTGCTTGAGGAACCTCGGGCTCCGTCAGCTGGCAAACTACCTCGACCAGCCGATGTCCCGACCCGAGACGCGTGAGCGGAACACTCCGGCCCAGGCGCTCTAGTTGCAAGGTGTTGCGAGGCAGGTCGATAACTGACCCGAGGTACTCTAGTAGGTTGACGCTCAAAATGTGCGGAACATTGCCCGCCAGAACCGTAGTCTCGATGATGCCCAGGACCTGGCCCAGGCAGAGAGGGAAGAGCACCACATTGATGACGCGAGCGGCTCCCCCCACGCCGTGAGCAGCCTTCGACGGTCGCATGCTCTCGGGGATCTCGACATACTGGAGGCCCACCTCAGCGAGCGCCTGAGATTCACGATTGAGGGCCGCGACGCCGACCAGGTCGCTTCCGGCCCCCGGATCCACCAGCGCCTGGGTGGGCGTCGTGGCGAGCAGGACCATGGACTGGTCGGCTTCCGGCTCACTCTTCTCCAGCAGAGCGCAGGGGGCCACGAACTCGCTGCCGCTGCCGCCGCCCACGACCCCGTCGAACAGGTAAGCAGCGACACGTCGATCACCTCCTCGCTGTCCCTGACCCTGAGCACGCTTATCCTTGGGACCGCCACGCTCAGGGCACTCGCGGTGCCAGTGCCCCTTCTCCTTGCAGATGCTGCAGCGCGTGACCTTGATCAACTGGTCGCGGGACAGTCTCTGCCGGCCAGCACCACGACCGTCTCGACCTGCCCCGCGGCCGCCTCCGCGGCCACCTCGAGCGGAACGTCCCGCTGGGTGAGCACGAGGAGGAGGACGGGTCCCCTGAGCTCCAGGACGGAAGTACTCGCGGTCCTGCTTTACCGCTCGCTTGAGGTCCTTATTTTGCTTCCATGTGCGTGTGTTCTTAGCCTCGAGAGTGGCTAGAACCTCGTCCACTTGATCCTCGGAAATGTCGAGGTCCTCGATCTCGGCGAGCAGTGCCTCGATATCCTCCTCGTCGTCTTCCTCTGGCTCCTGGTCCTCCTCATCGTAGAAGGTGTCGTCATCCTCGGCACCCTGGTTCTCGACACCACCGTCACCCGACCAGGGAGGAGGAGAGGAAGAGGAGGGCTGAAAAGCACCTGCCGCACTGCTAGCCCCTACACCCTCACTGGCCATCATGGCTCCTGCACCTGGTCGTCCGGGCAGAAGCCTCTCTGACCCGCCGGCATCCATCTGCTTCAGAGCCCATGCCACGTTCTCGTAGTCTAGCCTGCCGAGGGTGAGGGTCCTGAGATTCTGGAGGCACTGCGAGGTGAGGCCTGCGCCCTCCTCCAGCCGCAGACCCTTGAGCTTTGGAGACATCCAGAGGTCATGGCCTTCGGCCTCCAGGAGCTGCGCCTCACGGCTGGTGACGAACTGCACCAGAGATTCTCGCTGTTCACGACTGGCCTCGAAGAAGGCCTTGCGACCAGCTCTGCGCAGGTCGTCTCCTTCTCTTTCCCCGGCCATGGTGTCCATGCGCCCGAGCACCAGGTCGATCCAGCCGTCCTCGGCCATCTTGTACTCGGGCACGTCGTCGAACTTCATCTGGAACGCCCAGTCGAAGAGCTTGAGAAATTTCTCAGCACGCCGCCACACGGGAACATCTGTGTTGGCGCTCCAGCGTCGCAGTGCCTTTTTCCAAGGTCTGTAGTGGGTCCACCCCGGCCATGCCGGGGGATCGCTGTAGTCTCCCTTGGGCCAGCCGCTGCTTCCCCAGCCGCTGGACCAGGACTCAGCATTCCGGCTGTCACGACTACGGCCCCACTGGTCTGACTCTTGCGGTCGGTCGGCCTCGGCCTTCCAATCCCGCCAGCTGCCGGACTTGCTAGTCCAGTCCTGCCAGGTGCTCTTCTGCTCGTCGCCGCCCCAGCCCGACTGGTCTCGCCAGCCGCCGGAGCCCTCGATGGCGCCGTCCTTCCACGGATCACCGTTGATCCACGGGTCATCCTTCTTCTCGTTGCGCTCATGGCGCTCGTGGCGCTCGGCGCCGCCGGAGCTGGCCGCAGCCGCGGAGGTGGAGCCCGAAGAATCTCTCCCCTGCATCGCCTCCCTGACGATGTCACCGATGATTCTGTTCAGCTCGCCCCTGGTCACCACCGCGTTCTCGGCCTGCCCCGGCGCCTCGGCGTGCAGTGTAGCACCTGTGTCTTTTTCCTCGTCAACTGCCATCACACCCACCGTGGATCCACACGCGTCGCGTTGGCCGAGCGAAGCGCACGCCCAGGGCTCGCGAGCACCGGCAGGGCCGCGCCTAGCAGCGCGTCCGGCCAGCGCCCATGGCACCCGAGCGACACCTCGCTCCGCTACCAACTGTGGCAGCAAGGGATTGGATGAATGTTTTAGGCCTTGAGCCAAAATGGTAACAGTGTCATGAAACTAATGTGACCTGCCTTACAGGTCTGCAAGAATGAACTACAAACGCTAAACCTATCGATCAAATTCTGGAAGTCGGTTACAGGGTGCAGCAATTATGTTGATTCGCGGTGTCGAAGTCCCAAAAACGGCGCTCTGGCACGATTCCACATCGTTCAGACGCAGCAGTCAGGTTGATACGTGGCGTTGAAATCCCGAGAACAATGCTTGGGCATGCTTCAGGATCTTCAAACACGTGTCTTCCAACGAGGCAGTTCCCTCAATGGAAATGAACCGTTGTAGGGGCAGGGGGAGCTTGGATGGAGGGTCAATTCCCACATCGTTGATGACTCTTGGGTTTACACTGGTCCTCCTCCTCCTCCTCCTCCTCCTCCTCCTCCTCCTCCTCCTCCTCCTCCCCCTCCTGCGCTGACCGAAGCCTCCTCGGCATGGCAGGGGTGAGGAGCCCTCCGGCTCCCCAGCGTGGCCGAAATGGGGCGAGCCAGACGCCGGTCGTATTGAGCTCCCCGTGGCTCTGGGGGGACCTCGTCGGGGCCAGGCGCTGCCGGGAGGCCCCCGAGCAGACCTCCAGCAGCACCCCATCTTGAGGCCCCGTGGGGCTCCGAGGAGGAGCGAGGCGCTGGGGACATCTCGGGCCACAGGATCGCCCGAACAATCCTCTTCGTCATCCTCCCCTCCCTTTACCTCCTCACCCAAGCAGCTCTCGTGGGCCTCACTTCTCGGAGCAGGGCGAGCTGTGACAGCGGCAGCTCAATTGGTCCATCCCCAGAAGACCCCTCCAGGGATCCGGCTGCACCAGCTCTCCGAGCTGCGTCCAGCCGTGGCGACGCGGCCCTCCCCCCCCCCCCCGAAGGTCAGCTACAACCCGCTGGATGAGAAGAGTGCAGGCCACGGGGTTCGAGGAGGGCATGGCTGGGTTCCCGTTCGGCCGCGGGGTCCCGGGACAATGCTGGGTTCAAGGCTGATTCCGGAGTTGCTGATGCATCTGCAAACCCCTTCTGACAGTATCAAGGCCAAATGGGGCCCGCAGCAGAAAACGGCATTCAGCCCAGCAATGCCTGAGCAGAAGTTCCCGATCGCCTTCCAGGGCGATCAGAAACTTTGCCATGGGCGACTTCTCTCGGGGCTTCCTGCAACCCTCGTCAAAATTAACCTCCAACATGTTTTACGTGGCTTAACTGTTTTGGGGGAGATACTGGACAGAGTAGCGATGACTGCGAGGTACTTCTATGCGCCGCCCCTCCAATGTCGGTCATTATCGAACTTCCGAGTCGTCCCGGTCAGACCACCTTTGCCCTGGCCCCGACATTGGAGGGGCGTCTATCGACATTGAAGGGAGCGCCGACATCGCAGGGGCGTGTTCGCCATTTTTGAGGTTCATTTTGACGAGGGTAGTAGTACATTAGAAAGTCTGATTGCTTTTCACTCCACATGGGAGCGGCGATTCCGCCCGGGACTTCCTCGCAGAAGATGCCCAGTCGCTTTTTCCACGCCGCCCTCGAAGAGTGCCGACCACCTCGAAGAGTGCCGACCACCACTCCTGGACCCAGGGGGCGGTACTCAACTCGGCCTCCTCTCATCAGTCGTCTCATCCTCGGCGGCGAGCCCGGGGGAGAATGAGAAGGGGCGGACCCTCTCAGAAGGCTCGGAAGTCCCCCGGCCTTCCGAGAAGTGCTCTGAGCCTTCCCCGAAGACACAGACAGCCCCTCAGAAGGCGCGAGGGCGTCTCAGGAGGCCCGCGGCCTCCTGAGAAGGCCTGTTCCTTCTCACTTCCCCACCTCGCTTGCCGCCGACGTCCAAACAGCTCTCCTGAGCACCGTTGCGAAAGCGTGCAACATCGCGAGAAGCCACGGCCAGGGTTAGGTCCGGCGTTTCCCCCTACATGCGGATTTTGGACGACAAATGAAAAAATAGACAACAAAAACCCCAACATTACCTATTAAAATAGTCGAAAATCGTCCCCTGACTAATTTTAGATTATGTTTGAATACTCCTCCTCTAGAGGGACGTGCCCGACTAAGGCCAGGGCCGCGAACGCGCTGCAGGCACGGCCAGAGCCGCGACCGAGAGCGGGCTCCGCCAGAGAGGGAGATCGGGCCCCCGCCGCGGGCTGGAGGAGGAGGAGGAGGAGGAGGAGGAGGAGGGGAGGAGGAGGAGGAGGAGGAGGAGGAGCAGAAGAAGGAGGAGGAGGAGGAGGAGGAGGAGGAGGAGGAGGAGGAGGTGGAGGAGGAGGAGTGAGTGAGTGAGTGAGTGAGACCAGTCGCGAAGCGAATCCCGAAACTACGAACCCCGACGAGCGAGCTCGGCCCGACTCAGGACCTTGGGCCATTGCCCTCTGTGGATCCCGGCTAAATACTCAGCTCGGTTGGAGTTCGGGGTCCTGGGGCAGGGCTGCCCAAGACCTCTGATCACCTGACTGGCAAAATACCCGCAGCTAGAACAAAACCAAAGCTTAAGGGTACTATGCAGACGCATCATGTGTGTTTCATGCACCCACCCACCCGCTAAATGCAGCTGAACCCCCGACGGCACCCCGAAAACTTCCCCGTTAATAAACGTTGGCTGGAAGCACGGCGTGTCTCTCCACAGGGCTTGACGAGGAATCGTGGCAGAGCTGCAGCACACAAGACATCGTCGCCCGCACTCTGCGAAGCGATGGGTGGTGGAAAACACTTGCACAACAGAAGGAGCAGGAGGAGGGACGGGAGGGGACTCATTCTTTTCCTTGGGGCCATGCCCCCGCAACTCCTTCTCCTTTTCGAGCGTGTCGATGGTGGCTCGCAGGAGGCGTAATCGGACCTGAAACGCCTTCTTTTCCCATGTCGCAGCTCGATACACATCATTGACTGAAATCTGACTTTTTTTCCGCAGCGGCACCAGCTAGCTCGTCGGCAATCGTGTTGCCGATAATCATCCACAAAGGGAACTTCCTGATGCCTGCAGCCTCCAGATGTGAGTTGACGAATAACACCACAAATGAAGCTGGATCTCTGTGCCTGAAGATCGCACCTACTCGGTGCCAAAGGTCAGCGTCGGGGCCCACGGGGTGAAGATACTTTTTCTCAGCCCAGCCTGACGCAACATACTGGTTGTCGGTGGTGAAAACAACAAATCCTGCTGAGCACTCCGCAGCAAGCAGCAGCGCCCTCAGCTCGCCTCTCGGGACCGACTGCCTGGAGCCCGTCAGGGGCCCAGTGGCAGTGGCCGACACCTCGAGCGGGTCGAAGCTGCTGATGGCGGCGACGGCCAGGCCCACTCGGCGTAGCCTGGTGTCGCTGGAGTGCCTGCCGCCACTCGCGTCCCCGAACAGGTACAGGGGCTGCTGTTGGGTGCCCTTGCCGAGCCACAGCACGCCCCCGTCGTTGTCGGCGAAACCTGAACCTGACCAGCACTCCTCTTCTGGCGGCGGCGGCAGAGCCGCCCACTCGGCGGGTAAAAGCCCTCGCAGCCAGAAACACTCAGCCGTCTGCCAGTTGGTGTAGGCTTCGGGAATGAGGTCGTTCGAGTGCTCGTAGGCTGGGGCCCCCGTGTTGCATGGGCAGCCCCAGATCCGATGAAACTGATCCTCCTTCTCCTGGCCGCATCGGGGGCATGACTGGTCCAGAAAAACTCCTTTAGCTGCCGCTGCCTCGGCGCGCCGTGTGCGCGGCCACGAGGCTCCCGCAGCGATGGTCAGCAGAAGCTCCGATAGCCGGCTGCCCCGATCGAGGCTCAGCAGCTGAGCGTGGAGGCGGCGGAGAGATGTGCAGTCAATCCCGCCTTCCATGCCGCCTCCACAGAAGTGCTGAGCTGCAACCTTCCATAACCGTCGTGAAATCGAAAACTGGATGTCGCTGATCAAACGTCCTGGGTCGTCCACGTCGGGCCACCCCTCCCACACATGATCAGGGAAATGCCATTCGATCGCCTCGCCGTCGGTGGTCTCCGCTGGCCTCGTCCAATCAGTGGCCGAGACGGGATCCCACCCATGATTGAGGAGAAGACTGATGGTGGCTGAAACTGGTCCTCGCACGTGCCGTGACCGCCTCTCGGGGGGGAGCTCGCGCAACTTGGTCACGAGAGAGGACCAAACACGACGCACGCCTGGACGGACCCACGGTTCACTCTGCCATATCTTGAACCACGTGCGAAGACATTCCTCAGGTAGCTGAAGAGCGGGATCCATTGGTGTCCTGATAGCCAGCAGCGTCGTGAGGCAGCGGCCGCGCGACGGCGCGGCCACGGCTGCACCCAGGCGCTGACGGTACTGCTGCATGTGGACCCCGAACGCGCCATATATCTGAAATCCGTACGCGCCTGAAGCCTGGGCCCCCCAGGCGCTCCAACTTGGAAGCGACCGTGTACTTGCGCCCTGCAATCGCGAACCTGCGCACCTTGGCATTCATGGCTTTGTGCTTGGTGGACCTCTTGCGGCGCATGGCCCGTGTGCGACGGCCGCCGCAGCTGGCGCCCACGCCCAGGTAACCAGAGGCGCGCTCAGCTCGCACAGGGAACCCCGCAAGACGTAGGGCTCTGGAAACCTTGACCGCGTCGGCGTGGTGGGAGCACATCACGATGCTCTTGCTCGCCACGCGGAGCTTGACCGCCGCCAGGCCCTGACAGGTCTCCTTCAAACTGGAAATGAGCTGGCGGCGAACCTCGTCACGTGAACCGATGGCCCGTTGAGCGAGGTCGCCCACCCATATACGGTGGCCCATTCGAAGATGGGCGAGGCAAATTCTGTCGAGCACATAGTAGACCATGATGCGCCCGAACCTCGTGCCGCTGCGCAAGCCCTGGACGATCGACTGGGCGGGCTCGATCGGCAGGGCCCAGGAGTTGCTCTGCCCGAGGGTGCGCGGGGCCGCGCACTGGAGCACCTCCAAGCACAGGATGGCTGCAGGGAAACCCAGCTCCAGGCCACGCGGCACGAGAATCTCCCACAACACATTGTCGTAGAAGCCGTCGATGTCGAGCAGCCCCATGCCTGAGGCAACGCCGAGCTGGTGCCCGACCTCAGCCTCAAGCGCGCGAATGAAGGCCTCGCGCAAGGCTGCATTGCCACGCACGGCCGCGTCCCAGAAAGGTGCAGACGCCTCGGACCAACGCTGCACCTCTGGTTCGCGCACGAGGCTCCAAATCCTGCAGAACATGGATAAGAATCCAATAATTCTGTCTCCGTCCGTTTTCTTGGGGAGGAGTCCCCCCAAGGTCATCATGACCTGGTGGGGCCATGCAATCTGAGATTCGATGGTCATGTAAAGAAAAGCCAGTTCATCCAGCGCCGCCAGCGGAAGGCGCTCAAAATCCACTGGCGACATGCGGTCGATGCCCTGCCCTGTGCCAGCACGCACCGACCGCGCCGCGCGCCGAATGTCCTCCCCCGTGATCTCAGGGAGGGGCTCCAGGTCGGCGCGCTCCCGAGCCTGACGAAAGGCCTCTCGCAAGGCCCCCATGTCTGGCCCAGTAGTGGTCCACTTGCGCCTCCAGCGTTCGGCCTTGTGGTCCACGATATCTATGGGCTGAACTAGGATCCGCCCGTCGACCTCGAGCTCCTGCCGCACAGCTGGCTCCTGGCGGATGCTGCGGTGCAGCGCGCCGAGAGCCGAACTCGACTCCATCCAGGTGCCGAAGTCCCGCATAGCAGCTGACAGGGCTCGCCTCTGCGCCCTGCCCGAGATCTTGAGCGATAAATCTGCATACAACTGGAGCTGATGCTGGTCCACGTCAGTCTCGTCCAACATAAGGCGAAATACCTGCTGCCACTTCCTCCAAGAAGGTTCTTTAGAACGTAGAATAGTGTGAGCCTTTTCTGGGCGATCGTCCATATGTCGTCTGAGGGCGTCTAGTAAGCGACGGCGTTGGCGATGCCCATTGTCCCGTCGAAAGTGACGGACCAGCCCAGACAATATGGCATGAACGAGTCCACCAGCCAGAGACACCATCGCTCACGGGCGTCATTCTGTGGCGTTCCTGCTGGTGGACAACATCGATACGAAACCTGGCACCATCGCGGCGGCTGATGCCAGGAGAGTCCTGGAGAGTGTGATGCGAGCGGATGGTGAGCTCAGCTGCGCTCACCCACGTTGCGCACAGGGAAGAGATGGCCTGAACCGAAGCAGGTTCGGTGAGCCGAAAAGCAACGGAGCGGAGGTAGGGAGGCGAGGGGGGGTCTCATTAGCTGGGGTGAAACCTACTTCCCTCTTACATTCACGCCACGTAACTTCGGGGGTAAAGAACTCAGGTTCGGGGGCAGGGGAGCCGTCGGGGTCTAAATTGATGCTGCACGCGGGCTCTTGGAGGGCTCGGGGCATAATTCCTGTACCACTCGGAGGCTGCTCAACCTGAGGCCCTGGGGGGACCTTGCCCAAGGGGTCAAACGAATTGCCAGACGAGGGGTCACCAGACTTTGCGGGGAGCCCTTTTCCTACCACCGTTTGCACAGCCGGTTTAAACTCAGACTCGCGACCCCATGGGTCCTCTTCAGATTCGAAACCTACTTCCTCCAAGTCACTATGCTCGAGATCCTCAGGGCATTCGAAACTAGCATCGCTCCGAGCCTCGTCGGGTGCCCTTCGGTCTCAGGAGCCTGTAGGAGGTCACTGAAGAAATTATCGAATTGCTTTTTCCTCGCGGAGCTGCGCTGGCGAGACCGCCCCTCGCGCTCGGCCTTCGCACGGCTGCTCTTCGAGCCAGGCGTCGGGGCGACAAGCGGGCGCACCGCCTGTGGCAGCCTGCGAGGCATGTCTAAATACCGAGCTTGCAACTGCTGGCCTGATCGACGAAGGTGCACCAATATCCCAATGTG
>CAUYUJ010001185.1:0-104047 GCA_963575745.1 Prorocentrum cordatum
AACATTGTGCAAGATTTGACAATTCTTTTTCATAAGTTGGATTTTTCCTACCTACAATAAGCTATGGCGCATCTGCTGGTAAAATTTTCAGGGCTCTAGAAGCAATATTACTATCAAAAGACTTGCGGGAACCAACTTTGCCCGCAGTACAGTTTGGCAGGTGACGGTGGTTGGCTTTACTCGAGCTGTCAGCAATCTACAGACCTCTCACGCACACCAGTCGATGCAGAATGATCTGACGCGTGACATTGGAAGCTCGAGAGTTCCTCGAAATGGCTGAGTCAGGAGTTATGATCGAAATACCGTCTCTATGTATGCGTGTTGCGAACGGTGTTTCGATGATGATTCGAGCTGAGTGCATGCTATGCATGCCAGGTGCATTCCAATCGAAGCAGCGACATGCGAGACATCGAATGAGCCTCGAGAGTGCCCAAATTGATTAGCATTTTCAAAATTAATGAAAAATATCGATTTGTACAATTTTACATTTTTTATGTCGGATGATTTTTTTCAAATTTATATCGATCTATGGGTGACCTAGAGAGTTCTGGTGCATTTTTGTCGACGCAGAACGGTCTCGTGCTCTCACTGAGAGCGCGAGACTTCATATGAATAGCTTCGCTGGGAGTGAGAACTTTGGTCCAGCCGGCCGAGGCGGACAATGTGACAACTTTTGGGTTTTGCAATTTTTTGAAAGATATTTGACAATTCATTTTGCAAAAGCAGATTTTTACTCCAAGGATTGAGATATAAACTTCGTTCCCTGATCAGCTCGGCCATCTAGAGTCATTTTCAGTACCAGTTCACTTGAAGGAACCGACTTCATGTTGACTCCGAAAAAATCTCAACTTGAAGTTTTTGTATAAAAGCTCCCAGAAGCTCCCGCTTTGATGCTGAGCTTTCTCACGGATTCAAGGAGCTCTACGAGGTTCCCGGCGGTGACCAGGTTGACGGTTCACCGCCGGCGCCAGTGTGTTCTCTTTACCTCGTAGAGCTCTTCGACGAGATGAGCTAAGAGAAATTCGGGCGCAGGGTGGAGCTAGTTGGCCGACCCGTCCAAAAGAGAAAATGTGTTAACCTGGGGTCGGTTTTTGAAACTTTCTGCAAAATTTGACAATTCGTTTTCAAAAAACGGATTTTTCTCACATACAGTAAGCTATGGCGCACCTGCTGGTAAAATTTTTAGGGCTCTAGGGGCAATATTACTGTCAAAAGACTTGCAGGAACCGACTTTGCCTGCAGTGCAGTTTGGCAGGTGACGATGGTTGGCTTTACTTAACTCGAGCTGTCAGCAAGCTACAGACCTCTCACGTACACCAGTCGATGCAGAATGATCTGGCGCGTCACACTGGAAGCTCGAGAGTTCCTAGAAATGGCCGAGTTATGCTCGAAATACTGTCTCTATGTATGCGTGTTGCGAACGGTGTTTCGATGCTAATTCGAGCTGAGTGCATGCTATGCATGCCAGGTATATTCCAATCGAAGTAGCGACATGCGAGACATCGAATGGGAGCCTCGAGAGTGCCCAAATTGATTAGAATTTTCAGAATCAATGAAAAATATCGATTTGTACAGTTTTGTATTTTTTGTGTCGGATGATTTTTTTTCTAATTTATATCGATCTATGGGTGACCTAGAGAGTTCTGGTGCATTTTTATCGACGCAGAATGGTCTCGCGCTCTCACTGAGAGCGCGGACTTCAATATGAATAGCTTCGCTGGAGTGAGAACTTTGGTCCCCGGCCGAGCGGACAATTGAACCACTTTTGGTTGGTTTTGCAATTTTTTGAGAAGATATTTGACAAGTCATTTTTAAAAATATCATGATTTTTAACTCAGAGCATTGATTAGATTTTTATATAACTTCGTTCTCTGATCATCTCGCCATCTAGAGTCATTTTTCAGTACCAGTTCGAAGGAACCCGACTTCATGTTTACTCCGAAAAAATCTCACTTGAAGTTTTTGTAAGAAAAGCTTGAAGAGCCTCCCGCTTTTGATCGATCTTTCTCACGGATCAAGGAGCTCTACGAGGTTCCCCCCAGCGTGACCAGGTTTGACGGTTGCACGCCGGCGCCCAGTCCTCGTCCGGGTCTGGGCGCCGCACTGGGCGCCGCGGTAAACCGTCAACCTTTTCTCCGCCGGGAACCTCTTAGAGCTTCCTGCAATATACCTCGTAGAGCTCTTCGACGAGATGAGCTAAGAGAATTCGGGCGCAGGGTGGAGCTAGTTGGCCGACCCGACCAAAAGAGACAATGTGTTAACCTGGGGTCGGTTTTTGAAACTTTGTGCAAGATTTGACAATTCGTTTTCAGAAAACGGATTTTTCTCACATACAGTAAGCTATGGCGCACCTGCTTGTAAAATTTTCAGGGCTCTAGGGGCAATATTACTGTCAAAAGACTTGCAGGAACCGACTTTGCCCGCAGTGCAGGTTGGCAGGTGACGGTGGTTGGCTTTACTTAACTCGAGCTGTCAGCAATCTACAGACCTCTCACGCACACCAGTCGCAGAATGATCTGACACGTCACACTGGAAGCTCGAGAGTTCCTAGAAATGGCTGAGTCAGGAGTTATGCTCGAACTACTGTCTCTATGTATGCGTGTTGCGAACGGTGTTTCGATGATAATTCGAGCTGAGTGCATGCTATGCATGCCAGGTACATTCCAATCGAAGTAGCGACATGCGAGACATCGAATGGGAGCCTCGAGAGTGCCCAAATTGATTAGAATTTTCAAAATCAATGAAAAATATCGATTTGTAAAATTTTGTATTTTTTGTGTCGGATGATTTTTTTTCTAATTTATATCGATCTATGGGTGACCTAGAGAGTTCTGGTGCATTTTTGTCGACGCAGAATGGTCTCGCGCTCTCACTGAGAGCGCGAGACTTCATATGAATAGCTTCGCTGGGAGTGAGAACTTTGGTCCAGCCGGCCGAGGCGGACAATGTGACAACATTTGGGTGGTTTTGCAATTTTTTGAAAGATATTTGACAATTCATTTTGAAAAAGCAGATTTTTACTCCGAGCATTGAGATATAAACTTCGTTCCCTGATCAGCTCGGCCATCTAGAGTCATTTTCAGTACCAGTTCACTTGAAGGAACCGACTTCATGTTGACTCCGAAAAAATCTCAACTTTAAGTTTTTGTAGAAAAGCTCCCAGAAGCTCCCGCTTTGATGCTGAGCTTTCTCACGGATTCAAGGAGCTCTACGAGGTTCCCGGCGGTGACCAGGTTGACGGTTTCACGCCTGGTCGCCAGTAACCTCGGGAAGCTCTCGACAGATTCCGCAAGAGGAATTCTTTCGCAGGGAAGCCACGCGATGTTCGGCAGCCAGGCGCGACCACTGTCTGGGTCGTTTTTGAAAATTGTGCAAGATTTGACAATTCGTTTTCAGAAAACGGATTTTTCTCACATACAGTAAGCTATGGCGCACCTGCTGGTAAAATTTTCAGGGCTCTAGGGGCAATATTACTGTCAAAAGACTTGCAGGAACCGGCTTTGCCTGCAGTGCAGTTTGGCAGGTGACGGTGGTTGGCTTTACTTAACTCGAGCTGTCAGCAAGCTACAGACCTCTCACGCACACCAGTCGATGCAGAATGACCTGGCGCGTCACACTTGTCTCTATGTATGCGTGTTACGAACGATGTTTCGATGATAACTCGAGCTGAGTGCATGCTATGCATGCCAGGTACATTCCAATCGAAGTAGCGACATGCGAGACATCGAATGGGAGCCTCAAGAGTGCCCAAATTGATTAGAATTTTCAAAATCAATGAAAAATATCGATTTGTACAATTTTATATTTTTTGTGTCGGATGATTTTTTTTCTAATTTATATCGATCTATGGGTGACCTAGAGAGTTCTGGTGCATTTTTGTCGACGCAGAATGGTCTCGCGCTCTCTCACTGAGAGCGCGAGACTTCATATGAATAGCTTCGCTGGGAGTGAGAACTTTGGTCCAGCCGGCCGAGGCGGACAATGTGACAACTTTTGGGTGGTTTTGCAATTTTTTGAAAGATATTTGACAATTCATTTTGAAAAAGCAGATTTTTACTCCGAGCATTGAGATATAAACTTCGTTCCCTGATCAGCTCGGCCATCTAGAGTCTTTTCCAGTACCAGTTCACTTGAAGGAACCGACTTCATGTTGACTCCGAAAAAATCTCAACTTGAAGTTTTTGTAGAAAAGCTCCCAGAAGCTCCCGCTTTGATGCTGAGCTTTCTCACGGATTCAAAGAGCTCTACGAGGTTCCCGGCGGTGACCAGGTTGACGGTTCACCGCCGGCGCAGTGACCATCGTAGAGCTCTTCGACGAGATGAGCTAAGAGGAATTCGGGCGCAGGGTGGAGCTAGTTGGCCGACCCGACCAAAAGAGACAATGTGTTAACCTGGAGTCGGTTTTTGGAACATTGTGCAAGATTTGACAATTCGTTTTCATAAGTTGGATTTTTCCTACCTACAATAAGCTATGGCGCATCTGCTGGTAAAATTTTCAGGGCTCTAGGGGCAATATTACTGTCAAAAGACTTGCAGGAACCGACTTTGCCTGCAGTGCAGTTTGGCAGGTGACGGTGGTTGGCTTTACTTAACTCGAGCTGTCAGCAAGCTACAGACCTCTCACGCACACCAGTCGATGCAGAATGATCTGCGCGTTACACTGGAAGCTCGAGAGTTCCTAGAAATGGCTGAGTCAGGAGTTATGCTCGAAATACTGTCTCTATGTATGCGTGTTGCGAACGGTGTTTCGATGATAATTCGAGCTGAGTGCATGCTATGCATGCCAGGTGCATTCCAATCGAAGCAGCGACATGCGAGACATCGAATGGGAGCCTCGAGAGTGCCCAAATTGATTAGAATTTTCAAAATTAATGAAAAATATCGATTTGTACAATTTTATATTTTTTGTGTCGGATGATTTTTTTTCTAATTTATATCGATCTATGGGTGACCTAGAGAGTTCTGGTGCATTTTTCGACGCAGAATGGTCTCGCGCTCTCACTGAGAGCGCGAGACTTCATATGAATAGCTTCGCTGGGAGTGAGAACTTTGGTCCAGCCGGCCGAGGCGGACAATGTGACAACTTTTGGGTGGTTTTGCAATTTTTTGAAAGATATTTGACAATTCATTTTGAAAAAGCAGATTTTTACTCCGAGCATTGAGATATAAACTTCGTTCCCTGATCAGCTCGGCCATCTAGAGTCATTTTCAGTACCAGTTCACTTGAAGGAACCGACTTCATGTTGACTCCGAAAAAATCTCAACTTGAAGTTTTTGTAGAAAAGCTCCCAGAAGCTCCCGCTTTGATGCTGAGCTTTCTCACGGATTCAAGGAGCTCTACGAGGTTCCCGGCGGTGACCAGGTTGACGGTTCACCGCCGGCGCCAGTACCTCGTAGAGCTCTTCGACGAGATGAGCTAAGAGGAATTCGGGCGCAGGGTGGAGCTAGTTGGCCGACCCGACCAAAAGAGACAATGTGTTAACCTGGGGTCGGTTTTTGAAACTTTGTGCAAGATTTGACAATTCGTTTTCAGAAAACGGATTTTTCTCACATACAGTAAGCTATGGCGCACCTGCTGGTAAAATTTTCAGGGCTCTAGGGGCAATATTACTGTCAAAAGACTTGCAGGAACCGACTTTGCCTGCAGTGCAGTTTGGCAGGTGACGGTGGTTGGCTTTACTTAACTCGAGCTGTCAGCAAGCTACAGACCTCTCACGCACACCAGTCGATGCAGAATGATCTGGCGCGTCACACTGGAAGCTCGAGAGTTCCTAGAAATGGCTGAGTCAGGAGTTATGCTCGAAATACTGTCTCTATGTATGCGTGTTGCGAACGGTGTTTCGATGATAACTCGAGCTGAGTGCATGCTATGCATGCCAGGTACATTCCAATCGAAGTAGCGACATGCGAGACATCGAATGGGAGCCTCGAGAGTGCCCAAATTGATTAGAATTTTCAAAATCAATGAAAAATATCGATTTGTACAATTTTGTATTTTTTGTGTCGGATGATTTTTTTCTAATTTATATCGATCTATGGGTGACCTAGAGAGTTCTGGTGCATTTTTGTCGACGCAGAATGGTCTCGCGCTCTCACTGAGAGCGCGAGACTTCATATGAATAGCTTCGCTGGGAGTGAGAACTTTGGTCCAGCCGGCCGAGGCGGACAATGTGACAACTTTTGGGTGGTTTTGCAATTTTTTGAAAGATATTTGACAATTCATTTTGAAAAAGCAGATTTTTACTCCGAGCATTGAGATATAAACTTCGTTCCCTGATCAGCTCGGCCATCTAGAGTCATTTTCAGTACCAGTTCACTTGAAGGAACCGACTTCATGTTGACTCCGAAAAAATCTCAACTTGAAGTTTTTGTAGAAAAGCTCCCAGAAGCTCCCGCTTTGATGCTGAGCTTTCTCACGGATTCAAGGAGCTCTACGAGGTTCCCGGCGGTGACCAGGTTGACGATTCACCGCCGGCGCCAGTTTGGGATATAATACCTCGTAGAGCTCTTCGACGAGAGCTCTTCGACGAGATGAGCTAAGAGGAATACCTCGTAGAGCTCTTCGACGAGATGAGCTAAGAGGAATTCGGGCGCAGGGTGGAGCTAGTTGGCCGACCCGACCAAAAGAGACAATGTGTTAACCTGGGGTCGGTTTTTGAAACTTTGTGCAAGATTTGACAATTCGTTTTCAGAAAACGGATTTTTCTCACATACAGTACTGGGCGCCGGCGGTAAACCGTCAACCTTTCTTACCGCCGGGGGACTCGTAGAGCTTCCTGACAGTATATAGTGTGGGAAAAAATCCAGAGAACGACTAGTTTTCAGCCCAAGCGATTTCAGACCTCTCAAGATGACTCTAATAAATAAGAAACAGTTTCGCATCCCAGTTCGAGTATCAGACCGAGTTCAGACCTCTCAATGCGACAGGCGGATGCGTCTGATGTCTGCGAATCGACTCATGGATGACCAGCCCTGCTGCCCCCCTACAGCCCGAGTTAAGTGCAGAAAACCGACAGCATCTCTCAGGATGACTTGAATAATACCATAGTTTCGCGGATCTGTTTCGAGCAGCAGACCAAGGTCTGAGCTCTCGAATCGACAACGAACGCGCCTAATGTGTGCAACTCGATTTCTATAACCCGCAGCACTGTAGCCCTCCCCAGCACGAGTTGAGTGGAGAAAATTGAGAGCACTGTTCACGATCATTCAGACAATACGAATAGTTTCGCGAACCTAGCTTGGGCAGCAGGCCGAGTTCAGAGCTTTCGATACCACGGACAAACGCGCCCGATAATTCCCAATCGATTTCTGTGACTATAGGTTCTGTAGCTGCCCTACAGCTCGAGTTAAGTACAGAAACCGAAAGCGTCTGTCAAGATGACTCGAATAATACAAACAGATTTGCGGACCTAGCTCGGCTAGCAGACCGAGTTCAGACCTCTGGATTCAGCAGGCGAACGCGCCTGATGATTCTGAGTTCGATAGGTGTGCTTACCAGCTCTGTAGCTGCCCTACAGCTCGAGTAAAGTAGAAAATGCCGACAACGCGTGTCAAGTTGACTCGAATAATACGAATACGTTTGCGGACCTAGCTCGGCTAGCAGACCGAGTTCTGACCTATAGATCCAACAGGCGAACGCGCCGGATCATTCTGAGTGTGATGCGTGTGCTTACCAGCACTATAGCTGCACTACAGCTCGAGTTAAGTAGAAAATACCGACAGCGCCTATCAAGTTGATTCGAATAGTACGAATAGGTTTGCAGACATAGCTCGGCTAGCAGACCGAGTTCTGACCTATGGAATGAACAGGCGAACGCGCCTAGTGATTCTGAGTGCGATAGGTGTGCTTACCGGCACTGTAGCTGCCCTACAGCTCGAGTTAAGTAGAAAATACCGACAGCGCGTATCAAGATGACTCAAAACGGTCGTTCCCGCCTGCCTGCTTTTTGGCCTTCAAAGTTACCCGATCGAGCTGAGATCAAGATGGCGAGCGGGAATAAGATCGAATATCATGAGAAAAAATACTAGAGCTCGAACGAATTGTCAAATTTCGAGAACAAAATTTTCAACCGACCAAAAGTCAGCAAAAGGTCCGTCGAGATTTTTCTTGCCAACTAGCTCTCCAGCTCCCCGGAATTACTCTTAAGCTTCAGCAATAACTTGCTAAGGGAAGCTCTACGAGTTAAGCTATGGCGCACCTGCTGGTAAAATTTTCAGGGCTCTAGGGGCAATATTACTGTCAAAAGACTTGCAGGAACCGACTTTGCCTGCAGTGCAGTTTGGCAGGTGACGGTGGTTGGCTTTACTTAACTCGAGCTGTCAGCAAGCTACAGACCTCTCACGCACACCAGTCGATGCAGAATGATCTGGCGCGTCACACTGGAAGCTCGAGAGTTCCTAGAAATGGCTGAGTCAGGAGTTATGCTCGAAATACTGTCTCTATGTATGCGTGTTGCGAACGGTGTTTCGATGATAATTCGAGCTGAGTGCATGCTATGCATGCCAGGTTTCCAATTTGTGATCGAGAGTGAAATTGATTTTTTCTAATTTATATCGATCTATGGGTGACCTAGAGAGTTCTGGTGCATTTTTGTCGACGCAGAATGGTCTCGCGCTCTCACTGAGAGCGCGAGACTTCATATGAATAGCTTCGCTGGGAGTGAGAACTTTGGTCCAGCCGGCCGAGGCGGACAATGTGACAACTTTTGGGTGGTTTTGCAATTTTTTGAAAGATATTTGACAATTCATTTTGAAAAAGCAGATTTTTACTCCGAGCATTGAGATATAAACTTCGTTCCCTGATCAGCTCGGCCATCTAGAGTCATTTTCAGTACCAGTTCACTTGAAGGAACCGACTTCATGTTGACTCCGAAAAAATCTCAACTTGAAGTTTTTGTAGAAAAGCTCCCAGAAGCTCCCGCTTTGATGCTGAGCTTTCTCACGGATTCAAGGAGCTCTACGAGGTTCCCGGCGGTGACCAGGTTGACGGTTCACCGCCGGCGCCAGTTCGGGCGCAGGGTGGAGCTAGTTGGCCGACCCGACCAAAAGAGACAATGTGTTAACCTGGGGTCGGTTTTTGAAACTTTGTGCAAGATTTGACAATTCGTTTTCAGAAAACGGATTTTTCTCACATACAGTAAGCTATGGCGCACCTGCTGGTAAAATTTTCAGGGCTCTAGGGGCAATATTACTGTCAAAAGACTTGCAGGAACCGACTTTGCCTGCAGTGCAGTTTGGCAGGTGACGGTGGTTGGCTTTACTTAACTCGAGCTGTCAGCAAGCTACAGACCTCTCACGCACACCAGTCGATGCAGAATGATCTGGCGCGTCACACTGGAAGCTCGAGAGTTCCTAGAAATGGCTGAGTCAGGAGTTATGCTCGAAATACTGTCTCTATGTATGCGTGTTGCGAACGGTGTTTCGATGATAACTCGAGCTGAGTGCATGCTATGCATGCCAGGTACATTCCAATCGAAGTAGCGACATGCGAGACATCGAATGGGAGCCTCGAGAGTGCCCAAATTGATTAGAATTTTCAAAATCAATGAAAAATATCGATTTGTACAATTTTGTATTTTTTGTGTCGGATGATTTTTTTTCTAATTTATATCGATCTATGGGTGACCTAGAGAGTTCTGGTGCATTTTTGTCGACGCAGAATGGTCTCGCGCTCTCACTGAGAGCGCGAGACTTCATATGAATAGCTTCGCTGGGAGTGAGAACTTTGGTCCAGCCGGCCGAGGCGGACAATGTGACAACTTTTGGGTGGTTTTGCAATTTTTTGAAAGATATTTGACAATTCATTTTGAAAAAGCAGATTTTTACTCCGAGCATTGAGATATAAACTTCGTTCCCTGATCAGCTCGGCCATCTAGAGTCATTTTCAGTACCAGTTCACTTGAAGGAACCGACTTCATGTTGACTCCGAAAAAATCTCAACTTGAAGTTTTTGTAGAAAAGCTCCCAGAAGCTCCCGCTTTGATGCTGAGCTTTCTCACGGATTCAAGGAGCTCTACGAGGTTCCCGGCGGTGACCAGGTTGACGGTTCACCGCCGGCGCCAGTCCAGAGAATCCTTTCTTCTACACCCTCCGGCCGCCGACCTTGGAGAGCATGGTGCGCGCGTCGCCCGTTGCCGCCTTAACTCGTAGAGCTTCCCTTAGCTAGTTATAGCTGGAAGCTAAGAGTAATTCCGGCGCGCCCCACAGCTAGTTGGCTCGAAAAAAAAGAACTGAACTTTTGACAACTTTTGCTCGGTTGAAAATTTTGTTCTCAAAATTTGACCATTCGTTAGAGCTCTAGTATTTTTTCCCGTGATATTCGATCTTATTCCCGCTCGCCATCTTGATCTCAGCTCGATCGGGTAACTTTGAAGGCCAAAAAGCACGGTGGCGGGAACGGCCGTTTCGAGTCATTTTGATATGCGCTGTCGGTATTTTGTACTTAACTCGAGCTGTAGGGCAGCTACAGAGCTGGCCAGCACAGCTATCGCACTCAGAATCAGCAGACGCGTTCGCCTGTTGAATCCAGAGGTCTGAACTCGGTCTGGCAGCCGAGCTAGGTCCGGAAACCTATTCGTATTATTCGAGTCAACTTGATACGCGTTGTCGGTATTTTCTACTTAACTCGAGCTGTAGGGCAGCTACAGTGCTGGTAAGCACGCCTATCGCTCGCAGAATGATCAGGCGCGGTCGCCTGTTGAATTGATAGGTCTGAACTCGGTCTGCTAGGCGAGCTAGGTCCGCAAACCTATTCGTATTATTCGAGTGAGCTTGATACGCGTTGTCGGCATTTTCTACTTAACTCGAGCTGTAGGGCAGCTACAGTGCTGGTAAGCACACCTATCGCACTCAGAATAATCAGGCGCGTTCGCCTGTTGAATCGATAGGTCTGAACTCGGTCTGCTAGGCGAGCTAGGTCCGCAAACCTATTCGTATTATTCGAGTCCACTTGATACGCGTTGTCGGTATTTTCTACTTAACTCGCGCTGTAGGGCAGCTACAGTGCTGGTAAGCACACCTATGGCACTCAGAATAATCAGGCGCGTTCGCCTGTTGAATTCATAGGTCTGAAATCGGTCTGTTAGCCGAGCTAGGTCCGCAAACCTATTCGTATTATTCGTGTCAACTTGATACGCTTTGTCGGTATTCTCTACTTAAATCGAGCTGTAGGGCAGCTACAGTGCTGGTAAGCACGCCTATCGCACTCAGAATAATCAGGCGCGTTCGCCTGTTGAATCCAGAGCTCTGAACTCGGTCTGCTGCGCGATCTAGAATCACGAAACTGTTCGTATTCTTCCAGTCAGCTTGAGAGCTACTGTCGGCGTTCTGCACTTAGCTCGGGCTGTAGGGGGGCTGCAGGGCGGGTAATCAGAGGAATCGATTCGGAGACATCAGACGCCTCGGTCTGATGCTCGAGTTGGGCTGAAAAACTATTCGTTCTCTACAATTTTCTTCGACATTATGTGTTGTCAGGAAGCTCTACGAGTCCCCCGGCGGTAACAAAGGTTGACGGTTTACCGCCGGCGCCCAGTTTTGGGGCTTTTCCCCGCCGCTCGTCTCCTTTTTTTTCTCTCTTCTCGACGACCGGATGCACGTCTTCAGCCAGATGCGCCAATTGAAGCATAAACACTAGTTTCTTATCCTTGCAAAAAAAATGTTTATCACGTGACCTCAGAAAGTCAAGATGATTCGTAGAGCTTTTGGAAATTTACGACGAATTCTGGCACGCTGGAGAACTAGTTGGCTCGAAAAAATCTCGACGGAATTGGTTGTGACATTTGGTCGATACAAAAAAATGTTCTCGGAATTCAAGAATGGAAGTTATAATCGTTGACGGCCTACGGGCAACATAACTCGCAGAGTTTCCTTTGGTAAGTTATTATTTGAAGTTTAAGAATAATCTCAGGGTTTGGAGGGCTAGTTGACAAGAACATTTCGATTGACCTTAAAAATTTTGATTCCGACATCCTTGAATTTGTTTGAGCTTCAGCTAAACACCAATAAACGATTTATATATTGATCAGGCGTGTTCGTTTGTTGAAACCAGAGGTCTGAACTCGGTGTGTTAACCGAGCTAGGTTCGCAAATCTATACGTACCATTCGAATTTTTTTGATAGACGTTCGTGATTTTCTGGACTTAATTCGACTCAGAGGACACCTACATAACAATTACGTAAAATTCGATTCAGAATCAAGTGGCCGTTGATTGTGAATCCAGAGGTCTAGTTTTCAGCCCAAGCGATTTCAGACCTCTAAAGATGACTCTAAAAAAAAGAAGAAACAGTTTCGCAACCCAGTTCGAGTATCGAGTTCAGACCTCTCAATGCGACAGGCGGATACGTCTGATGTCTGCGAATCGACGCATGTGATTACCAGCCCTGCAGCCCCCCTACAGCTAAGTGCAGAAAACTGACAGCATCTTTCAGGATGACTCGAATAATACAATAGTTCAAAATTGAGAGCATTTTTCAGAATCATTGGACAATACGAATAGTTTCGCGAACCTAGCTCGGGGAGCAGGCCGAGTTCAGAGTTCCCGATACAACAGACAAACGCGGCCGATAATTCTCAATCGATTTCTGTGATTATAGCCTCTGTAGCTGCCCTACAGCTCGAGTTAAGTACAGAAAACCGAGAGCGTGTGTCAAGATGACTCGAATAATACGTATAGATTTGCGGACCTAGCTCGGGAGTCAAGAGGCAAACGCGCCTGATGATTCTGAATGCGATAGATGTGCTTACCAGCTCTGTACCTGCCCTGCAGATCGAATTAAGTACAAAATACCGACAACGCGTATCAAGTTTACTCGAATAATACGAATAGGTTTGCTGACCTATAGCAGACCGAGTTCAGACCTATGGATTCAACAGGCGAGCGCGCCTGATGATTCTGAGTGCGATAGGCGTGCTTGCCAGCACTGTAGCTGCCCTACAGCTCGAGCGCGTATCAAGATGACCCGAAACGGCCGTTCCCGCCGGGACGCTTTTTGGCCTTCAAAGTTACGCGATCGAGCTGAGATCAAGATGGCGAGCGGAAATAAGATCGAATATCATGGGCAAAAATACTAGAGCTCTAACGAATGGTCAAATTTTGAGAACAAAACTGGCGCCGGCGGTGAATAGTCAACCTGGTCACCGCCGGAAACCTCGTAGAGCTCCTTTCACGCGTCAGAGAGCTCAGAGTCGAAAGAGACAGCTTCTGGAAGCATTTCTGGAAAAGGGGAAAACATGATTTTTTCGTGTCGACATGAAGATGGTTGCTCCAAGTGTTTAGATAGTAAAAGAGCGCCTACGGAGCCCATACTAAGACAGAGAAGCCCTTATAGTCGTTTACAGCGAAAAATCTGCTTTCTCAAAATAAATGGTCAAATATCTTTCAAAAAATCGGAAAACCACCCAAAAGTTATCACTTTGTCCTTCCTCGCCGGGTCGGCCAACTAGCTCCACCCCACGCCGGTATTCCTCTAGCTCATCGATGACGAAGAGCTCTACGAGGTATTTTCAACCGACCAAAAGTCTATGGAAGCCCCCAAGAGCCGCAGAAGCGCTTCACGGAGCGTCGGACAGCTCGCCAGGGGAGCTATCATGGCGTGTGTTCTCTTTCCTCTCCGGTACTCTCCGGGTTTTGGACGCTACCAAGTAACTCGTAGAGCCCCCCCTAGCAAGTACCTCGTAGAGCTCTTCGGCAGCGATGAGCCAGAGGAATTCCGGCGCGGGGTGGAGCTCGTAACTGGACGCCGGCGGTAAACCGTCAACCTTGGTTACCGCCGGGAGACTCGTAGAGCTTCCAGCTCGACTGAAATTGAGAACACCGAGGACCTACGAACATTCCGATTCATAGTAAATATTTTGTGTCCTCTGAATGCCGACTTCTATCATTACCAGCCCTGCAGCCCCCCTACAGCCCGAGTTGAGTGCAGAAAACTGACAGCACCTCTCAGGATGACTCCAACAATACAGTAGTTTCGCAGACCTAATTCGGGCAGCAGACGAGTTCCGAGCTCTGGTCTCCGCAGGCGGATGCGATTGCTGTCCCCAGCAGCACTGTAGCTTCCCCCCAGCACGGAATACCGACAGCACTTCTCAGGATGACTCGAACGATACGAATAGTTTTGCGAACCTAGCTCGGGCAGCAGGCCAAGTTCAGTGCTCTCGAGTCAACGAACAAAGGCGCCTGGTAATTTCCAATAAATTTCTGTGACTACGAGCTCTGTAGCTGCCCTACGGCTCGAGTTAAGTACAGAAAACCGAGGGCGCCTATCAAGACGACCCAAAATAATACGAATAGGTTTGCGGACCTAGCTCGGCTAGCAGACCGAGTTCAGACCTCTAGATTTAACAGGCGAGCGCCTAATGATTCTGACTGCAATAGGTGTGCTTGCCAGCTCTGTAGCTGTCTTACAGCTCGAGTTAAGACCAGAAAACCGAGAGTTTCTGTCAAGATGACTCGAATAGTACGAACAGGTTTCCGGACCTAGCTCGGCTCACAGACCGAGTTCAGACCTCTGGGTTCAACAGACGAACGCGCCTGATTATTCTGCATGCATTAGCTGTGCTTACCAGCTCTGTAGCTGCCCTAGAGCTCGAGTTATGTTCAGAAAACCGACAGCGCGTATCAAGATGACTCGAAACGCGCGTTCCCGCCACAGTGCTTTTTGGCCTTCAAAGTTACCCGATCGAGCTGAGATCAAGATGGCGAGCGGGAATAAGATCGAATATCACGGGAAAAAATACTAGAGCTCTAACGAATGGTCAAATTTCGAGAACAAAAATTTTCAACCGAGCAAAAGTCATCAAAAGTTCCGTCGAGATTTTTCGAGCCAACTAGCTCTGGGGTGCGCCGGAATTACTCTTAGCTTCCAGCAATAACTTGCTAAGGGAAGCTCTACGAGTTACTCGTAGAGCTTCCCTCAGCAAGTTATTGCTGGAAGCTTACGAGTAATTCCGGAGCGCTGGAGAGCTAGTTGGCAAGAAAAATTCCCGGATAGCTCCTTGGAGAGCTAAGGGTTCCAGAGAAGAAGCCGGAGGTGGGTGGTGAGGGGGACGCGCCCACTTCTGCCGGTCCACGATCCTCGCAGCGAGTTGCCGGAGGTTGCAGCGGGTCCGGGAGCGTGGCTTCCTAGCGTTTCCAAATACGCGTGGCTCAAGGGTGCGCGAAGCGCTTCGGCAGAGCTTCGGCAGAGCTTCGCCGGTGCTCGCGGGCTCCTAGGCAGAGGTGTCGTGGTAGGTTTCACAGAGCCCCGCGCGACGTACCTCGTAGAGCTCTTCGGCATCGATGAGCTAGAGGAATTCCGGCGCGGGGTGGAGCTGGTTCCCGGATAGCTCCTTGGAGAGCTGAGGGTTTCAGATTAGAAACCGGAGGTGGGTGGTAAGGGGGACACGCCCACCTCCGCCGGTCCACGATCCCCGCAGGAACTTGCCGGAACCGGCAGCGGGTCCGGGAGTGTGGCTTCCTAGCGTTTCCCCATACGCGTGGCTCCAGGGTGAGCGAAGCGCTTCGGCAGAGCTTCGGAGGAGTTTCGGCAGTTCTTGCAGGCTCCTAGGCAGATCTTCCTTGCGCGCTTTGCAGGGCCCCACGCATCGTAAACGGCGCCCCTGCAAGCGTCTCCTGCGAGGTTTCCACCGTCCCGCGCATCGTTTCAGGCGGCCTGGCAGAGGTCTCCGTGCGGCTTCCGCGCTTGGCTTCGCTATCCGGGTTTTTCCCGGATAGCTCCTTGGAGAGCTGAGGGTTTCAGATAAGAAGCCGGCTGTGGGTGGTGAGGAGGACACGCCCACCTCCGCCGGTCCACGATCCCCGCAGCGCCCTGCCGGAACCGGCAGCCCGTCCGGGAGCGTGGCTTCCTAGCGTTTCCCAATACGCGTGGCTCCAGGGTGCGCGAAGCGCTTCGGCAGAGCTTCGGAAGAGCTTCGGCAGTGCTTCCAGGCTCCTAGGCAGATCTTCCTTGCGCGCTTTGCAGGGCTCCACGCATCGTAAACGGCGCCCCTGCAAGCGTTTCCTGCGAGGTTTCCAGCGTCCCGCGCATCGTTTCCGGCGGCCTGGCAGAGGTCCCCGTGCGGCGTTCCGCGCTTGGCTTCGCTATCCGGGTTTTGGACGCTTACAAGTGGACGCTTACAAGTAACTCGTAGAGCTTCCCTTAGCAAGTTGTTGCTGGAAGCTTAAGAGTAATTCCGGAGCGCTGGACAGCTAGTTGGCACGAAAAATCTCGACGAACCTTTTGGTGAATCCAGAGGTCTGAACTCGCTCTGCTAGCCGAGCCAGGGTCGCAACCCTATTCGTATTCGAGTCATTGTAGCAGACGCTCTCGGTTTTCGTACTTAACTCGATCTCTAGGGCAGCCACAGAGCTGATAATCACAGAAATCGATTGAGAATTATCAGGCGCGTTCGCCTGTTGAATCAAGAGCTCTGAACTCGGCCTGCTCCCTAGCTAGGTTCGCGAACCTATTGGTATTGTTCGAGTCATCTTGAGAATTGCTCTCGGTTTTCTGTACTTGAATCGTGGGGAGGGCTACAGTGCAGCTGGTCACAGGAATCGATTTCGAGACATCAGGCGCGTTCGTTCGTCGAACCGAGAGCTCAAGACTCGGCCTGCTGCTCGAACGAGATCCGGGAAACTGTTGCATTATTCGAGTCATCCTGAGAGGTACTCTCGGTTTTCTGGACTTAACTCAGGCTGTATGGGGGGCTCCTGAGCTGGTAATTACATGAATCGATCCGCAGACATCATACGCGTCCGCCTGTCGCATACAGAGGTCTGAACTCGGTTTTATACTCGAGCTCGATTGGAAAACTGTTCGTTTGTTTTGTTAGAGTCATCTTGAGAGGTCTATAATCGCTTGGGCTGAAAAACTAGTCGTTCTCTGAAATTCTTTTCCACATTATATATTGTCAGGAAGCTCTACGAGTCCCCCGGCTGTCGTCTTCCTGATCGTCAGGATCGGTGAGGCTTCGCCTGCTCCCTATACGTCCGCGTCTTTACTTCCGACTAGGCTGGAAAGCCTGCACAGTCGACCGCAAAGTCCGCAAAAAAAGAAAGGTTGACGGTTTACCGCCGACGCCCAGTCTCGACGGACATTTTGGTGACTTTTGGTCGGTTGAAAATTTTGTTCTCGAAATTTGACAATTCGTTAGAGCTCTAGTATTTTTTCCCGTGATATTCGATCTTATTCTCGCTCGCCATCTTGATCTCAGCTCGATCGGGTACCTTTTACTGCGAAAAAGCGTCCCGGCGGGAACGACCGTTTCGAGTCATCTTGATACGCGTTGTCGGTATTTTCTACTTAACTCGAGCTGTAGGGCAGCCACAGTGCTGGCAGGCACAGCTATCGCACTCAGAATCATCAGGCGCGTTCGCCTGTTGAATCCAGAGGTCTGAACTCGGTCTGCTAGCCGAGCTAGGTCCGCAAACCTACTCGTATTATTCGAGTCAACTTGATACGCGTTGTCGGTATTTTCTACTTAACTTAAGCTGTAGGGAAGCTACAGTGCCGGTAAGCACAGCTATCGCATTCAGAATCATCCGGCGCGTCCGCCTGTTGAATCGATAGGTCTGAACTCGGTCTGCTAGCCGAGCTAGGTCCGCAAACGTATTCTTATTATTCGAGTCAATTTGATACGCGTGGTGGGTGTTTTGTACTCAATTCGAGCTGCAGGGCAGCTACAGCTGGTAAGCACATCCATCGCATTCAGAATCATCAGCGCGTTCGCCTCTTGACTCCATAAGTCTGAACTCGGTCTGCTAGTCGAGCTAGGTCTGCAAAACTATTCGTATTATTCGAGTCATCTTGACAAACGCTCTCGGTTTTCTGTACTTAACTCGAGCCGTAGGGCAGCTACACAGACTATAGTTACAGAATAAATTGGAAATTATCGAGCGCGTTTGTCAGCTGTATCGAGAGCTCTCAAGTCGGCCTGCTGCCCGAGCTAGGTTCGCGAAACTATTCGTATTGTCTGAATCATCGTGAAGATTGCTCTCAATTTTCTCCACTCAACTCGTGCTGGGGGAGGGCTACAGTGCTGCGGGTCATAGCAATCGATTTGCACACATGAAGCGCGTTCGTTGGTCGATTCGAGAGCTCAGAACTTGGTCTGCTGCTCGAAACAGGTCCGCGAAACTATTGTATTATTCGAGTCCTCCTGAGAGATGCTGTCGGTTTTCTGCACTTAACTCGGGCTGTAGGGGGGCTGCAGGGCTGGTAGTCACATGAGTCGATTCGCAGACATCAGACGCGTCCGCCTGTCGCATTGAGTGGTCTGAACTCGGTCTGATACTCGAACTGGGTTGCGAAACTGTTTGTTTTCTTGTTAGAGTCATCTTGAGAGGTCTGAAATCGCTTGGGCTGAAAACTAGCCGTTCTCTGGATTTTTTCCCACACTATATACTGTCAGGAAGCGTGGATTGACGCTGTTGCCAGCATCAACGAGTTGAATGCGATCCAGTATTTAAAGAACGGAATGGATTTGTTTGATAAGCTGGTGACAGAACGTGGGTTCCCTACTAAGAAGGCCCAAAAAGATTATGCTCAGAAACTGTATGAGATGCGCCAGAATGTGCAAGCGACGCTGGAGGATCTTCTAGTATTCTTCGAGGTGCACCGGTTCCTGACAGGACAAATGAACCGCGCCGAGTTGGCCAAGTTTCTTGAGGTTTCCAAGTGCAGCGATTACCGAATAATACCCTTTGGACGCCCGGGGAGTTTCGACAAGTTGGGATGAAGCTATCCGTGCGCACTTGTATGCAAGTTTCGGCTTTCTGCCTGCCGCCGCCTGTCTTTGTTGCTTGCTTGTATTGTGTCACGTGCTTGTTCAGTGAGACGGATTCAGAGACAGGTTTCATTCATTTTCTTGATCGTTCCGACGTGCCTGTTGATTGAGACGTACTGTTGCCTCAAAGAGGTTCGATAGTATTTGATCTCACTAATTCATCACTTCACATTTGACCTTGAGCATAAGCCTCTTGTCATACCGCGGGTTGTACAAGCGTATTTCGGATTTGAGTTGATGTGATTAGGTGTTCGCTGCTCGCTCATGCCATGCTTGTTCGTGTCGTGCGTGCGTGCTTCACTTCACACACTCATAAGAGTTTAGGCTGTCGTCTTCCTGATCGTCAGGATCGGTGAGGCTTCGCCTGCTCCCGATACGTCCGCTTCCTTGCTTCCGACTAGGCTGGAAAGCCTGCACAGTCGACCGCAAAGTCCGCAAAAAAGAAAGGTTGACGGTTTACCGCCGGCGCCCAGTTTGATTCTCAAAATTTGAACATTCGTTAGAGCTCTAGTATTTTTTCCCATGATATTCGATCTTATTTCCGCTCGCCATCTTGATCTCAGCTCGATCAGGTAACTTTGAAGGCCGAAAAGCAGGCAGGCGGGAACGGCCGTTTCGAGTCATCTTGATACGCGCTGTCGGTTTTCTCAAGATAACTCGAGCTTCAGGACAACTACAGAGCTGGTCAGCACAGCTAATGCATTCAGAATAATCAGGCGCGTTCGCCTGTTGAATCCAGAGGTCTGAACTCGGTCTGCTAGCCGAGCTAGGGTCGCAAACCTATTCGTATTATCCGAGTCATTGTAACAGACGCTCTCGGTTTTTCGTACTTAACTCGATCTGTAGGGCAGCCACAGCGCTGATAATCACAGAAATCGATTGGGGATTATCAGGCGCGTTCGTCTGTTGAATCACGAGCTCTGAACTCGGCCTGCTCCCGAAGCTAGGTTCGCGAACCTATTGGTATTGTGCGAGTCATCTTGAGAAGTGCTCTCGGTTTTCTGCACTGAACTCGTGCTGGGAGATGGCTACAGTGCTGCTGGTCAGAGACATCTTTGGAGACATGAGGCGCGTTCTTCTTTCTAATCCAGAGCTTGGAACTCGGTTTGCTGCTCGAACTAGGTCCGCGAAATTACTGTATTACTCGAGTCATCCTGAGAGGTACTCTCGGTTTTCTGCACTTAATTCAGGCTGTATGGGGGGCTGCAGAGCTTGTAATCACAGGAATCGATCCGGAGATATCAGACGCGTCCGCCTGTCGCATTGAGAGGTCTGAACTCGGTTTCATACTCGAGCTCGATTGGAAAAGTCTTCGTTTGTTTTGTTATCTTGAGAGGTCTATAATCGCTTGGGCTGAAAAACTAGTCGTTCTCTGCAATTTTTTCCCACATTATATATTGTCAGGAAGCTCTACGAGTCCCCCGGCGGTAAGAAAGGTTGACGGTTTACCGCCGGCGCCCAGTTCCCGGATAGCTCCTTGGAGAGCTGAGGGTTTCAGAGAAGAAGCCGGCGGTGGGTGGTGAGGAGGACACGCCCACCTCCGCCGGTCCACGATCCCGGCAGCGCCCTGCTGGAGGTTGCAGCGGGTCCGGGAGCGTGGCTTCCTAGCGTTTCCCAATACGCGTGGCTCCAGGGTGCGCGAAGCGTATCGGCAGAGCTTCGGAAGAGCTTCGGCAGTTCTTCCAGGCTCCTAGGCAAATCTTCCTTGCGCGCGTTGCAGGGCCCCACGCATCGTAATCGGCGCCCCTGCAAGCGTCTCCTGCGAGGTTTCCAGCGTGCCGCGCATCGTTTCAGGCAGCCTGGCAGGTCGCCGTGCGGCGTTCCGCGCTTGGCTTCGCTATCCGGGTTTTGGACGCTTACAAGTAACTCGTAGAGCTTCCCTTAGCAAGTTATTGCTGGAAGCTTAAGAGTAATTCCGGGGAGCTGGAGAGCTAGTTGGCAAGAAAAATATCGACGGACCTTTTGCTGACTTTTGGTCGGTTCAAAAATTTGTTCTTAAAATTTGATCATTCGTTAGAGCTCTAGTATTTGTTCCCATGATATTCGATCTTATTCCCGCCCGCCATCTTCATCTTAGCTCGATCGGGTAACTTTGAAGGCCAAAAAGCGTCCCGGCGGAAGCGGCCGTTTGGAGTCATCTTGATACGCGCTGTTGCTTTTCTCAAGATAACTCGAGCTTTAGGACAATTACAGAGCTGGTCAGCACAGCTCATGCATTCAGAATGATCAGGCGCGTTTGCCTGTTGAATCCAGAGGTCTGAACTCGGTCTGCTAGCTTAGCTAGGGTCGCAAACTTATTCGTATTATTCGAGTTATTGTAACAGACGCTCTCGGTTTTTCGTACTTAACTTGATCGATTGATAATTATCAGGCGCGCTCGCCTATTGAATCAAGAGCTCTGAACTCGGCCTGCTTCCCGAGCTAGCTTCGCGAACCTATTGATATTCTTCGAGTCGAAGTGCTCTCGGTTTTCTGTGCTCAAATCGTCCTGGGGGAAGGCTACAGTGCTGCTGGTCACAGAATCGATTTCGAGACATCAGGCGCGTCCGTTCGTAGAACTCGGTCAGCTGCTCGAACGAGATGCGCAAAACTGTTGTACTATTCGAGTCATTCTGAGATGTACTCCCGGTTTTCTGCACTTAACTCAGGCTGTATAGGGGGCTGCAGAGCTGGTAATCAGAACAATCGATCCGGAGACATCAGACGCGCCCGCCTGTCGCATTCAGAGGTCTGAACTCGATTTGATACTCGAGCTCGATTGGAAAACTGTTCGTTTGTTTTGTTAGAGTCATCTTGAGAGGTTTATAATCGCTTGGGCTGAAAAACTAGTCGTTCTCTAAAATTATTTTCCACAATATATAGTGTCAGGAAGCTCTACGAGTCCCCCGGCGGTAAGAAAGATTGACGGCTTACCGCCGGCGCCCAGTTGGTCGAGCCGACCAGAAAAGAATATGTTTTTTTTTTTTTGTTTATTTTTTTGAAAGATATTTGAAACTTCATTGTGGGAAAGCGGATTTTTACTCTGAGCATTCTTTTTTTACTCTGTAGGCACACTTTCACTATCAAAACAATTGGAGGAACCAACTTCATTTCGACAGAAAAAAATGATTTCTTCCCTTTTCCGAGAAATGCTTCCAGAAGCTCTCTCTTTCGACTCTGAGCACTCTTACATGTGAAGGAGCTCTACGAGGTTCCCGGCGGTGACCAGGTTGACGATTGACCGCTGCCGCCAGTAAAAGACGCCCTCGCAGGCGTCTCCTGCGAGGTTTCCAGCGCCCCACGCATCGTTCCAGGCGGCCTGGCAGAGGTCGCCGTGCGGCGCTTTGGAGCGCTCTGCGCTCCGCGCCTTGCCTCGCTATCAGGGTTTTGGACGCTTAGAAGTCTCGACAGACCTTTTGGTGACTTAACTCGTAGAGCTTACCTTAGCAATTTATTGCTGGAAGCTAAGAGTAATTCCGGCGCGCTGGAGAGCTAGCACCTCGTAGAGCTCTTCGTCATCGATGAGCTAGAGGAATTCCGGCGCGGGGTGAAGCTAGTTGGTCGACCCGACCAGAAAGGACAAAATGATAACTTTTGGGTGGTTTTGCAATTTTTTGAAAGATATTTTACAATTCATTTTGAGAAAGGGAATTTTTCGCACCTGTAGTGGATTAAGACGCATCTGCCAGTAAAATTTTCAGGTCCGTAGGTGCAGTATTTCTATCAAAACACTTGGCGGAACCGACTTTGGATAAACACAGAAAAACATATTTTTTCGATTGTTTCGTTTCCCACTCCAGAAGCTTGATCTCTATGTTCTGCGGAGCGCGGTGTGAGAAGAGAGCTCTACGAGGGTCCCGGCGGTAACCTGGTTGACGGTTTACCGCCGGTTCCTAGTTGGCAAGAAAAATCTCGACGGAACTTTTGCTGACTTTTGCTCGGTTGAAAATTTTGTTCTCGAAATTCAACAATTCGTTAGAGCTCTAGTATTTTTTCCCGTCATATTCGATCTTATTACCGTTCGCCATCTTGATCTGAACTCGATCGGGTACCTTTTACCCAACAAGCACTGCGGCGGGATCGCCCGTTTCGGATCAGCTTGTCACGCGATGACGGTTTTCTCAGATAACTCGAGCTCTAGGGCAGCAACAGAGCTAGTAATCACAGCTAATGCATGCAGAATGATCAGGCGCGTTCGCCAGTTGAACCCAGAGGTCTCAACTCGGTCTGCTAGCCGAGCTATGGCCACAAACCTGTTCGTATTATTCGAGTCATCTTGACAGAAACTCTCGGTTTTCTGCACTTAATTCGAGCTTTAGGACAGCTATAGAGCTGATATTTATAGGCACGAATTCAGAATCATCAGTTGTGTTTGTCTGTCGAACCCAGAGCTCCGAACTCGGTCTGCTGCCCGATCTAGAATCGCGAACCTATTCGTATTGTTCGAGTCGCTTGCGAGATGATGTCGGTTATCTGGACTTAACTCGGGCTGTAGGGAGGCTGCATGGCTGATAATCACTGGAATCGATTTGAAGACATCAGGCGCATCCGCCTGTCGAATACAGAGCTCTGAACTCTGTCTGCTGCCCGAACTAGCTCCGCGAAACTATTCGTATTGTTCGAGTCATCCTGAGAGGTGCTGTCGGGTTTCCTGCACTTAACTCGGGCTGTAGGGGGGCTGCAGGGCTGGTAATGACAGGAGTTGATTCGCAGACATTAGACGCGTCCGTCTGTCGCATTCAGAGGTCAAAAACTATTCACTATGAGTCAGATGGTTGGTAAGTGCTGTCAGTTTTCTCAACTTAAGTCGAGTCAGGAAGCTCTACGAGTCCCCCGGCGGTAAGCAAGGTTGACGGTTTACCGCCGGCGCCCAGTTTGGTCGCTTGAAAATTTTTTTCTCGAAATTCAACCATTCGTTTGAGCTCTAGTATTTTTTCCCGTGATATTCGATCTTATTCCCGTTCGCCATCTTGATCTCAGCTCGATTGGGTACCTTTTACTGTCAAAAAGCGTCCCGGCGGGATCGGCTGTTTCGAGTTATCTTGATACGCGTTGTCGGTATTTTCTATTCAACTCGAGCTTTAGGCAGCTACAGTGCTGGTAAGCACAGCTATCGCACTCAGAATCATCAGGCGCGTTCGCCTGTCGAATCCATAGGTCTGAACTCGGTCTGCTAGCCGAGCTAGGTCCGCAAACCTATTCGTATTATTCGAGTCAACTTGATACGCGCTGTCGGTATTTTCTACTTAACTCGAGCTGTAGGGCAGCTACGTTGCTGGTAAGCACACCTATCGCACTCAGAATCATCAGGCGCGTTCGCCTGTTGAATCCATAGGTCTGAACTCGGTCTGCTAGCCGAGCTAGGTCCGCAAACCTCTTCGTATTATTCGAGTTAACTTGATACGCGTGGTGGGTATTTTGTACTTAGTTCGAGCTGAAGGGCAGCTACAGAGCTGGTTAGCACATCCATCGCATTCAGAATCATCAGGCGCATTCGCCCTTCGACTCCAGAGGTCTGAGCTCGGTCTGCTAGCCGAGCTAGGTCCGCAAATCTATTCGTATTATTCAAGTCATCTTGACAAGCGCTCTCGGTTTTCTGTACTTAACTCGAGCTGTAGGTCAGCTACAGAGCCTATAGTCACAGAAATCGATGGGGAATTATCGGGCGCGTTTGTCTGTTTTATCGAGAGCTCTGAACTCGGCCTGCTGCCCGACCTAGGTTCGCGAAACTATTCGTATTGTCCGAATCATCGTGAAAAATGCTCTCAATTTTCTGCACTCAACTCGTGCTGGGGGAGGGCTACAGTGCTGCAGGTCATAGAAATCGATTTGCACACATAGGCGCGTTCGTTATTCGATTCGAGAGCTCAGAACTTGGTCTGCTGCTCGAAACAGGTCCGCGAAACTATTGTATTATTCGAGTCATCCTGGGAGATGCTGTCGGTTTTCTGCACTTAACTCGGGCTGTAGGGGGGCTGCAGGGCTGGTAATCGCATGAGTCGATTTGCAGACATCAGACGCGTCCGCCTGTCGCATTGATAGGTCTGAACTCGGTCTGATACTCGAACTGGGTTGCGAAACTGTTTGTTTTTTTTGGTTAGAGTCATCTTGAGAGGTCTGAAATCGCTTGGGCTGAAAACTAGTCGTTCTCTGGATTTTTTCCCACATTATATACTGTCAGGAAGCTCTACGAGTCCCCCGGCGGTAAGAAAGGTTGACGGTTTACCGCCGGCGCCCAGTTGGCCCAGCCGGCCGAGGCGGACAGAGGCGGAGCTAGTAACTCGTCGAGCTGCCCTTAGCAAGTAACTCGTAGAGCTTCCCTTAGCTAGCTATAGCTGGAAGCTTAGAGTAATTCCGGCGCGCTGGAGAGCTAGTTGGCTCGAAAAAAAGAACTGAACTTTTCACAACTTTTGCTCGGTTGAAAATTTTGTTCTCGAAATTCAACCATTCGTTTGTGCTCTGGTATTTTTTCCCGTGATATTCGATCTTATTCCCGCTCGCCATCTTGATCTCAGCTCGATCGGGTACCTTTTACTGCCAAAAAGCACACTGGCGGGATCGGCCGTTTCGAGTCATACTGATACGCGTTGTCGGTATTTTGTACTTAACTCGAGCTGTAGGGCAGCTACAGAGCTGGCCAGCACACCTATTGCGTTCAGAATGATCAGGCGCATTCGCCTGTTGAATCCAGAGGTCTGAAATCGGTCTGCTAGCCGAGCTAGGTCCGCAAACCTATTTGTATTATTCGAGTCATCTTGACAGACGCTCTCGGTTTTCAGTGCCTAACTCGAGCTGTAGGGCAGCTACAGAGCTCATAGTCACAGAAATCGATTAGGAGTTATCAGGCGCGTTCGTCTGTTGAATCGAAAGATCTGAACTCGGTCTGCTGCCCGAGCTAGGTTCGCGAAACTATTCGTATTCTCCGAATAATCTTGAGAAGTGCTCTTAATTTTCTGCACTTAACTCGTGCTGGGAGAGGGCTACAGTGCTGCTGGTCACAGAAATCGATTCGAACACATCAGGCGCGTCCGTCCGTCGAACCCAAAGCTCGGAACTCGGCCTGCTGCTCGAACTAGGTCCGCGAAACTATTGTATTATTGAAGTCATCCTGAGAGATGCTGTTGGTTTTCTGCATTTAACTCGGGCTGTAGGGGCGCTGCAGGGCTGGTAATCATATCAGTCGATTCGGAGATATCAGACACGTCCGCCTGTCGCATTCAGAGGTCTGAACTCGGTTTGATATTCGAACTGTGTTGCGAAACTAGTTTTTTTGTTAGAGTCATCTTGAGAGGTTCGAAATCGGGGCTCAAAAACTAGTCGTTCTCTGGAGTTTTTCCCCACATTATATAGTGTCAGGAAGCTCTACGAGTTCCCCGGCGGTAACCAAGGTTGACGGTTTACCGCCGGCGCCCAGTTATTGCTGGAAGCTAAGAGTAATTCCGGCGCGCTGGAGAGCTAGTTGGCTCGAAACAAAAAACTGAACTTTTCACAACTTTTGGTCGGTTGAAAATTTTGTTCTCGAAATTCAACAATTCGTTTGAGCTCTATTTTTTTTTCCCGTAATATTCGATCTTATTCCCGCTCTCCATCTTGATCTCAGCTCGATCGGGTGAATATTACTATCGAAAAGCACACTGGCGGGATCGGCCGTTTCGAGTCATCTTGATATGTGTTGTCGGTATTTTGTACTTAACTCGAGACCTAGGGCAGTTACAGAGCTGATAAGCACACCTATCGCATTCAGAATCATCAGGCGCGTTCGCCTGTTGAATCTAGAGGTCTGAACTCGGTCTGCTAGCCGAGCTAAGTTCGCAAACCTATTCGTATTATTCGAGTTATCTTGACAGGCGCTCTCGGTTTTCTGTACTTAACGCGAGCTGTAGGGCAGCTACAGAGCTCATAGTCACAGCAATCGATCGGGAATGATCAGGCGCGTTGTTCGTCTGTTGATTCCAGAGCTCTAAAATCGGCCTGCTACTCGAGCTAGATTCGCAAAACTATTCGTATTGTCCGAATCATCTTGAGAAGTGCTTCAATTTTCTGCACTCAACTCGTGCTGGGGGAGGGCTACAGTGCTGCGGGTCACACAAATCGATTTGCACAGATCAGGCGCGTCCGTCGGTCGATTCTAGAGCTCGGAACTCGGTCTGCTGCTCGATTTAGATCCGCGAAACTATTCTATTATTCGAGTCATCCTGAGAGATATTGCCAGTTTTTCTGCACTTAACTCGGTCTTCAGCGGAGCTGCAGGGCTGTTAATTACATGGGTCGATTTGCAGACATCAGACGCGCCCGCCTAGTGCATTCAGAGGTCTGAATTCGGTTTGATACTCGAACTTGATTGCGAAACTTTTTATTTTTTCTTAGAGTCATCTTGAGAGGTCTGAAATCGCTTGGGCTGAAAAACTAGTCGTTCTCTGGAGTTTTTTTCCACACTATATGCTGTCAGGAAGCTCTACGAGTCCCCCGGCGGTAACAAAGGTTGACGGTTTACCGCCGGCGCCCAGTTGGTCGACCCGGCCAGAAAGGACAATGTGGTAATTTTTGGGTGGTCTTGCAATTTTTTGAAAGATATTTCATAATTCATTTGGAGAAAGCAGATTTTTCGCACCTGTAAACGACTATGAGGGCCTCTCTGTCTTAGTATGAGCTATGTAGGCGCACTTTTTCTATCAAAACACTTGGCGGAACCGTCTTCGTGTCGACACGAAAAACAATCAATTTTTCTCTTTTTCGAGAAATGCTTCCAGAAGCTCTCTCTCTTTATTTAGACTCCGAGCACTCTTACGCGTGAAATGAGCTCTGCGAGCTTCCCGACGGTGACCAGGTTGACGGTTTACCACCGGCGCCAGTTGGCCCAGCCGGCCGAGGCGGAGAATGTGATAACTCACTCGTAGAGCTTCCCTAAGCTAGTTGCTGGAAGCTTAAGAGTAATTCCAGCGCGCTGGAGAGCTAGTTGGCTCGACAAAAAAAGAACTGAAGTTTTCACAACTTTTGGTCGGTTGAAAATTTTGTTCTCGAAATTCAACAATTTCGTTTGTGCTCTAGTATTCTTTCCTGTGATATTCGATCTTATTCCCGCTTGCATCTTGATCTCAGCTCGATCGGGTATCTTTTACTGCCAAAAAGCACACTGGCGGGATCGGCCGTTTCGAGTCATCTTGATACGCGTTGTCGGTATTTTGTACTTAACTCGAGCTGTAGGACAGCTACAGAGCTGGTAAGCATAGCTAATCGATGTAGAATGATTAGGTGCGTTCGCCTGTTGAATCCAGAGCTCTGAACTCGGTTTGCTAGCCGAGCTAGGTCCGCAAACCTATTCGTATTATTCAAGTCATCTTGATTCGCACTGTCGGTATTCTGAACTTAACTCGAGATATAGGACAGCTACAGAGCTGGTAAGTACGCCTAATCGTTTCAGAATCATCAGGCGCGTTCGGCTGTTCCAACCAGAGGTCTGAACTTGGTCTGCTAGCCGAGCCAGGTCCGCAAACCTATTCGTATTATTCGAGCCATCTTGATAGGCGCTCCCGGTTTCCTGTACTTAACTCGAGCTATAGGACAGCTACAGGGCTGATAGTTGCAGACACCGATTCAGAATCATCATTCGTGTTTGTCTGTCGAATCCAGAGCTCTGAACTGACTTGGTCTGTTGCGCGGTCCAGAATGACGAAACTGTTCGTATTCTTCCAGTCATCTTGAGAGCTACTGTCGGCGTTCTGCACTCAACTCGGGCTGTAGGGAGGCTGCAGGGCGGGTAATCACAGGAATCGATTCGGAGACATCAGACGCGTCCGTCAGTCGCATTCAGAGGTCTGAACTCGGTCTGATACTCGAGTTGGGCTGAAAAACTATTCGTTCTCTGCAATTTTTTTCGACATTATGTGTTGTCAGGAAGCTCTACGAGTCCCCCGGCGGTAACAAAGGTTGACGGTTTACCGCCGGCGACCAGTTTTGGGTGGTTTTGCGAAAATTTGAAAGATATTTGACTATTTATTTTGAGAAAGCAGTTTTTCACGCCGAGCATTGGCGTATGAACTCCTCTCTGACAGCAGCTCAGCTCTCTCGATGCATTTTTGCATGAGTTGACTTCCAGGAACTGAGCGAATATGAACATTGAAAAAATCGAATTTGAAGATTTTCGAAAAATCTCATTTTTTTTGATTCTGTGTCGATTCTCTGCACTCTTACTAGTGAGAGGAGCTCTACGAGGTTCCCGGCGGTGACCAGGTTGACGGTTTTACCGCCGGCGCCAGTCATGACTCGTAGAGCTTCCCTGAGCTAGTTGCTGGAAGCCTAAGAGGAATAACTCGTAGAGCTTCCCTCAGCAAGCTATTGCTGGAAGCTTAAGAGTAATCCCGGCGCGCTGGAGAGCTAGTACCTCGTAGAGCTCTTCGGCATCGATGAGCTAGAGGAATGACTCGTAGAGCTTCGCTGAGAGTGCAGCAGCGAAGCTTAAGAGTAATTCGAAAACGCTGGCAGGCCAGTTGGCTCGAAACATCTCGACTGAACTTTTGACAACTTTGGCTCGGTTGAAAATTATGTTTTCGAAATTCAACAGTTCGTTAGAGCTCTAGTATTTTTTCCCGTGATATTCGGTCTTATTCCCGCTCGCCATCTTGATCTCAGCTCGATCGGGTGGGTATTACTATCGAAAAGCGTCATGGCGGGATCGGCCGTTTCGAGTCATCTTGATACACGGTGTCGGTTTTATCAAGGTAACTCGAGCTTCAGGAAAGCTACAGAGCTGGTAAGCACACCTATCGCATCCAGAATCATCAGGCGCGTTCGCCTGGCTGAACCCAGAGGTCTGGACTCGGTCTGCTAGCCGAGCTAGGTTCGCAAACCTATTCGTATTATTCGAGTCATCTTGACAGACGCTCTCGGTTTTCTGTACTGAATTCGAGCTGTAGGGCAGCTAGAGAGCTCATAGTGACAGATATCGATTGGAAATCATCAGACGCGTTGGTCTGTTGAATCGAGAGCTCTGAACTCGGTCTGCTGCCCGAGCTAGGTTCACGAAACTATTCGTATTGTTAGAGTTATCTTGAGAAGTGCTCCCGGTTTTCTGCACTGAACTGTGCTGTGGGCGGGCTACAGTGCTGCTGGTCACGGAAATCGATTTGGAGACATCAGGCACGTCCGTCTGTCGAACCCAGAGCTCGGAACTCAGTCTGCTGCTCGAACTAGGTTCGCGAAACTATTGTATTATTCGAGTCATTCTGAGAGCTGCTGTCGGTTTTCTGCACTAAACCCGGGCTGTAGGGGGGGGGGCTGCAGGGCTGGTAATTAGATGCGTTGATTCGCAGACATCAGCATTCGCCGCATTGAAAGTTCTGAACTCGGTTTGATACTCGAACTGGGTTGCCAAACTGTTCGTTTTTTGTTACAGTTATCTTGAGAGGTCTGAAATCGCTTGGGCTGAAAAACTTGTCGTTCTCTGGAATTTTTCTACGCATCATATACTGTCTGGAAGCTCTACGAGTCCCCCGGCGGTAACAAAGGTTGATGGTTTACCGCCGGCGCCCAGTTCCGGCGCGGAGTGGAGCTAGTTGGCCCAGCCGGCCGAGGCGGACAATGTGATAACTTTTGGGTGGTTTTGCGAAAATTTGAAAGATATTTGACCATTTATTTTGAGAGAGCAGATTTTTACGCCGAGCATTGGCGTATGAACTCCTCTCTGACAGCAGCTCAGCTCTCTCGATGCATTTTTGCATGAGTTGACTTCCAGGAACTGAGCGAATATGACCATCGAAAAAATCGAATTTCATGATTTTCGAAAAATCTTTATTTTTCCACTCTGTGTCGATTCTCTGCACTCATTCCAGTGAGAGGAGCTCTACGAGGTTCCCGGCGGTGACGAGGTTGACGGTTCACCGCCGGCGCCAGTTGGCAAGACAAATCTCGACGGACCTTTTGGTGACTTTTGGTCGGTTGAAAATTTCGTTCTCAAAATTTGAACATTCGTTAGAGCTCTAGTTTTTTTTCCCGTGATATTAGATCTTATTCCCGCTCGCCGTCTTGATCTCAGCTCGATCGGGTACATTTTACTGTCAAAAAGCAGGCAGGCGGGATCGGCCGTTTCGGGTCACCTTGATACGCGGTGACGGTTTTCTCAAGATAACTCGAGCTTTAGGACAGCTACAGAGCTGGTAAGCACAGCTAATCGATTCAGAATGATCAGGCGCGTTCGCCTGTTGAACCCAGAGGTCTGAACTCGGTCTGCTAGCCGAGCTAGGTCCGCAAACCTATGTATTATTCGAATCACCTTGACAGGCACTCTCGGTTTTCTGTAGTTAACTCGAGCTACAGGACAGCTACAGAGCTGATACGTACAGAATCTGATTAAAAAAATCATCAGTGGCCGTTGTCTGTTGAATCCAGAGCTCTGAACTCGGTTCGCTGCCCGATCTAGAATCGCGAAACTATTCGTATTGTTCGAGTCATCTTGAGAGATGTCGGTTCTCTGCACTTAACTCGGGCTGTAGGGGGGCTGCATGGCTGGTGTTCACTGGAATCGATTCGGAGACATCAGGTGCGTCCGCCTTTCGAATCCAGAGCTCCGAACTCTGTCTGCTGCCCGAACTAGATCCGCGAAACTATTCGTATTGTTCGAGTCATCCTGAGAGGTGCTGTCGGTTTCCTGCACTTAACTCGGGCTGTAGGGGGGGCTGCAAGGCTGGTAATCACATGAATCGATTCAGAGACATCAGACGCGTCCGCCTGTCGCATGCAGAGGTCTGAACTCGGTCTGATACTCGAGCTAGGTTTGCCAAACTATTCGTATTGTTCGAGTCATCTTGAGAGATGCTGTCGATTTACGCACGTAACTCGGGCTGTAGGAGAGCTACAGAGCTCGTACAGAAGACAATCCAGAAGCATCGGGGGCGTTCGGCCGTTGCATCCGCGAGGTTTGAAATTGCTTGGTCTGAAAAACTATTTTTTCGGTGTAATTTTCTTCGACATTATATGTTGTCAGGAAGCTCTACGAGTCCCCCGGCGGTAAGAAAGGTTGACGGTTTACCGCCGGCGCCCAGTTCCGGCGCGCTGGAGAGCTAGTTGGCAAGAAAAATCTCGACGGAACTTTTGATGACTTTTGGTCGGTTGAAAATGTTTTTCTCGAAATTTGACAATTCGTTAGAGCTCTAATATTTTTTCCGTGATATTCGATCTTATTTCCGCTCGCCATCTTGATATCAGCTCGATCGGGTGAATATTACTATCGAAAAGCACTGTGGCGGGATCGGCCGTTTCGAGTCATCTTGATACGCGCCGACGGTTTTCTGAACATAACTCGAGCTTTAGGACAGTTACAGAGCTGGTAAGCACAGCTTATCGCTGTAGAATGATTAGGCGCGTTCGCCTGTTGAATCCAGACGTCTGAACTCGGTCTCGTAGCCGAGCTAGGTCCGCAAACCTATTCGTATTATTCGAGCCATCTAGACAGAAACTCTCGGTTTTCTGTACTTAACTCGAGCTGTAGGACAGCCACAGAGCTGCTATTCACAGATGCCGATTCAGAATCATCAGTTGCGTTTGTCTGTCGAATCCATAGCTCTGAACTCGGTCTGCTGCCCGATCTAGAATCGCGAAATTATTCGTATTGGTCGAGTCATCTTGAGAAGTGGTCTCGGTTTTCTTCACAACTCGCGCTGAGGGGGGCTACAGTGCTTGTTGTCACAGGAATCGATTTGAAGAGATCAGGCGTCTGCCTGTCGAATCCAGAGCTCGGAACTCGGTCTGCTGCCCGAACTAGGTCCGCGAAACTATTGTATTGTCATCCTGAGGTGCTGTTGGTTTTCTGCACTTAACTCGGGCTGTAGGGGGGCTGCAGGGCTGGTAATGACGGGGGTCAATTCGCAGACATCAGACGCGTCCGCCTGTCGCATTCAGTGAAAAACATTCACTATGAGTCGGAATGTTGGTAGGTGCTGTCGGTTTTCTCAACTTAAGTCAAGCTAGGAAGCTCTACGAGTCTCCCGGCGGTAACCAAGGTTGACGGTTTACCGCCGGCGCCCAGTTGCTGGAAGCTTAAGAGTAATTTCGGGGCGCTGGAGAGCTAGTTGGGAAGAAAAATCTCGACGGACATTTTCATGACTTTTGGTCGGTTGAAAACTCGGTTCTCGAAATTAATTCAGTCGCTAGAGCTCTAGTATTTTTCCCGTCATATTCGATCTTATTACCGTTCGCCATCTTGATCTGAACTCGATCGGGTACCTTTTACCCAACAAGCACTGCGGCGGGATCGCCCGTTTCGGATCAGCTTGTCACGCGATGACGGTTTTCTCAGATAACTCGAGCTTCAAGAGAGCTATAGAGCTGGTAATCACAGCTAATCGATTCAGAATGATCAGGCGCGTTCGCCTGTTGAACCCAGAGGTCTGAACTCGGTTTGCTAGCCGGGCTAGATTCGCAACCCTATTTGTATTATTCGAGTTATCTTGAGAGACGTTCTGGGTCTTCTGTACTCAAGTCGAGCTAAAGGGCAGTAAAGAGCTGATACGTACAGAATATGATTCAGAATCATCAGTGGCCTTGTCTGCTGCTCTAGAGCTCTGAACTCGGTCTGCTGCCCGATCTAGAATCGCAAAAACTATTCGTATTGTTCGAGTTATCTTGTTGGCTCTGCTGAAGCTGCATGGCTGGTAATCACTAGCATCAGGCGCGTCCGCCTTTCGGATCCAGAGCTCCGAACTCTGTCTGCTGCCCGAACTAGGTCTGCGAAAGTATTCGCATTGTTCGAGTCATCCTGACAGGTGCCGCCGGTTTCCTGCACTTAGCTCGGGCTGCAGGGGGAGGCTGTTGGGCCGGTAATCACAGGAGTCGATTTGCAGACATCAGACGCGCCCACCTGTCGCATGCAGAGGTCTGAACTCGGTCTGACACTCGAGCTGGGTTGCCAAACTATTCGTATTATTCGAGGCATCTTGAGTTTCGCACGTAACTCGGGCTGTAGAAGAGCTACAGAGCTCGTACAGAAGAGAATCCAGGGCGCGTTCGGCTGTTGCATCCGAGAGGTCTGAAATTGCTTGGGCTGAGAAACTATTTTTTCTGTGTAATTTTTTCATTATATTTTGTCAGGAAGCTCTACGAGTCCCCCGGCGGTAAGAAAGGTTGACGGTTTTCCGCCGGCGCCCAGTGTTTGCTCTTTGCTCTCCGGGTTTTGGACGCTACCAAGTTCCGGGGCGCTAGAGAGCTAGTTGGCAAGAAAAATCTCGACGGAACTTTTGCTGACTTTTGGTCGGTTGAAAATTTGCTTCTCGAAATTCAACCATTCGTCGGAGCTCTAATATTTTTTCCCGTGATATTCGATCTTATTCCCGCTTGCCATCTTGATCTCAGCGATCGGGTGGGTACCTTTTACTGCCAAAAAGCACGCGGGCGGGATCGGCAGTTTCGAGTCATCTTGACTCGCGGTGGCGGTTTTCTCAAGATAACTCGAGCTTCAGGACAGCTACAGAGCTGGAAAGCACAGCTAATCGATCCAGAATGATGAGGCGCGTTCGCCTGTTGCCAAGAGGTCTGAACTCGGTCTGCTAGCGGAGCTAGGTCCGCAAACCTATTCGTATTATTCGAGTGAGCTTGACAAGCGCTCTCGGTTTTCTGTACTTAACTCGAGCTACAGGACAGCTACAGAGCTGATGCGTACAGAATCTGATCCAGGATCATCAGTTGCGTTTTTCTGTCGAATCCAGAGCTCTGAACTCGGTCTGCTGCCCGATCTAGAATCGCGAAACTATTCGTAATGTTCGAGTCATCTTAGGAGATGCTGTCGGTTCTCTGCGCATAACTTGGGCTCTAGGGGGGCTGCATGGCTGGTAATCACTGGAATCGATTTGGAGACATCAGGCGCGTCTGCCTTTCGAATGCAGAGCTCCGAACTCTGTCTGCTGTCCGCGAAACTGTTCGTATTGTTCGAGTCATCCTGAGAGGTGCTGTCGGGTTTCCTGCACTTAACTCGGGCTGTACCGGGCTGCAGGGCTGGTAATCACAGGAGTCCATTCAGAGACATCAGACACGTCCGCCTGTCGCATGCAGAGGTCTGAACTCGGTCTGATACTCGAGCTAGGTTTGCCAAACTATTCGTATTGTTCGAGTCATCTTGGGAGTGCTGTGTTTTCTGTGTAATTTTTTTCGACATTATATGTTGTCAGGAAGCTCTACGAGTCCCCCGGCGGTAACAAAGGAACCGGAGGACGAAGGAAACTACATAAAGGAGAGGGGGGAGGAGATGATGGCCCGTCCGTTGTCGGTGAAGGAGTCTGAGAAGCTGGCCCAGAGATTGGCCTCGAACAATGAACAGGAGCCGACTTGGGATCTGAGTGATGATGGGATCGGTCTGGAGCTGACGGGCGATTCGCTTCTTATCTGTAATTGGATCAACGGTCTTTGGAAGGTTGAAGGAGGAGAAGGAGGAGATGGGGCTTCTTATCTTAGGCGGGTCGCAAATATTATTTCTCTTTTGGAAGAATTGGAGGAGGAAGGAGTACGACCCCCCTCATGGGGCAATGACTTTATTCGACACATATATCGGGAGAGTAATACAGTAGCTGATGAACTTACCCATCTAGCACGGGAAGGCCAGATATTCAGAGAGCTGTTCCACCACCATATCTTCCGTCCTGATGTTCAAGACAACTTTCGAGTTATCGGCCTCCGCGGATCCTTCGATGGCGGAGTGTGTGCCCAAGGTGTGGGCGTTGGTTGGTTTCTGCAGATTGGATATATCCCTCGCTTCCATGATCCGTACCCTGACCCTGAACATAGAGATAAGAGAGCTCGTGTAGTCTCCCTCTTCCCCCAAGCCTCCTCTCCTTGTCCAATCATATGGGAAGTAGTAGGGCGTTGTGCACAGGCACTCCCCTCCCATAGCAGTATCACTGACGCTGAGCTTTCGGGTCTCGAGGGCCTCTTGCGGGCCGCAGCCCAGGTGGCCCAAGACCTCCAGCTGCAGAGAGACTAGGTAGGCACTTAACGGGCGCTGGGGCGCTCGGTGCCTGGTCAGCCTCCCCAAAAAAAAAACAAAGGTTGACGGTTTACTGCCGGCGCCCAGTTGGCAAGAAAAATATCGACGGACATTTTGGTGACTTTTGGTCGGTTGAAAATTTTGTTCTCGAAATTCAACCATTCGTTAGAGCTCTAGTATTTTTCCCGTGATATTCGATCTCATTCCCGCTCGCTGTCTTGATCTCAGCTCGATCGGGTGAATATTACTATCAAAAAGCACTGCGGCGGGATCGCCCGTTTCGGGTCATCTTGTCACGTGGTGACGGTTTTCTCAAGATAACTCGAGCTTTAGGGCAGCTACAGAGCTGGTAAGCACAGCTAATCGATTCAGAATGATCAGGCGCGTTCGCCTGTTGAACCCAGAGGTCTGAACTCGATCTGCTAGCCGAGCTAGGTCCGCAAACGTATTTGTATTATTCGAGTGATTTTCACTTCGGTTTTCTGTACTTAACTCGAGCTACAGGACAGCTAGAGAGCTGATGCGTACAGAATCTGAGTCAGAATCATCAGTGGCCGTTGTCTGTTGAATCGAAAGCTCTGAATTCGGTCTGCTGCCCGATCTAGAATCGCGAACCTATTCGTATTGTTCGAGTCATCTTGAGATGCTGTCCGTTCTCTGCACTTAACTCGGGCTGTCGGGGGGCTGCATGGCTGGTAATCAGTGGAATCGATTCGCAGACATCAGGCGCGTGTGCCTTTCGAATCGAGAGCTCCGAACTCTGTCTGCTGCCCGAACTAGGTTCGCCAAACTGTAGAAGAGCTCAGGCTGTAGAAGAGCTACAGAGCTCGTGCAGAAGACAATCCAGAAGCATCGGGGGTGTTCGGCTGTTCCATCCGAGAGGTCTGAAATTGCTTGGGCTGAGAAACTATTTGTTATGTGTAATTTGTTTCGACATTATATGTTGTCAGGAAGCTCTACGAGTCCCCCGGCGGTAACAAAGGTTGACGGTTTACCGCCGGCGCCCAGTAATTCGTATAGCTTCCCTCAGCAAGTTGTTGCTGGAAGCTTAAGAGTAATTCCGGGGCGCTGGAGAGATAGTTGGCAAGAAAAATCTCGACGGACATTTTGGTGACTTTTGGTCGGTTGAAAATTTTGTTCTCGAAATTCAACCATTCGTTACAGCTCTAGTATTTTTTCCCGCCATATTCGATCTTATTTCCGCTCGCCATCTTGATCTCAGCTCGATCGGGTACCTTTTACTGCCGAAAAGCACTGCGGCGGGATCGGCCGTTTCGGGTCATCTTGTGACGCGCTGTCGGTTTTCTCAAGATAAATCGAGCTTTAGGACAGCTACAGAGCTGTTAAGCACAGCTAATCGATTCAGAATGATCAGGCGCGTTCGCCTGTTGAATCCAGAGGTCTGAACTCGGTCTGCTAGTCGAGCTAGCTCCGCAAATCTATTCGTATTATTCGAGTCATCTTGACAGACGCTCTCGGTTTTCTGTGCTCAACTCGAGCTACAAGATAGCTACAGAGCTCATACGTACAGAATCTGATTTAGAATCATCAGTTGTCGTTGTAGGTTGAATTTGTGACCTGTGAACTCGGTCTGCTGCCCGATCTAGAATCGCGAAACTATTCGTGTTGTTCGAGTCATCTTGAGGGATCCAGTTGGTTCTCTGCACTCAGCTCGGGCTCTGGGGGCGCTGCATGGCTGGTAATCACTGGAATCGATTCGGAGACATCAGGTGCGTCCGCCTTTCGAATCCAGAGCTCCGAACTCTGTCTGCTGCCCGAACTAGGTCCGCGAAACTATTTGTATTGTTCGAGTCATCCTGAGAGGTGCTGTCGGTTTCCTGCACTTAACTGGGCTGTAGGGGGGCTGCAGGGCTGGTCATCACAGGAATCGATTGAGAGACATCAGACGCGTCCGTCTGTCGCATGCAGAGGTCTGAACTCGGTCTGATACTCGAGCTAGGTTTGCCAAACTAGTCGTATTGTTCGAGTTATCTTGAGAGGTGCTGTCGATTTTCGCATGTAACTCGGGCTGTAGGAGAGCTACAGAGCTCGTACAGAAGACAATCTAGAAACATCGGGGGCGTTCGGCTGTTACATCGGAGAGGTCTGAAATTGCTTAGGCTGAAAAAATATTTTTTTCAGTGTAATTTTTTTCGACATTATATGTTGTCAGGAAGCTCTACGAGTCCCCCGGCGGTAACAAAGGTTGACGGTTTACCGCCGGCGCCCAGTAATTCCGGCGCGCTGAAGAGCTAGTAACTCGCAGAGCTTCCCTTAGCAAGTTATTGCTGGAAGCTAGTTGGCAAGAAAAATCTCGACGGACCTTTTGCTGACTTTTGGTCGGTTGAAAATTTTGTTCTCGAAATTCAACCATTCGTTTGTGCTCTGGTATTTTTTCCCGTGGTATTCGATCTTATTCCCGCTCGCCATCTTGATCTCAGCTCGATCGGGTACCTTTTACTGCCAAAAAGCACACGGGCGGGATCGGCCGTTTCGAGTCATCTTGTCACGCGGTGTCGGTTTTCTCAAGATAACTCGAGTTTTACCTCGTAGAGCTCTTCGTCATCGATGAGCTAGAGGAATTCGGGCGCGGGGTGGAGCTAGTTGGCCGACCCGACCAGAAAGGACAAAGTGACAACTTTTGGGTGGTTTTGCGAATATTTGAAAGATACTTGACAATTTATTTTGAGAAAGCAGATTTTTCGCACCTGTAGTGGGTAAAAACGCGTCTGCCAGTGAAATTCCCAGGTCCGTAGCTGCAGTATTACTATCAAAACACTTGGAGGAACCGACGTTGGATAAAAACAGAAAAACGTGTTTTTTTTGAGTTTCTCAGGTTTTGGTCTGGGCGCTTGCTTCGTGCTTACCGAGAAGCGCTGTGTGAGAAAAGAGCTCTACGAGGGCCCCGGCGGTAACCTGTTTGACGGTGTACCGCCGGCTCTCAGTAGGACAGCTACAGAGCTGGTAAGCACAGCTAATCGATTCAGAATGATCAGGCGCGTTCGCCTGTTGAAGCGAGAGGTCTGAATTCGGTCTGCTAGCCAAGCTAGGTTCGAAAGCCTATTCGTATTATTCGAGTCATCTTGACAGGCGCTCTCGGTTTTCTGTACTTAACTCGAGCTACAGGACAGCTAAAGAGCTGATGCGTACAGAATCTGATTCAGAATCATCAGTGGCCGTTGTCTGTTGAATCCAGAGCTCTGAACTCGGTCTGCTGCCCGATCTAGAATCGCGAGACTATTCGTATTGTTCGAGTCGCTTGCGAGATGTTGTCGGTTCTCTGCACTTAACTGGGGCTGTAGGGGGGCTGCATGGCTGGTAATTGGAGACATCAGGCGCGTTCGCCTGCGGAATCCAGAGCTCCGAACTCGGTCCCGAACTAGGTCCGCGAAACTATTCGTATTGTTCGAGTCATCCTGAGAGGTGCTGTCGGTTTCCTGCACTTAACTCGGCTGCAGGGGGGGCTGCAGGGCTGGTGATACTCGAACTAGGTTTGCCAAACTATCCGTATTGTTCGAGTCATCTTGAGAGGTGCTGTCGATTTACGCACGTAACTCGGGCTGTAGGAGAGCTACAGAGCTCGTACAGAAGACAATCTAGAAACATCGGGGGCGTTCGGCTGTTGCATCCGAGAGGTCTCAAATTGCCTGGGCTGCAAAACTATTTTTTCTGTGTAATTTCTTTCGACATTATAGCTGTCAGGAAGCTCTACGAGTCCCCCGGCGGTAACAAAGGTTGACGGTTTACCGCCGGCGCCCAGTTGGCAAGAAAAATCTCGACGGAACTTTTGGTGACTTTTGCTCAATTGAAAATTTTGTTCTCGAAATTCAACAAGTCGTTTAAGCTCTAGTATTTTTTCCCGTGATATTCGATCTCATTCCCTCTCGCCATCTTGATCTCAGCTCGATCGGATGAATATTACTATCGAAAAGCACTGTGGCGGGATTGGCTCTTTTGAGTCATCTTGTCACGCGCTGTCAGTTTTCTGAAGATAACTCGAGCTTTAGGACAGCTACAGAGCTGGTAAGCACAGCTAATCGATGTAGAATGGTTCGGCGCGTTCGCCTGTTGAATCCAGAGGTCTGAACTCGGTCTGTTAGCCGAGCTAGGTCCGCAAACTTATTCGTATTATTCGAGTCATCTTGACAGGAACTCTCGCTTTTCTGTACTCAACTCGAGCTGTAGGACAGCTACAGAGCTGATATGTAAGAAACCGATTCAGAATCGTCAGTTGCGTTTGTCTGTCGAATCCAGAGCTCTGAAATCGGTCTGTTGCCCGATCTAGAATCGCGAAACTATTCGTATTAGTCGAGTTATCTTGAGAAGTGCTCTCGGTTTTCTTCACTCAACTCGCGCTGAGGGGGGCTACAGTGCTGGTGGTCAGAGGAATCGATTTGAAGACACCAGGCGCGTCCGCCTGTCGAATCCAGAGCTCGAAACTCTGTCTGCTGCCCGAATTAGGTCTGCAAAACTATTGTATTGTTCGAGTCATTTTGAGAGGTGCTGTCGGTTTTCTGCACTCAACTCGGGCAAGGGGGGTGCAGGGCTGGTAATGACAGGAGTCGATTCGCAGAGATCAGACGCGTCCGCCTGTCGCATTCAGAGGTCAACAAATATTCACTATGAGTCGGAATGTTGGTAGATGCTGTCGGTTTCCTCAACTTAAGTCGAGCTGGGAAGCTCTACGAGTCTCCCAGCGGTAACCAAGGTTGACGGTTTACCGCCGGCGCCCAGTTGGCCCACCCGGCGGAGGCGGACAATGTGACAACTTTTGGGTGGTTTTGCGAATATTTGAAAGATATTTGACCATTTATTTTGAGAAAGCAGATTTTTCGCACCTGTAGAAGGTTATGAGGGCCTCTGCGTCTTAATATGAGCTCTCTAGATGCACTTTTACTATCAAAACACTTGGCGGAACCAACTTTATGTCGACATGAAAAAAATCGTGATTTCTCTTTTTCGAGAAATTGCTTCCAGAAGCCCTCTGTTTTGATGCTGAGCACTCTTACGCGTGCTAGGAGCTCTACGAGGTTCCCGGCGGTGACCAGGTTGACGGTTTACCGCCGGCGCCAGTAGGGTTGTTGGAGAAGAAGCCGGCAGGTCCGTGTACGCCGCCGCACCCTTCCGCCCACCGCTCCACGTTCCCTTCCGTGAGTCCTCGGGTTCCGCAGCGTGTCCCGGAGCGTCTGTTCCCGGATAGCCTCTTGGGCTAAGTAGGGTTGTTAGAGAAGAAGCCGGCAGGTGCGCGTGCGCCGCCGCACCCTTCCGCCCACCGCTCCACGTTCCCTTCCGTAAATCCTCGAGTTCCGCAGCGTGTCCCGGAGCGTAACTCGTAGAGCTTCCCTTAGCTAGTACCCCGTAGAGCTCTTCGGCATCGATGAGCTAGAGGAATTCCGGCGCGGGTTGGAGCTAGTAGCTTGTAGAGCTTCCCTTAGCTAGTTGCTGGAAGCTTAAGAGTAATTCCGGCGCGCTGGAGAGCTAGTTGGCAAGAAACATCTCGACGGACCTTTTGCTGACTTTGGGTCGGTTGAAAATTTTGTTCTCGAAATTCAACAATTCGTTTGAGCTCTAGTATTTTCTCCCGCCATATTCGATTTTATTCCCGCTCGCCATCTTAATCTCAGCTCGATCGGGTAAATATTTCTGCACAAAAGCATCGCGGCGGGATCGGCTGTTTCGAGTCATCTTGATACGCGATGACGGTTTTCTGAACATAACTCGAACTTTAGGGCTGCTACAGAGCTAGTAGCACAGCTAATCGATTCAGAATGATCAGGCGCGTTCGCCTGTTGAACCCAGAGGTCTGAACTCGGTCTGCTAGCCGCGCTAGGTCCGCAAACCTATTCGTATTATTCGAGTCATCCTGACAGACGCTCTCGGTTTTCTGTACTTAACTCGAGCTGTAGGGCAGCTATAGAGCTCATTCTGACAGAAATCGATTGCGAATCATCAGACGCGTTCGTCTGTTCTGTCCAGAGGTCTGAACTCGGTCTGCTGCCCGAGCTAGGTTCGCGAACCTATTCGTAGTTCGAGTCATCTTGAGAGATGCTGTCCGTTTTCTGCACTTAGCTCGGGCTGTAGGGGGGGTACAGGGCTCGTACTAACAGGAATCGATTCGGAGACATCAGGCGCGTCCGCCTGCCCAATCCAGAGCTCAGAACTCGGTGTGCTGCCCGAGCTGGGTCCGCAAACTATTCGTATTCGAGTCATCTTGAGAGGTGCTGTCTGTTTTCTGCACTTAACTCGAGCTGTAAGGGAGCTGCAGGGCTGTTAATCACTGGAATCGATTCGCAGTGATCCATCGCGTCCGGCTGTCGCATTGAGAGCTCTGAACTCGGTCTGCTGCCCGAGCTAGGTCCGCGAAACTATTCGTATTGTTCGAGTCATCTTCATGCAGTCGATTTCTGCGCTTAACTCGGGGTGTAAGGGGGCTGCAGGGCTGTTGATCACAGAAATCGATTCGGAGACATCAGGCGCGTCCTCCTGTTGCAGTCAGAGGTCTGAACTCGGTCTGATACTCGAGCTAGATTCGCGAAACTATTCGTATTGTTCGAGTGATCTTGGGAGGTGTTGTCGATTTTCGCACGTAACTCGGGCTGTAGCAGAGCTACGGAGCTCGTGCGCACAGAAAACGATCCAGAATGAGGAGCGTTCGGCTGTTGCATCGAGAGGTGTGACATCGCTTGGGCTGAAAGACTATTCGTTCTCTGTATTTTTGTTCGACATTATATGTTGTCAGGAAGCTCTACGAGTCTCCCGGCGGTAACCAAGGTTGACGGTTTACCGCCGGCGCCCAGTTGGCCCACCCGGCCGAGGCGGACAATGTGGCAACTTTTCGTTGGTTTTGCGAAAATTTGAAAGATATGTGACAATTTATTTTGAGAAAGCAGATTTTTGCGCGTCGCATTGGCATATAAACTCCTCTCTGACAGCAGCTCAGCTCTTCCGATGCATTTCTGCATGAGTTGACTTCCAGGAACTGAGCGAATATCAACATCGGAAAAATCGAAAATGAAGATTTTCGAAAAATCTATATTTTTTTACTCTGTGTCGATTCCCAGCACTCTCATCAGTGGGAGGAGCTCTGCGAGGTTCCCGGCGGTGACCAGGTTGACGGTTCACCGCCGGCGCCAGTTGCTGGGAGCTTAAGAGCAATTCCGGCGCGCTGGAGAGCCAGTTAGCAAGACAAATCTCGACGGACCTTTTGCTGACTGTTGGTCGGTTGAAACTTTTGTTCTCAAAATTCAACTATTCGTTGGAACTCTAGTATTTTTTCTGACCATATTCGATCTCATTCCCGCTCGCCATCTCAATCTCAGCTCGATCGGGTAAATATTTATGCAAAAAAGCATCGCAGCGGGATCGGCTGTTTCGAGTCATCTTGATACGCGTTGTCGGTATTTTGTACTTAACTCGAGCTGTAGGGCAGCTACAGAGCTCATTCTCACAGAAATCGATTGCGAATCAGGCGCGTTCGTCTGTTCCATCTAGAGGTCTGAACTTGGTCTGCTGCCCGAGCTAGGTCCGCGAAACTATCCGTGTTGTTGGAATCCTGACAGTTTTCTCCACTTAGCTCGGGCTGTAGGGGGGCTAGAGGGCTCGTACTCACAGGAATCGATTGGGAGACATCAGGCGCGTCCGCCTGCCGAATCCAGAGCTCGGAACTCGGTGTGCTGCCCGAGCTAGGTTCGCAAAACTATTCGTATTCGTCGAGTCATCTTGAGAGGTGCTGTCCGTTTTCTGCACCTAACTCGAGCTGTAAGGGGGCTGCAGGGTTGGTCATCACTGAAATCGATTCGGACACATCAGTTGCGTCCACCTGTCGCATTCAGAGCCCTGAACTCGGCCTGCTGCCCGAGCTAGGGTCGCGAAACTATTCGTATTGTTCGAGTCATCTTCAGAGGTGCTGTCGATTTTCTGCACTTAACTCGGGCTGTCAGGAGGAGGAGGATGGGAGGAGGAGAGGACGAGGAGGAGGATTATGGGAGGAGGAGTAGGAGTAAGGAGAGGAGGATGGGAGAGCTTGCGAAGACACCGACAGATGACGAGTTGGCCCGACGTCTTGCAGTTATAAATGAACAAACTACGATATGGGATCCTGGGATGGAAGGGATTGCTGTTGAAATGTGCGGTGACAGTAGGACGGTCGTACAATGGCTGAGGGGAGTCTGGGCTTGTGACAACAGTGGGTATGCCAAACGGATCGCCAGGATACAAAATATCATGTATGACGTGAGTGAACAACACAACATACGATGATCGACGTACGGAAGGGATTTCTGGAAACATATCTATAGGGAAGCCAATGCCTATGCTGATGAGCTTACACACCATGCGAGAGAAGGAAACTGTTACAGAATTTACAAGCACGACTACATCAAACAGAATAGGACAAACATCAAATACATCAGAGGATGCTGGGATGGTGGAGTGAGCAGTGAGGGTGCCGCAGGAGGTCACTGGATTGAAGTTGCTCCAGAGAATGGCCCGTGGACACTCGTGAGCTCAGAAGCCTACATGTTTGATGTAGGAGCCACTGTGACGGAGGCAGAATTATCTGCTGCCGAGCGCCTGTGCACAGGTGTGGAGCACGTTGTTAAAGAAATTTCCTCTGCAAAGCGGAGGAGGCGGATTTCACTGGCTCTAGCCCTTAGGCTTGGGCGCACGCGCCCTGTGTAGCCTGACCAAACACCAAACTCGGGCTGTCAGGGGGCTGCAAGGCTGGTAATCACAGGAATCGATTCGGAGACATCAGGCGCGTCCGCCTGTTGCATTCAGATGTCTGAACTCGGTCTGATACTCGAGCTAGATTCGCGAAACTATCTGTACTGTTCGAGTGATCTTGAGAGGTGCTGTCGATTTTCGCACGTAACTCGGGCTGTAGGAGAGCTACGGATCTCGTGCGCACAGGAAACGATCCAGAAAGTTGTTGCATCGAGAGGTCTGAAATCGTTTAGGATGAAAAACTATTCGTTCTGTGAAATTTTATCGACATGATATATGCTCAGGAAGCTCTACGAGTCCCCCGGCGGTATGGAAGGTTGACGGTTTACCGCCGGCGCCCAGTTGGCAAGAAAAATCTCGACGGACCTTTTGGTGACTTTTGGTCGGTTGAAAATTTTGTTCTCGAAATTCTTCAATTCGTTTCAGCTCTAGTATTTTTGCCGGTGGCTCTACGAGTCACTCTTAAGCTTCCAGCAACTAGCTAAGGGAAGCTCTACGAGTTACTGGGCGCCGGCGGTGTACCGTCAACCTTGGTTACCGCCAGGGGACTCGTAGAGCTTCCTAGCTCGATTTAAGATGAGAAGACCGACAGCACCTACAAACATTCCGACTTATAGTGAATATTTTTGGACCTCTCAATGCGACAGGCGGACGCGTCTGACTGCGAATCGACTCCTGTCATTACCAGCCCTGCAGCCCCCCTACAGCCCGAGTTAAGTGCATGAAACCGACAGCACCTCAGGATGACTCGAACAATACAGTAGTTTCGTAGGCCTAATTCGGGCAGCAGATATTCGATCTTATTTCCGCTCGCCATCTTGATTTCAGCTCGATCGGATACCTTTTACTGTCAAAAAGCGTCCAGGCGGGATCGGCCGTTTCGGGTCATCTTGTCACGCGCTGTCGGTTTTCTCAAGATAACTCGAGCTTTAGGACAGCTACAGAGCTGGTAAGCACAGCTAATCGATTCAGAATGATCAGGCGCGTTCGCCTGTAGAACCCAGAGGTCTGAACTCGGCCTGCTAGCCGAGCTAGGTCCGCAAATCTATTTGTATTATTCGAGTCATCTTGACAGACGCTCTCGGTTTTCTGTACTTAACTCGAGCTACAGGACAGCTACAGAGCTGATGCGTACAGAATCTGATTCAGAATCATCAGTGGCCGTTGTCTGTTGAATCCAGAGCTCTGAACTCGTCTGCTGCCCGGTCTAGAGTCGCGAAACTATTCGTATTGTTCGAGTCATCTTGAGAGATGCTGTCGGTTCTCTGCACTCAACTCGGGCTGTGGGGGGGCTGCATGGCTGGTAATCACTGGAATCGATTCGGAGACATCAGGTGCGTCCGCCTTTCGAATCCAGAGCTCGGAACTCTGTCTGCTGCCGAGTCCGCGAAACTATTCGTATTGTTCGAGCCATCCTGAGATGCTGTCGGTTTCCTGCACTTAACTCGGGCTATAGGGGGGCTGCAGGGCTGGTGCTCACAGGAATCGATTCAGAGACATCAGACGCGTCCGCCTGTCGCATGCAGAGGTCAACTCGGTCTGATACTCGAGCTAGGTTTGGAAAACTGTTCGTATTGTTCGAGTCATCTTGAGAGGTGCTGTCGATTTACGCACGTAACTCGGGCTGTAGGAGAGCTACAGAGCTCGTGCAGAAGACGATCCATAAGCATGAGGGGCGTTCGGCTGTTACATCGGAGAGGCCTGACATTGCTTGGGCTGAAAAATTATTTTCCAGTGTAATTTTATGTTGTCAGGAATCTCTACGAGTCCCCCGGCGGTAACGAAGGTTGACGGTTTACCGCCGGCGCCCAGTCTGTTCCAATACGTTCCCGTAGAACGTGCTCCAGAGGCCTCGCGAAGCTCCCGGGCAGCGAGCTCTCACGCGTGCAGGCGCGCGTGGAAGCGTCGTTCTCAGCCCCTCGGAAGCGGGCCAGGCAAGCTTGCCAGCGCCACCACGCACGTTTCAAGCGTGCTCGAGGCTCTCAAGCGTGCTCGAAGCTGCCTTGATAGCAGCGCTTCAGAGCCGGCATCTCCGCGCACGTCCAAGACGTGCACCTGGCCGTGGGCAGAGAGCGTGTGGAGCAGTCTGAGGCGAGCGCAGGGGCACGCTCGGCGCCGGGGGGACGGCCCAGGTCGCTTGCGCGACAAGATCCGTGCGCGCGCGTCTCTGGCTTGGCTATGCGGGTTTTGGACAACAACAGGTTCCAACACGTTCCCGTAGAACGTGTTCCAGAGGCCTCGCGAACCTCCCGGGCAGCGAGCTCTCGCGCGTGCAGGCACGCGTGGACGCGTCGTTCTCAGCCCCTCGGAAGCCGGCCAGGCAAGCTTGCCAGCGCCACCACGCACGTTTCAAGCGTGCTCGAGGCTCTCAAGCGTGCTCGAAGCTGCCTTGATAGCAGCGCTTCAGAGCCGGCATCTCCGCGCACGTCCAAGACGTGCACCTGGCCGTGCGCAGAGAGCGTGTGGAGCAGTCTGAGGCGAGCGCAGGGGCACGCGCGGCGCCGGGGGGACGGCCCAGGTCGCTTGCGCGACAAGATCCGTGCGCGCGCGTCTCTGGCTTGGCTATGCGGGTTTGGGACAACAACAGGTCCCGTCCCCAAGATTCTCTTTGCTCTCCGGATTTTGGACGCTGCCAAGTATCCTTTTTTCCGTCCCCAAAGGGTGTCTTCCCTCTCCGGGTTATAACAACTTGGCCTGAGTTTTTCTGTCTGTGTACAAATACCTCGTAGAGCTCTTCGGCATCAATGAGCTAGAGAAATTACGGCGCGGGGTGACTCGTAGAGTTTCCCTAAGCTAGCTGCTGGAAGCTTAAGAGTAATTCGGACGCACTGGCGGGCTAGTTGGCTCGAAAAATCTCGGCGGAACTTTTGCGGATTTTTGCTCAGTTGAAAATTCTGTTCTCAAAATTTGAACATTCGTTAGAGCTCTAATATTTTTTCCCGTGATATTCGATCTTATTCCCGCTTGCCATCTTGATCTCAGCTCGATCGGGTGAATATTACTATCGAAAAGCACTGTGGCGGGATCGGCCGTTTCGAGTCATCTTCATACGCGCTGTCGGTATATTGGACTTAGCTCGAGATACAGGACAGCTACAGAGCTGGTAAGCACACCTTATCGATTCAGAATTATCAGGCGCGCTCGTCCGTTGCATCTAGAGGTCTGAACTCGGTCTGCCAGCCGAGCTAGGTCCGCAAACCTATTCGTATTATTCGAGTCATCTTGACAGGCGCTCTCGGTTTTCTGTACTTAACTCTAGCTATAGGACAGCCACAGAGCTGATAAGTACAAAAATCGATTCAGAATCATCAGTCGCGTTTGTCTGTTGAATCCAGAGCTCTGAACTCGATCTGCTGCCCGCTCTAGAATCGCGAGACTATTCGTATTGTTCGAGTCATCTTGAGAGGTGCTGTCGGATTTCTGTACTTAACTCGCGCTGTCTGGGGGCTACAGTGCTGGTAGTCACGGAAATCGATTCGGAGACATCAGGCGCGTCGGCCTGTCGAATCCAGAGCTCGGAACTCGGTCTGCTGCCCGAACTAGGTCTGCGAAACTGTTCGTATTGTTCGAGTCATCCTGAGATTCTGTCGGTTTCCTGCACTTAACTCGGGCTTTAGGGCTGCAGGGCTGGTAATCACAAGAATCGATTCGGAGACATCAGACGCGTCCGCCTGTCGCAATCAGAGGCCTGAACTTGGTCTGATACTCGAGCTAGGTTTGCCAAACGGTTCGTATTGTTCGAGTATCTTCAGGGTCGATTCACGCACGTAACACGGGCTGTAGGAGAGCTACAGAGCTCGTGCAGAAGACAATCCAGAAGCATCGGGGGCGTTCGGCTGTTGCATCGAGAGGTCTGAAATCGCTTGGGCTGAAAAACTATACGTTTTCTTTAAGTTTTGTTCGACGTTCTATATTTTCAGGAAGCTCTACGAGTCTCCCGGCGTAACAAAGGTTGACGGTTTACCGCCGGCGCCCAGTGGAGCTAGTTGCCCGACCGGGCAAGAAAGGACAAAGTGACAATTTTTGGATGGTTTCTGATTTTAGAGATATTTGACCATCTATTTTTAGAAAGCAGATTTTTCGCACCTGTGAACGACTATGAGGGCCTCAGTGTCTTAATATGGGCTCTGTAGGCGCACTTTTACTATCAAAACACCTGGGGGACCAACTTCATGTCGATATGAAAAAAATGAATGGTTATTTTTTCGAGAAATGCCTCTCGAATCTCTCTCTTTGGTGACCAGGTTGACGGTTTACCGCTCGCGCCAGTTTTCAAAATTTGTTTTGAGAACTGATATTTTTCTTACCTGTAGCGGGGTATGCCACGTCTGCCAGTTAAATTCTCAGCTCCGTAGCTGCAATATTATTATCAGAACACTTGCTGGAACTTACGGCCCTTTCGAGTCATCTTCACATGCGTTGACGTTTTTCTGTACTTATCTCGAGATTTAGGACAGGCACAGAGCTCATACCTATAGAAACCGATTCAGAATCATCAGGCGCGTTCATCGGCCCCATTTAGAGCTCTGAACTCGGTCTGCTGCTCGAGCTAGGCCTGCAAACCTATTTGTATTCTTCGAGTCATTTTGACGAGTGCTATCGGTTCTCTGTACTTACCCCACGATTCAGAATAGCTACAGAGCTGATACGCACATGAGGAGATTCTGTATCATTAGGCGCGTCCGCCTTTTGCATCGAGCCGTCTATCCAAGCCAGCTCCACAAAACTATTCCGATTTTTCAAGTTCTCTTTTCAGGCGCTGTCGGTCTTCTTCACTCATCTGAAGCTGTAGTTGAGTTGCGGTGCGCACAGGCACCGATCCTGAATGGTCAGAGGCGTTCGGCTGGTGCATCTAGAGCTCTGAACACAGTCTGCTACCCGAGCTAGGTCCGCAAAACTATTCGTATGCGACCGATTTTTTATAACTGATGGTGAGGTTTTCCACTTAACTCGAGCTGCAGATGAGCTTGAGAGCTCTTTCGCACAGAAATCTCGAAGAAACTCCCTGAATGTGTATCGGGCAGCCCGCACGAGAGCAGAGCTCTACGAGGCTCCCGGTGGAAACCTGGTTGACGGTCTACCGCTGGCTCCGAGTCTGTGCAAAATTGCAGAATTCGTTTTGAGAACCGATATTTTTCCCAGCTGTAGCGGTTTATGCCGCGTCTGGCAGTTAAATGCTTAGGTCCGTAGCTGCAATATTACTATCAAAACACTTGCTGGAACCGACGGCCGTTTCAAGTCATCTTGACACGCGTTCACGGTTTTCTATACTTATCTCGAGATGTAGGACAGCCACAGAGCTGTTACTTATAGAAACCGATTCCGATCATCAGGCGCGTTCGTTTGCCCCATCTAGAGCTCTGAACTCGGTCTGCTGAGCTAGGCCTGCAAACGTATTTGTATTCTTCAAGTCATTTTGACGAGTGCTGTTCTCTGTACTTAACTCACGATTCAGAATAGCTACAGAGCCGATATGCACATGAGAGGATTCTGTATGATTAGGCGCGTCCGCCTGTTGCATCGAGCGGTCTGAACTCGGCTTGCTACCCAAGCCAGCTCCACAAAACTATTCCTATTCTTCAAGTTCTCTTTGCAGGCGCTGTCGGTCTCCTTCAACTGATGCTGTAGCAGAGTTGCGGTACGCACAGACCGATCCTGAATGGTCAGAGGCGTTCGCATCTAGAGCTCTGAACACAGTCTGCTACCCGAGCTAGGTCCGCAAAACTATTCGTATGCGACCGATTTTTTTCTAACTGATGGTGAGGTTTTCCAATTAACTCGAGCTGCAGATGAGCTTGAGAGCTCTTTCGCACAGGAATCTCGAAGAAACTCCCTTAATGTGTACCGGGCAGCCCCGCACGAGAAAAGAGCTCTACGAGGCTCTCGGTGGAAACCTGGTTGACGGTTTACCGCCGGCTCCCAGTTGCTGGGAGCTTAAGAGTAATTCCGGGGCGCTGGAGAGCTAGTTGGCAAGGAAAATCTCGACGGACCTTTTGGTGACTTTTGGTCGGTTGAAAATTTTGTTCTCGCAATTCAACCATTCGTTTGAGCTCTAGTATTTTTTCCCGTGATATTCGATCTTATTCCCGCTCGCCGTCTTGATCTCAGCTCGACCGGGTACCTTTTACTGCCAAAAAGCGTCCAGGCGGGAACGGCCGTTTCGAGTCATCTCGATACGCGCTGTCGGTATATTGGACTTAACTCGAGATACAGGACAGCTACAGAGCTGGTAAGCACACCTTATCGATTCAGAATGATCAGGCGCGTTCGTCTGTTGCATCCATAGGTCTGAACTCGGTCTGCTAGCCGAGCTAGGTCCGCAAACCTATTCGTATTATTTGAGTCATCTTGACAGGCGCTCTCGGTTTTCTGTACTTAACTCGAGCTATATGACAGCTACAGAGCTAATACATACAGAAACCGATTCAGAGTCATTAGTCGCGTTTGTCTGTTGAATCCGGAGCTCTGAACTCGGTTTGCTGCCCGCTCTAGAATCGCGAAACTATTCGTATTGTTCGAGTCACCTTGAGAGGTGCTGTCAGTTTTCTGAACTTAACTCGGGTTCTGGGGTGGCTACAGTGCTGGTAGTCAAAGGAATCGATTTGGAGACATCAGGCGCGTCCGCCTGTCGAATCCAGAGCTCGGAACTCGGTCTGCTGCCCGAACTAGGTCCGCGAAACTATTCGTATTGTTCGAGTCATCCTGAGATGCTGTCGGTTTCCTGCACTTAACTCGGGCTGTAGGGGGGCTGCAGGGCTGGTAATCACAGGAATCGATTCGGAGACATCAAACGCGTCCGCCTGTCGCATTCAGAGGCCTGAACTTGGTCTGATACTCGAGCTAGCTTTGCCAAACTATTCGCATTGTTCGCGTCATCTTCAGGGTTGCTGTCGATTCACGAGCGTAACTCCGGCTGTAGGAGAGCTACAGAGCTCGTACAGAAGACAATACAGAAGCATCGGGGGCGTTCGGCTGCTGCATCGAGAGGTCTGAAATCGCGTTGGCTGAAAAACTACTCGTTCTCTGCAATTTTTCGACATTATACATTGTCAGGAAGTTCTACGAGTCCCCCAGCGGTAAGAAAGGTTGACGGTTTACCGCCGGCGCCCAGTTTGGGCCGGTTTTGCGAATATTTGAAAGATATTTGACAATTGATTTTAGGAAACCACTTTTTCCGCACCTATGAATGACTTTGAGAGCCACTGCGTCTTAATATGAGCTCCGTAGGCGCATATTTTCTATCAAAACACTTGGAGGAACCAACTTCATCTCGACATGAAAAAATCAATGTTCAATTGTCTGAGAAATGCCTCGAGGAGCTCTCTCTTCCGTCTCTGAGCACTCTTACGCGTGGAAGGAACTCTACGGTTCCCGGCGGTGACCAGGTTGACGGTTTACCGCCGGCGCCAGTATTTGACAATTCATTTTGGGAAACCAGATTTTTCTCACCTGTAAACGACTATGCGGGCCTCTGCGTCTAATTTGAGCTCTGTAGGCGCACATTTACTATCAAAACACTTGGAGGAACCAACTTCATGTCGACATGAAAAAATTGAATGTTAATTTTTTCGAGAAATGCCTGCAGAGCTCTCTCTCTCTCCCGACTCTAGGCTCTCTCACGCGTAAAAAGAGCTCTACGAGGTTCCCGGCGGTGACCAGGTTGACGGTTTACCGCCGGCGCCAGTTGGCTGACCCGGCCTTAAGAGACAAAGTGGTGACTTTGGGTCCTTTTGTGCTAAGATTCGAAACATATTTGACAATTTATTTTGAGGAACCAGGTTTTTCCCACATGCAGTGGGTTATGGCGCGCCTGTTAGTTAAATTCTCAGGTCCGTAGCTCCAATAATACTATCAAAACACTTGCAGGAACCGACTTCGGATGAAAACCGAAAAATCGTGATTTCTCGAGTTTTTCGGCTCTTGCTTCAGGAGCTTCCTTCATGTGTTCCGAGGAGCGCTGGCTGTGCAACAAAGAGCTCTACGAGGTGCCCGGTGGTAACCTGGTTGACGGTTTACTGCCGGTTCCCAGCTGCTGGAAGCTTAAGAGTAATTCCGGGGCGCTGGAGAGCCAGTTGGCAAGACAAAACTCGACGGACCTTTTGCTGACTTTTGGTCGGCTGAAAATTTTGCTCTTGAAATTCAACCATTCGTTTGAGCTCTATTATTTTTCACCGTGATATTCGATCTTATTCCCGCTCGCCATCTTGATTTCAGCTCGATCGGGTACCTTTTATTGCAAAACAGCGTCCAGGCGGGATCGACCGTTTCGAGTCATCTTGATTCGCGCTCTCGGTATATTGGACTTAACTCGAGATACAGGAGAGCTACAGAGCTGGTAAGCACACCTCATCGATTCAGAATGATCAGGCGCGTTCGTCTGTTGCATCCAGAGCTGAATTCGGTCTGCTAGCCGAGCTAGGTCCGCAAACCTATTCGTATTATTCGAGTCATCTTGACAGACACTCCTCGGTTTTCTGTACTTAACTGGAGCTATATGACAGCTACAGAACTGATACTTACAGAAATACGATTCGGAATCATCAGTCGCGTTCGTCTGTTGTCCAGAGCTCTGAATTCGGTCTGCTGCCCGAACTAGGTCCGCGAAGCTATTCGTATTGTTCGAGTCATCCTGAGAGATGCTGTCGGTTTTCTGTACTTAACTCGGGCTGTAGGGGGGCTACAGTGCTGATAATCACAGAAATCGATTTTGAGACATCAGGCGCGTCCGCCTGTCGAATCCAGAGCTCGGAACTCGCTCTGCTGCCCAAATTAGGTTCGCGAAACTATTCGTATTGTTCGAGTCATCCTGAGAGGTGCTGTCGGTTTTCTGCACTCAACTCGGGCTGTGGGGGGGTGGCAGGCGGTAATCACAGGAATCGATTCGGAGACATCAGATGCGTCCGCCTCTCGCACTGGGCACCGGCGGTAAACCGTTAACCAGGTTACCGCCGGGGCCCTCGTAGAGCTCTTTTCTCACACGACGCTCCTCGGTGAGCATGAAGAAAGCGTCTAGAGCAAGACCTGAGAAACTCGAGAAATCACGTTTTTCTGTTTTTATCCAACGTCGGTTCCCCCAAGTGTTTCTATAGTAATACTGCAGCTACGGACCTGAAAATTTTGCTGGCAAGCGCGCCTTAACCAACTACAGGTGCGAAAAATCTGGTTCCTCGAAATACATGGTCAAATATCTTACAAATATTTGCAAAACCACCCAAAAGTTACCACTTTGTCCTTTCTGGCCGGGTCGACCAACTAGCCCCACCCCGCGCCGGAATTCCTCTTGCTCATCGATGACGAAGAGCTCTACGAGGTATTCAGAGGTCTAAACTCGGTGTGATACACGAGCTAGGTTTGCGAAAGTAGGTTTGCCAAAGTATTCGTATTGTTCGAGTCATCTTGAGGTGCTGTCGATTTACGCACGTAACTCGGGCTGTAGGAGAGCTACAGAGCCCGTACAGAAGAGAATCAAGAAGCATCGGGGGCGTTCGGCTGTTGCATCGAGAGGTCTGAAATCGCTTGGGCTGAAAAACTATTCGTCCTCTGCAATTTTTCGACATTATATATTATCAGGAAGCTGTACGAGTCCCCCGGCGGTAAGAAAGGTTGACGGTTTACCGCCGGCGCCCAGTCTGACGTGTCTAGACGCCTGAACTTTTTCTGTTATCAGCGCTGGAGCCGCAAAACTATTCGTACGCTGTTTTTTTTGGAGATGGTGATGGTTTTCTTGACTTGAATCGAGCTGCAGAAGAGCTAAAGAGCTGTTCGGCACAGCAATCGGCATGAAATCATCAGACGCGCAAGTTCAAATTATCTAGACGCCTGACAGTCTGCTATCAGCGTTCGGGCTGACAAACTTTCGTACTCTGCTAATTTCTTGGCGGTGCTGGTTTTCTTGACTTAACTCGAGCTGGAGATGAGCTACAGAGCTGTTTAGCACTGGAATCGGGAGGAAATCATCAGGCGCGCTCTGAGCAATTATTCGTACTCTGCTAATTATTTTGGACATGGTATTGTTTTTTCGACGACACTCGAGCTACAGAGATGTTTGGCACGGCAATTGGAAGGAAATAAGCAGGCGCGCTAGTTTAAAGTATCTAGACGCCTGAACTCGGTCTGCTATCAGCGCTGGGGCCGAACAACTATTCGTACTCTGCTAATTTGTTGGAGACGGTGATGGTTTTCTACGGTGTTCGGCGCAGCAATCGGAAGGAAATCAACGGGCGCGCTAGCTCGAGTGTCCAGACGCCTGATCTCGGTCTGGTATGTCTATTTTTCCCAGAGATGCTTTTCCCTCGCTCCTTCTTCTCCTTCACGTCCTCCTCCATGAGACGCGCCCTTGCGCGCGCAATGCGAGATTGCCGCGCCCGCGTTGCACGAGGAAGCTCTACGAGTTCCCGGCGGTAACCGAGGTTACCGCCGGGAGCTCGTAGACAGCCTGCCCCTGGCCCGCCGCGCGGGGGGCGCGTGGCGATCGGGCCACTTCGGCGACTTCGGCTGCCTGCACTTGTTTGCGGCATTTGTTTGCTTCCCGAGGCAAGCAGGCCGCCTGCACTTGTTTGCGGCGTCAGGGAGTCACACGTTTGTCGCCTAGAGTGATATTGCACTGCCTTTCATTTGACACGTTTGATCGCCTTGAGTGGTCTTCAATTGATTTGTTTTGCTGGGTGCTTCCGAGGCAGTCCTCTGCAATCTTTCGCTATGCCACACGTACGGAGTGCAAGTGCTCGCATTATGCGTCGGGCGCTGGCTGTTCAAAACGGATACTGTGTGCATTCACCTGTTCGTTTGCCTCTGGAAGGTTTGGTGCCACCTACGTGTCTCCCACCACCAGGGCTGGAACGGACGACTGCCGATTTGGTTCTAGATTATCTCTTGTTGAGCGATCCACCTGTTGTTAGATACAGTTTGGAGGAGGAGGAGGCTGCCATTACGACCGTTTCGGGGAATCTTTCTTGCCGTATGCTTCAAGCCAAATATCCATGTGCCCCTTCGGCAAATGCTGGAGTGCTGGCTGCTGATTCCGTGTTTGATGTTGGATTGCAGACTCGGTATAATCATTTGGAGGTGGAGCAAGCTGCCGTTGCGACACTCTCGGACAATTTTTCTTGCAGTTTGATGCGGGAGGAGGTTGGTCAGGGATTCGGAGGCGATCAGTTCTCTCAGATGATGGTGGTTTGCCCACGGGTCTCTTCGGTAGATATTGGAGTGCAGGCTTCTTCTAGTATGGATGTTGCGGACTCTCATTGTGAAGTCGGCTGTCAGACAGAGAGTGTCGTTGGGATGGAGGGAGGAGCTTCCGGAGTTCTTCTTGGGAAAGTGACCGTGGCGGCGGAGGAGGAGCTGGAGGCGCCCTCGAGTGCGGAGTCTTCTCCGAACGTGCAGTCTGATTCCGATAGCCGCGCCTTGTCAGGTGCGTCCCAGGGGTGTCTGAATCGTCCCGTCACGCTCAATGAGGTATCGAATCCTGTACGAGGTCACCGCAAAAGCAGAGGCAAAGGCCAACGATATCATAGCAGCGCCAAGCCGGCCAAGAGCTCTAAAGGCGCCAACATACGAGGAACTGTTCTTGGGAAAGTGACTGAGGAGGCGGAGGAGGAGTCGGAGGCAGTATCCGATGTCACGCTCGTCGTGGCATCGAACCCTGGCTGCAAGAACGAGGAGGAGGAGAATGTTCATATTGAAGCTGTTGCTCAGATGGAGCAGGAGGAGGTGGCTCAGGAGGATTTTCGCCTGTACCTGGAGAAGGCGCTAAATCTTCGTATCAGAAAATACAGATTTGTACGGACGACTGCTACGGACGACGTCGTGTCAACGGTGCACGTGCCAGATTTCCTTTCTGAATTTCGAGCCTGCGATGAGGACGAACGGGACTGTTGGATTTGGGATGCGTTCCAAACCTTCAGGGATCACGATTCAATCGAAGCCGTCTTACATGACCTTCAGCAGGTTATGGACAGTGCTGCCCAGCCGTCTGCTCTTGTGAAAGAGGCGAAACACCTCTACGACAACTTTATGGAATTATGTGAATTGCAGAGCAGCGGAGAGCTTGATGGAATTATTTGAATTGACTACGCATGCTTCTGTTGTGTTTGTCCCTTCCTCTCCCCCGCTGTTTCTGCCCCTGGGCTCGCTTTGGCTCCTTGGGCTTCCCTGCTCCCCGCTTGCTCTCCCTTTGGCTCCCCGCTGGCTGGACTCATGAGAGCTACAGGCCGTGCTGTTCGTGTTGCTATCAATTCATGTATCTGTGTTCTGACTTCATATATTTACGACAACAGAGACATTGTATCAGACGTATCCGTGGAGGATCGTGGGAGGCCAGAGGTGGCCAAACTATTACTCGCTGGTTTGCATATGATAAGTTCCTCAGTACTCGTAAGACTGCTCTCCGTGGTGCATTCGATGGGGGTGTCAGTAATGAAGGATGTGGAGGTGGGTGGTGGCTTCAGATTGGCGTTGTAGGTAGGGGTTCCAGCGTGCAGGTTGATTTTCCCATCTCCTCCTCCTCCTCCTCCTCCTCCTCTTCCTCCTGCACCAGCTCGCACAGCTTCCATTGGCACGATGTGGCCGAGGAGGCGATGAGCTTGCCTCCTGGTAGCACAGTAACCTGCTGTGAACTAACTGCCTGCGCTGCCCTGACGAGAGCTGCTGCTAAGGTGGCGTGCGCTCTGCTGCGACCTACCTAAGATGGTGGGGGGCCCAGTTGCACTGCTCCGCCGATTCGGATTCGGATTCTAGTGGCGGACCGCAAACCGCAAAAAAACCGAGGTTGACGGTTTACAGCGGGGTCCCAGTTGGTCGACCCAGACAGAAAAGAAGATGTGACGACTTTGGGTCGGCTTTGCTAAGATTTGAAAGATATCTAACAATTCATTTTGAGAAACCCGGTTTTTACGTCCCGCAGTTGTGTTTTGTTCTGAGAGCAGCTCAGCTCTCCCGAGGGAGTTTACTATCGAAACATTCGGAGCAACCAACATCAGGTTGACACCGAAAAATTCAAACTTGACGTTTTTCTAGAAATGCTCCGAGAAGCTCTCTGCTTCGATTCAGAGCAATCTTACGCGTGCAAGGAGCTCTACGAGGTTCCCGGCGGTGACCAGGTTGACGGTTCACCGCCGGCGCCAGTCATTCCGGCGCGCTGGGGGGCTAGTTGGCAAAAAAATCTCGACGAATGTTTTGCATAATTTTGCTCGGTTTAAATTCGATTCCTCGAAATTCCACAATTCGTTTGAGCTCTAGAATTTTTTTCACCCATATTCGATCGTATTCCCGCTCGCCATCTGAATCTCACCTCGAGCGGGTACCTATTACTGCCAAAAAGCACTCAAGTGGGATCGGCTGTTCGAGTCATTTTGACAAGTGCTGTCGGTTTTCTGAACCTAACTCGAGCTGTAGGACCGCTAGGGAGCTGGTGTGCACACCTAATCGATCCAGAATCACCAGGCGCGTTCGTCTCCAGCATCTAGAGGTCTGAACTCAAGCTGCTACCAGAGCTAGGTCCGCACAACTATTTGTACTCCACACTTAACTCGAGCTGCAATTGAGGTAGATTGCTCTTTGGCACAGCAATCGGAAGGAAATCATCAGGTCCGATAGTCTGAAGTATCTAGACGCCTGAATTCGGTCTGCTATCAGCGTAGAAGCCGAACAATTATTCGTATTCTGCTTTTTTTGGAGATGGAATGGTTTTCTTTACTCAACTCGTGCAGATGAGCTAGAGAGCTCTTCGGCACAGATCGGAAGGAAATCATCAGGCGTGCTAGTTCAAAGTATCTAGACGCCTGAACTCAGTCTGCTATGAGCGCTCGGGCTGAAAGCCTACTCGTACTTTGCTAATCTTTTAGAGATGGTGATGGTTTTCTTGACTCAACTCGCGCTGCAGACGATCTACAGAACTGTTCGGCACAGCAATCGGAAGGGAATCATCAGGGGCGCTAGTTAAAAGTATCTAGACGCCTTCACTCGGTCCGCTATTAGCGCTGGGTTCGAAAGTCTATACGTACTCTGCTAATTCTTTAGATATGGTATTTGGGTTCTTGGCTTAACTCGAGCTGCAAATGAGCTACAGAGCTGTTCGGCACAGCAATCGGCCGGAAATAATCAGGCGCGCTAGTTTAGAGTATCTAGACGCCTGAACTCGGTCTGCTATCAGCGCTAGGACCGAACAACTATTCGTACTCGGTTAATTTTTTAAGAGATGGTGATGGTTTTCTTTGCGCTCTTCGGCACAGCCATCGGAAGGAAATCAACAGGCGCGCTAGTTTACAGTGTCCAGACGCCTGAAATGGGTCTGGTATGTCTATCTGTTTTCCCAGAGATGCTTTTGCCTCTCTCCTTCCTCTTCCCTACGTCTTCCTTCATGAGACCGCGCCCTCGCGCGCGCAATGCAAGATTGCCGCGCCCGCATTGCGCGAGGAAGCTCTACGAGTTCCCGGCGGTAACCAAGGTTGAGATACGTTGAATGAGGCTGGTTTCCATTATCGTTGCTCGGCTGAGGTGAAGCTTGACAGTGGCTCTATCGAGGGCCAAGCAGGTGTACTATTCTCGTCTACTCTCAACTCCTGTTTCTTGGGACACGCTGTTGGTAGAAGATTTGCGGTCTGTGCCTTCCGTGGGCCAGAAGTGGGCGCATTCATCTATGCTAGCGTGTATCTTCCTCAGCAAGGCTTCTTTGGGACAACGTCTGAGGGGTACCAGGCCACGTTCCATCTGTACCAGAACGTTCTTCTTGAATTATCGAGTGCTGTGGTGCGCATGCGTCAAAAGTACAGTATCCGTGACGTTGTTGTATGTGCCGATGCCAATGTTGAAGTGCAGCCTCATGTTGAGATCGATCGACTTCGTATCTCTGGTGGTGGTGTGAATGTGCGTACTGTGAGGGAGGAGGAGGGCTTTGGCAGGAAGGCGTTGCAGAGTGCATGTGCGCGTGCCTGGTGTGTCTGTATGGCCCAGCTACGTCTGAAGCTGATCAACTCATTCATGGATCGTGAGTTTACCTGGTATGGTGGAGGTGCTAGGACAAAACACGTCATTGATTATGTTGCGTGCCCTGTGACTTGGGAGACTCATGTTATGTGTTCGAAGTTGCACGTTATGTATGCGCATCCTCCTGGCTCTCGGGACACGGAATGGAGTGACCACAAGATAAAAAAAGTTTTGATCTCCCTTGTTTGCTGCAGGGAAAGTCCTCTGGTAGGACGAAGGCCACTGGCAGTCGATCGTTCGCTTCGTGGTTTGTGCAGGAGGGTGAGGAGGTGAAACAGTGCAGAGAGTTCGATATGGCTGTAACACAGGTTGCTGGGTGGAAATCTGGAGGGGGGAGCGGCCAAAATAACAAACGCAAAAATCAGTACTGCACGGAGGAGTCTGAGGGAAGGGTGATTTGGCATACTAGGTGGAGATCTATTTCTCTAGCCGACCTGGAATCACGATTGAAGGAGGGGGCTGTTGCCGATAAACGCTGTTATGGCTTTAAATCGGCTTCACTCGTCCCGAAGTTGACCCAGGAGGAAGCTCAGGTGAAAGAGGCCCACTACAGGGTTCACAAACTCTGGAAATCTGGTCAGATCGATGAGGCCACGTTCAAGGATAGTCGTCGTCGTTGGAATCGTGTTCGAAGGCAGTTCAAGAAACGTCTACTTCTTTATCGTTATCGGGATGGGGTCAAGACTAAGACTGTTACTAACTATGATGATCGACGGGGAATGGTGTGAAGACCGCAGTAAGTGGAAGGAGGATATGACGAGGGTGGTCAGGGCTAAGTACTCTAAGTCGGAACGTCTTGCTATGAACTTGGCGACTCTGGAGCAGCTTCGGGTTCAAGCTGATGAGGCACGTGCGTGCAGCACTCGCACTTCTTCTCCTATTACCATGCATGTTCTCTGTCGTGCTCGTTCGAGGCTTCGTGAAGGCAAGGCTGTAGGTGCTGACGGTATCAGTGCACGCATGTTACGTTCTTTGTCCTGGGAAGCCCTGCGTGTGGTGTTAGACTGCTTCCAGCGACGCTTCTGGCGAATGGCAGAGGCACCTGAGTCTTGGAAGTTCATTCGTGCATCTATTATGTTGAAGAGCGGGAGGGAAAAGAGGTTTGATGACAGTCGTACTCTTGCTGTGAATTCTGTCGTTAACACATGGTATATGGGCTGCTTGTGTATTCTACTCAATTTGCACTTGGTGTCTATTGCTCCTGTTGTTGCTCCGTCTCTGTGCTTGTATGGTTTCCAGCAAGGTCGTAAGACACATGAGGTGACGTCGGGATTGAAGGCGGTGTGTAGACATGCCAGGTTGTGGGGGAAGGAGGAGAATGTTGTTTTTGCTTCCTTGGACGTTGCCACTGCATTTGATTCGCTCACTGTCCAAGTTGCTTCTTCTACGCTTGAGCGTTTGTGTGTTGATGTGGAGCTTCGGTATGGTCTTATTGAGAACTCTGTCGGTAATGAGGCGGTCTTTCAATTTGAGGGTGTCTGCGCTGATACGCTCCCTTGGACAACGTGTGTGAAGACAGGTTCCAAGGAAGGACCTGACCTGTGGACTGCTCAATCATTGGTCATGTTTGGTGATATTACTTCTGCTTGGGCGAGAGATGCTGTCGGTGTCGAACTCTCTGGTGAGGCGGGAGGTATTGTTGCGAGTCACTTCATATGGGCGGACAACGTGCTTCTTACGGCCCCTGATCGCCCCACACTGGCTAATATGATTTTACAGTTGACGTGGGCTCTCCACGATCACGGCTTTCGTTGGAAGCAGAGCAGTCTTGAGTTCATGGATGTGGGGACTACCACCGGTGTGACGGAGCCTCTGATGGTGGCGTTGTTCCCGCCAGGTATGTCCAGGGGGCCCAATGTGTCTCTCCCTGAGAGTATTACCATTCCGCAGGTGGATGAGATTATTGTGCTCGGGACTATGATTGCGAGGAATTTCAAGGATCATGATGATGTGCGGTATCGTATGGGAAAAGCTGATCGTGCTTTCTGGAAGGATCGTGCGTTTTACACCTCCAGGAGAATTGCTTGGAATAATAAACTTAGGCGATATGAATCGAGAGTGAGATCTAAGTTTCTTTTCGGCTTGGAAGGAGCCGCGGTTGACAGTTCCACGATTGCATTTATACATAAGGAGGAGGGGAAGATGTTGGGCAGGATGACGTGGAGAGCTAAGAGGGAGGAGGAGGGATGGGCTGTATTCGTGTCGCGCATGTACAGAAGAGGGAGGCAAGCTTTATGTGAAGCTGGCAGACCTCCACTCGCACAAGTCTTCTTGTATCGACAGTGGAGATGGGCGAAGGATATTGCATTGTCTTGTTTTGGCAGAGACGGTGGTGGCGTGGAGGAGGTATCTGTGGTGGGTGGTTCTCAGTTGGTGCCGTCTCCTTTGTGTGCTCCTGGTGCTTCTGCTGATAATACGACGCCCTCCGAGCCCATGAACCGACGGAAAAGAAAGACGATGTGCATGAATGAGGCCAAACGTCAGAGGACCGAACTTTCACAGAATACGGTGGGGCTCAGAGATAGGTTCGAGGACCCAACCCGTTATTGCAATCAGCCTACGGTGGTGGACCTTGGCACTGCTGTCAATGGCTACCTGCAGGCACGACTGTCCATGTTGCACGGTGGAGGGGAGTGGGAATCCAGGCGGGATGATCTGGTATTGTCTCTAGGAAGCCAGGCTGGACGTGCTGGGACTCGTGCGAGGACTGGCCGAGTTCCTATCGGCACGCGCCCGTGGAGAACACCTTTTGAGCTCGTGGGAGGGAAATACTGGTACCATGTTCTGGAATGGACGGAGGAGGCCTGGGTCAAGTTTGCTCGCGAAGTTTTCGCGCTTCTCCAGGTTCCTGGTGTTTCTGATTTCCTGGTTCTTAAGGATCCTATTCCTTGGAAGCCTATGGAGGAGAGGGAGGAGGAGGTACTTTCGGAGGAGCTCAGCAGGAAGAAGGAGGAGGTGTTGTCCAAACGGTATGCTAAGATATTGGAGGATTACACGGAGTGGGAGTTCCAGGCGGGAAGGCTTGCCAGTGAACTGAAGGGAGACTCTCAATGTGTTGTGCGGTGGATCCAAGGCTTGCATTTTACTGCTAATGTGCATTATGACAAGATTGTGGGCGGTATTCAGAATACTTTAGACACTCTAGCTAAGAGATGTGGTGTGCAGGCGGCCTCTCTTGGGAGGCATATCTTCAAGTGGGTGTGCAGAGAGGACAATACTGCTGCGGATGAGTTAACACACAGAGCTCGACAGGGCATTTGTAGAACACGTTTTAGGCATGATTTCCTATCCCATGTTAAAGCTAACGCTATTCTGATCGACGCTATTCGGGGAAGCTTCGATGGTGGAAGATCCTATCTGGGCGTAGGCTGTGGCTGGCAGATTGATTTCCATTTGTGCTCCTCTTCTGTTGCTGACTATCCGGTCACTCTCCCGAGTGGCGTGTGGGAGCCCAACGTGGCTTCATCCTCTTTCCTCCTTCCCCCCTCGAGCACTATCACTGCAGCTGAGTTAGTGTCTGCCCGACAACTCCTTTTGGGAGTGGAGGAATGCCTGCGTTTGGCAGGATACTAGGCCTCCTTGTGTGGCTATCGCCTGGGCGGTGACCCGACCCTGCTGTGGCGGCGCGCAATGCGCAAAAAAACCAAGGTTGACGGTTTACCGCCGTCTCCCAGTTTCGAAGATCGAGAGATTTTGAAATTCATTTCGAGAACTGATATTATTCGAAACTGTAGTGGATTATGCCGCGTCTGCGAGTGAAATTCTCAGGTCCGTAGCTGCAGTATTACTATCAAAACACTTGAAGCAACCGGCTTTGGGTGAAAACCAGAAACCACGTTTCTTCCAGTTTTCCAGCTCACGCTTGAGGAAGCTCCATCCATGTTTTCCGAGCAGCGCCGTGCGAGGGAAGAGCTCTACGAGTTGGCTTTCGCCTCTGATCGTTTGGATCGTCGAGGCATCCGCCTACTCCCGATACGCCCGCTTCTTGCTTCCGACTAGGCTGGAAAGCCTGCACAGTCGACCGCAAAGTCCGCAAAAAACCTGGCCGGTAACCATTTGGCTCAAGGAGCTCGACGAGGTCCCCGGCGGTAACCAGGTTGAGCAGAGCTTACCTCCTGCTTAGCCTGGCCTCACCGCTGGGGCCCCCCTCGTTTCGAGCTGCATAGTGCAGAGAGGTGTCCTTTTGTTCCTCTTACTGTACACGGTGCCTCAGTGCCGGTTTTGCCTGAGTGCCTTTGGATCGTGCGGACAGGGTGATCTGTCGGCATTGAATTGATTAGTTGTTCTTGCGTGCCCCTTCCCTGTGCGGCATCATGACAGCGCAATTTCGTTCGATGAGTTCTGTTTCGACCAGTTGGAAAAGAAAAACAAGGATAATCAAACGCGCGATTTGTAGACAAGCTGTATTTGATGTTATGCAGTTTAATGCTCGTGATTCATATTTTGTGGCTGATCCGAATACTTTCCCAGCGTTTGGCTGGTTTGATAGCCTCGATGATTGTGCGCGAAACCCATGCCCGTTTCAGGGGAACTCGGAGGAGCAGGTCAGTATATTGTTGAGTTTCTTATCGGTGCCAACTGCTGGGCCAACTGCTCGTGGAGGAGCTTTCTCGTCTCAATCGGTTGCGTATTCTCCAGATGTGGTGCAGTCTCCAGATGGTGGGCTGCAGTCGAGACTGGGCTCTGTTTCTTTTGATCCTGGTGTTCAGAATGAGGGGGCGTTTGAGGAGAAGGAGGGGGTGAAGGATACGGAGGTTGCCAAAGTTGCTGCGAATCCGTATTGTGCAGAGATCCATACGGCCGCTTCAGGATCCCAGGATGTAGGACCCAACCTTGCTGCTGAAGAAGCGTCGCTTGCTTCTCAATCAAATGATGCTGTACTGCACTCAGTTCCTTTGGATTATTCTCTGCACTCAGCTCCTTTGGATTATTCTCTGCGTTCAGCTCCTCTGGATTATTCTCGAGTGCAAAGGGAAGGTGGAGGCCCCGAGGCGCTGCCCGTGGCATCCTCGAAAACCCACGGAGAGTGCGAAGTCGACCAGCGTAAGGATAACTGTGCTTCTTCTTCTCGGCTCTGTTCAGATGAGTTGCAGAGCAATCGATCTGAGTGTCAAGCTGCCAGGGACTGGGCCCGTGCCAATGGCGACGCAGTTGCTCTTTGGCGGGAATTCGAACGGCTCCCGAAAGAGGAGTTTTATGCTCGGATCGAGGCGCTCAAGGCATACAAACTTCGAATGGGAATTGAGAGTCCCGAGGAGGCGCCGAGTCCTGAGGAGGATGCTGGCCGTGGGAAAGGCCAGAGGCACCGCAGAAACCGGAGGCGGGCAAGGGCGAAGGCTCAGGCAGTTCTAACTGGCTCTTCTATGTCAAAGTCGGCCCATCCATCTACTTGCGATCCTCCCCAACCTCCGTCCTCTTTTGCACGATTCAGTTTCTTCCGCTATACCCGCCCCAAGTGTGCCCTTGTTGCCCGAAGGCGACAAGGAGGCGGAGGTGGATGCGTTGCATAACAATCAATCAGAGTGCGATGAGGACGCTGATTCGGATGCGGCCTTCCACGCATGGGATAAAATGGCCACCCAGCGAGTGAGGGCAAATTTCTATTTGAAGAAGGCTGATCTGCACCGTTTGTGTGAGGCTTTGCACCGTGATGGGGGGGGGGGACGCGGACATCCAGAGAACCTGTGGGCTGTGTCGGTTGGACAAGATAAGGATGCACCGTATTGCAGGGTGGTGCTTCGGACGTTGGCGAGCAGCTCTCTTATTTACATATGATGCTCGTGCACCGTATTGCACGGAGCTATGTTCATACCTCTCTTATTGTATATGCGAGTACAACAAAAACTAGACGGCCTCCGTGGATTCTTCGACGGAGGGCGCTCTGTGGAGGGATGTGCCTCCATTGACGGCTCTGTATGGCCGTGGAACACGTTTTGGGTAGCCTCTTTCTTCTCTAACCTGTTCCTACACCTTTGCAATTTCACATGTCGTGCTGCATCCTTGTCCTTGTTCCTGCATCCTATTCCGATGCCTATGCCTCAGTGGCTCGGCAGTGTGATGATAAGAGATGCCTTCTCTAGCTACCCTGTGCTCCGTTTGGGAGTCTTAGGGCTCAGCTGTCACAGCTGTCCGCGCCCTGACTCAAACTCAAACTCAAAAAACCTGGCCGGCTCCGAGGAATTCCGGCGCGGGGTGGAGCTAGTTGGTCGATCCGACCAGAACGGACCATGTGGTGACTTTGGGTCGGTTTTGCTAGGATTTGAAAGATATTTGACCATTCATTTTGAGCAACCAGATTTATCGCACCTGTGAAAGACTATGAGGGCCTCTGCGTCGTAATATGAGCTCCGTAGGCGCACCTTTACGATCAAAACACGTGGCGAAACCAACTTCATGTCGACATGAAGAATGTAAACTTGAAAAATTCACGAGAATCTTCTGCGAAGTTCTCTGCTTCGATTCTGAGCACTCTTCCGCGCGCAAGGAGCTCTACGAGTTTTGCTCTGGCAGTTGAGAAGGACACTTTGAACGTTTTTGTTGCAGCAGATTTCATCACGTACCGACATTCACCTTCACGGGGTTGGGATAAGTTTCTTGAAGAACTCGAGGACGAACACTATCGTGATCTGGAGGCTAGTAGGTGCCCTACTTGTCGAGCTTATCGGTATTCTACTTCCAGTTGTGGGCAGTGTGATCTTAAGAGAAAGATGGTTCCGACTTCTGATGATGATATGGGAACTGAGGGCAACGGAGAGAAGCGACAGAGGAAGCTCCTGGAAGATAGACGTCTTCTTGGTGATGCCGAGGGTGGTGGAGGAGGGGCAGGTAGTGGGAATGGAAGTGGTAGTAGTGGAGGAGGAGGAGGTGAAGCTGGAGATCTGGCCACTATGCTCCGTGCACAGTTCGATGCCATGCGTGAAGATATGCAGAGGATGCTTATGCAGAACTCTGTTGACATCAAAGAGCAGATTCAAACGAGGGTATCAGAGCAGGTTGCCCCTATTGCTTCGTCGGTGCAGGAGATTCGTTCAGCTCAGGAGGCCCAGGCGAAAGAGATCAAAGCACTTCAGTCTCAGATGAACTCTAGGGATCCCTGGGCAGATTCATCATCTCTGGGAGGTGCGTCTACTCGTGATTCTCGTACTGCGGACTTCCAGAGGCCCTTTGTACCACATGTTCCGACTTGGATCCAGGTGAGCGGCTTCGCGCAAGAGGACCCCCGAAAGGTTGAAACTCGAGATAAGGCCAAGATCCAGGTCACCACGGTTAGGAACATGATAGGTAAGTTGTACACACTATCGCAAGCACGGGAGAGTGACGTTACTAAGATCTTCGACAGGGGTAGGACGGACGGGGATATCGCTTCCAATCGATTTGGTGTGACCAAGTGTCGCATATACTTCATGCCAGGGACTTCGAAAGAGACTGTCTGGGAAGTACGCAACGAGTGGGCCTCAGCCTGGTCCAATTCGTGCCCTGATCTGGTCGGTTGTCAGAACAGTTTTGGACCATACAAAGATCGACACCTCGGTTGGTTTGTCCAACCTGCACCACAGGACCGACGTCGAGTGGGGGAGACTCGCAAGGCGACTGCGATCTTCCATAAACTCAAGACTGTTGCCACCGCTCTCATCACTTTTGAGCCTGAAGGGCCTGCAAAGGCTTGGGCATACCTGCAGAAGGATAGTCAGAGTGATAAAGTGTGTGTAGGTACGTGGACGGATACCGTGGGATGGAAGTTCGTGTCCGAGCGGGTCCATCACATCGATTCAGATCTGGACTGCAAGACTTGGGAGAGGCAGGTGAATAGCAGCTCGTGGCGGTGCCCAGCTTCTGTTGGAGGTTGGAACGTTCGGAGGTTGGGAAGATACACCTCCGAGTGCATGAATCACATTGCCGAATTAAAGATTTCCATCGTCGGGGTCCAAGAGAGCCAGTTCTTACACGACTTGGATCTTGCAGATGCGGGTTGGGATATACATCGCTCGGCAGATGAAGGGGAGAACGTGGGGAGACGGGGTGCCATCTTGTGCCGAGGTGTATGGAGACATCTGCTTATCGATGTTGTGTGTGGTCGTCGCTGGGTCATTGCGATCTTTCGCAAGCTCATCTTCGTTTCTGTCTATCTCCCTCATAAGGAGTCTGAGCGGGGTGCACAGGGTGAAACACGCCGTTCTCCTGAAGGGTTTCTTGCTAGTTTCAAGCTCTATACGGACGTGTTATCGGATCTTGTTGCACATGTCTCTGCGGCCAAAAAGCGATTTCACATTGAGGAGGTTGTTATCTCGGCTGACGCCAACGTGGAGGTTTTCCCGCACCACAGGATCAATGGGGTGGAGGTTACGGGGGAGGCGGTGAATGGGCCTATACGTAAGAGGGGGAGGTCTAGTGGAGGTGACGAAAGTAGAGCCAACAGGATGAGGGAGATGTACTCGGGGGCCTTTCTGAAGACCATGGGGGCCCTCAAGTTGCAGCTAGCCAACACTTTTGGGAATCGTCAGCCTACTTGGAGACACAATTCGAGCACATACGAGCACGTCTATGATTATCTTGCGGTCCCAGCTTCTTGGATGACTCCAGAGGTGACTTGTTCTTGGGTTGTGCCGTCCCAGGTCCCACGGTCGGAGGCGACGGAAAGGACGTTTAGCGATCACAAGCTCTTGTGTGCCGAGATGCCCGCCCAGCATGCTCAGTTGAGGTATCGACGTCGGCCTCAGCTCAAGACCTGGAAGCTTCAGCCAGGGTTCGAGCTCCAGCAGACAGCCGGCTTGGAGAGGGCGATCTGCCAGCCCGAGCTCGTGAATCAGATCCACACGGATGTAGGTTTTGAGGTCATGACACAGAGTATACTTGAGGGTGCCAGTGAGACTTTGGATATCTCCCGTTCCCGTGGTCAGCCTGTTTCAGACTATCCCAGATATTCGGAGGAGGATTTACTGATAAAGGAGGAGTTCTTTAAGGTCAGGAAGAGGTGGAGGGTGGCACGATATGGCGGGGCTAACGTGGGACAGGAAGAGTACGAGAGAGTCCAGGAGGAGTACAAGGGGACAGCCAGGAGGTGGCGTCGAGTACGTAAGCGTCATGATCGTGCATGTGAGCTTTACCGTATTCGTGACGGTGTCCGTCGTAGGCCTGTTATTACGCACATGTATGTGGACGGGGTCCTCACGCGTGACCAGGAGAAGTGGATTGAGGGCCTTCGGCGTCATGGGCTCCTGAGGTACTCTAGCGATCCCCACCGACAGGACACCAACGCGTGCTTGGATGAGCTTAAGAACCAGTGTAAGGCCCTGCGAGACTCTGGAGAGCCCCACCGCAACCCGATCAACATGGGTCTCTTGCTGGAGGCACGGTCTAGACTCAGGGAAGGACGGGCAACAGGTGCAGACGGGGTGACGTCATCGGTGCTCAAAGCATTGCCATGGGAAGCCCTCCGACACATACTTACCTTATTCCGTTTGCTGTATGATCAGAAACATGTTTCACCGAAGTCCTGGAGAGAGATCTTGGTATGCTTGATGCCTAAGAATCCCAAGGCTCGTGATTTTGAAGAAACGCGGGCCCTTTCACTTCTTTCTCATTTTGGTAAGTGGTATAGCAGTTGTCTATGTGTACTTCTAGAGCACCGCGTTCGGCAGGCTGCACCGCCAGGTTGCAACTTATATGGCTTTATTGCGGGGCACAACTGTTATGAGGTCACGGCCCCCCTCGAACGTCTTGCTCAACACGGCGTTGTGTGGGGGAAGGAGGAGAGTCTTTATCTTGCAAGTGCTGATATTGAAAAGGCGTTTGATAATTTCACGGTGAGATGTGCAGCAGAGGCGCTTTTATTCCATCATGTCCATCCTGCCCTTGTGTATGCTGTATTTGAGAGTTATGCTTGTAATACGGCAGAGATCAGCTTCCAACAGTGTTCTACGACCATCTCGTGGGATACTTGCATACGTACAGGTTCCTTGGAGGCGCCTTTGCTATTTGTTGCCCAGACACTTCGTATGCTTGCACCAGTGACGGCAGGTTGGAGGCAGTCTGGATACGGCGTCAGGCTCACTGATGAGGCATCCAATCTCTTGGTCAACCACTGGTTGTGGGCAGACAATATTTTGCTGGCAGCAGCTTCCAGGCGAGAATTGACTCATATGCTCGAGGACTTGACTGGGGTCCTCCATCGCTTCGGTTTCAACTGGAAACCATCTTCGATGGAGTTCTTGGCTTGTGGCGTCCAAGGTCCATTGCAGGATATCCGCCTGCCTGTGCCGGGGCTCCTGCCTGCTGAGATGGGTAGGAAGCGTTCTCGTGGGGCTTCCCAGAGCGCCGCAGGCCCTTCGGAGGAGATGATAGTGAGGCAGGTGGAGAGGATGGAGGTTCTTGGCACGCTATTGGACGTACGATTTCAGGATCATGACGACATTAAGCACCGACTGGAGAAGGCACGGCGGGTCTTCATGAGTGAGATTTCTTTTTACTCGTCGCCCGTGGTTCCGCTTCGTTGTAAGTTTCAGCGTTATGATAGCAGAGTCAGAAGTTGCTTTCTGTACGGTTTGGAGGGTACGACTCTGGATTCGAGTAGTCTCCAACAGATACATGCAGCTGAAGGCAACTTCTTGTCCACCATGAGACGTCTCAAAAAGAAGATCACGGAGTCCTGGGGAGAGTACCGGGGCAGGAGGATTAAAGGTGGTCGTCGCTTATTGAAGTGGGCCCGTAAGCCTTCGATGGTCCAGCTCGCCCTTCATCGCCAGTGGCTCTTCGCCAAACATGTTGTGAGCACGATCCATGAGGAGCATAGTCGGGTGGATGAGGACGCACTCAGTCAGGGCATTCTTTATCATGAGCCACGAGATCCTGATATTTTTGGTGGTTCGCAGCGTTCCTTGGAGTTATCGGTTCCCTCGCCTACCCCGAATGCCAGACAGCTCAACAGTTCGTGTAGGAGAAAGGCACAGAGCGCATCTTCCTTGGAAAATAGGTCAGTTCGCAGACGTATATCGGAGAACACGGCACATGGGCATCATGATTCACAACATGTACATGAGCCTGTTCGTAAGCGGGTACGCCATACCTATGCACGGGAGGAGGAAGGAGGATAGGCCCACTGCCAGTATGCAGAGCGCCTTGACGATGATGCACGCGTCGGGGGAGTGGACTGAGCAGCGTGACGTACATGTTAGAGCTCTCCCTGGGGGCCGAAGGTTTACTAGAGCCTGTCGTCATCGAGTCTTGACGGGACTCAGGCCTTGGTTCGAGGTCTTCGAGCACACGCACGGGGTTCATTGGGATCGCACGATGGTCTGGAATGAAACTGGCTGGCGTTCTTTCCTGGTGGGTACCCTGGCCGCCCTGGACTTGGATGATCTTCTCGAGTTCTGCCTTCTTCGGGATCCCTTCACGGGTGAGTTCAAGCAGGAGGAGGAGGGGGAGGAGAAGTCTGAGGAGCAGCAACGACGGGAAAATGAACGGGTGGCGAAACGACTGGCCGCGATAAATGATGATGAAACCACTTGGCGTGGGGAAGGGGGTGGATATGGCTTGGAGCTCCGTGGGGATAGCCAGTGTGTTGTGCGCTGGCTTAATGGAAGATATCGCTGTCATAATGAAGTATACCGCCGCACGATCAAGGGTATGCAGAACCGCCTCCACAGAATGAGTGAGGACCATCATCTTGTCACGGCTGAAGTGGGAAGGGATATGTGGAAATGGGTGTATAGGGAGGGCAACGATGAGGCGGACCATGAGACACATCTTGCACGTGAGGGTAAAGTAACTTCTGATGTTCGTTGGAATCATAACACTCTTTATCATATTAGATCGGGTCATTATATTGTTCGTGCACTTAGAGGAGCTTTTGACGGTGGGCGGTGTGAACGTGGCACTTCGTGTGGCTGGGTTATGGATGCTTATCTTGTTCCCTCTCTTCCTCCTCACCAGCTTCCCCCTGGACTTGTGCAGGGCGGATGGCACCCTGGAGTTGGCCGCAGAGGTTTCATGATCCCTAGCCACTGCACGATCACACAGGCTGAGTTGGCAGCTGCACATTCGCTTCTCAATGGCATTGCCGAGATGTGTATACACGTACAGCTTGGCCGGTGATTGTTTGTGTACTATATCTGCACAGCTCCGCTGTTGTAAGATACATGCTTAGCCCCACTGTTTCTTTGATGTGTGTATATTCCTGTGCAGCTACGCTGTTGTATCATATCTGCACAGCTACGCTGACTTGTATATCGCACAGCTCCGCTGTTAGTGCTTAGGTTGCCTGTAGGTAATCCTACCGCTGGCCCTGCCCCCTAAGGGGGCTCGAATCGGGCCCCGCAGACCGCAGACCAGGTTGACGGTTCACCGCCGGCGCCAGTTTTGCATAATTTCGCCCGGTTTAAATTGAATTTCTCGAAATTCAACCATTCGTTAGAGCTCTAGTATTTTTTCTCTTCATATTCGATCTTATTTCCGCTCGCCATCTTGATCTCAGGTCGATCGGGTACCTAATGCTGCCAAAAAGCACTCAGATGGGATCTGTTTCGACTCATCTTGACAGGTGTTGTCGGTTTTCTATACTTAACTCGAGCTGGGGGAAGCTACAGAGCTGGTCGACACCTAATCGATCTAGAATCGTCAGGCGCGTTCGTCTGAAGTATCCAGATGTCTGAACTCGGTCTGCTACTCGAGCTAGGTCCGCAAAGCTATTTACTCTATTTTTTGAGATGGTGGTGAGTTTCTTGACTTAACTCGAGCTGAAGATAAGCTACAGAGCTCTTTGGCACAGCAATCGGAAGGAAAGCATCAAGCGCGCTAGTCTGAAGTATCCAGACGCCTGAACTGGGTCTGCTATCAGCGCTGGAGCCGAAAAACTATTCGTACTCTTTTTTTTGGAGGTGGTGATGCTTACCTCGTAGAGCTCTTCGTTATCGATGAGCTAGAGGAATTCCGTCGCGGGGTGGAGCTAGTTGGTCGACCCGACGAGACAGGGCAATGTGGTGACTTTGGGTCGGTTTTGCTAAGATTTGAAAGATATTTGACAATTCATTTTGAGAAACCAGTTTTTTGCGCTGAGCATTTGCATATAAGCTTCGTTCTGAGAGCAGCTCAGCTCTCTGGATGCAGTTCTCCTATCGGTTGACTTCCGGGAACCGACCTCATATTGACGTCAAATCATGGAAAATCTACGATTTTAAGAAAATCTTCTGCGAAGTTCTCAGCTTCGATTCTGAGCTCTCTTACGCGCGCAAAGAGCTCTACGAGGTTCCCGGCGGTGGCCAGGTTGACGGTTCACCGCCGGCGCCAGTTCCGGCGCGCTGGGGGGCTAGTTGGCAAAAAAATCTCGACGGATGCTTTGTCTTGTTTTGACCTGTGTAAATTCGATTTCTCGAAATTCAACCATTCGTTAGGGCTATAGTATCTTTTCTCCTCGTATTCGATCTTATTCCCGCTCGCCGTCTCAATCTCAGGTCGATCGGGTACCTATTACTGCCAGAAAGCACTCAGGCGGGATCGGCTGTTCTTGACAGGTGCAGTCGGTTTTCTGTGCTTAACTCGAGCTCTAGGATAGCTACAGAGATGGTAGGCACGCCTAATCGATCTAGAATCGTCAGGCGCGTTCGTCTGAAGTATCCAGATGTCTGAACTCGGTCTGCTACTCGAGCTAGGTCCGCGAAACTAGTCGTAGTCTACTACTTTCTTTTGATATTATGATGAGTTTCTTGACTCCACTCGATCTGCAGATCAGCTACAAAGCTTCTGGTCACAGAAATCGGATGGAAATCATCATGCGCGATTGTTTGACGTATCTTGACGCTTGACATCGGTTTGCTATCAGCGCTGGAGCCGCAAAACTATTCGTATTCTGCTAATCTTTTGGAGATTGTGATGGTTTTCTTCACTTGAATCGAGCTGCAGATAAGCTACAGAGCTGTTCGGCGCAGCAATCGGCAGGAACTCATCAGGCACGCTAGTTGAAAAGTATCTAGACGCCTGGAATCAGTCTGCTATCAGCGCTGGGGCCGAACAACTTTTCGTACTCTGTTTTTTTTTTGTGGATATGGGGATAGTTTTCCTGACTTCACTCGAGCTGTAGATTCGCTGCAGAGCTGTTCAGCACAGATATCGGAAGGAACTCATCAGGCGCGCTAGTTCTAAGCATCTAGACGCATGATCTCGGTCTGCTACCAGCGCTGGGTCTGAACATTTATTCATACTCTGCTAATTTTCTCGAGATGGTGATGGTTTTCTCGACTTAACTCAAGCTGCAGATGAGCTACAGAGCTGTTCGGCACAGCAATCGGAAGGACATACTCAGGCGCGCTAGTATGCAGTATCTAGACGCCTGAACTCGGCCTGCTATCAGCGTGGAGCTGAACAACTATTCGTACTCTGGTACATTTTGGAAGATGGTATTGGTTTTCTTACTTAACTCGAGCTGCAGATGAGCTACAGAGCTGTTTGGCACGGCAAGCAGAAGGAAATACTCAGGCGCGCTAGTTTAAAGTATCTATACGCCTGAACTCGGTCTGCTATCAGCGCTGGGGCCGAACAACTATTCGTAATCTGCTTTTTTTTAGACATGGTGATGGTTTTCTTGACGCTGTTCGGCGCAGCAATCGGAAGGAAATCAACAGGCGCGCTAGCTCAAAGTGTCCAGACGCCTGAACTCGGTCGGGCATTTTTTTTTTTTTTTTTTTTTTTTTTTTTTTTTTTTTTTTTTTTGTTTATTTTTTTTTCCCAGAGATGCTTTTCCCTCGCTCCTTCTTCTCCTCCACGTCCTCCTCCATGAGACCGCGCCCTCGCGCGCGCAATGGGAGATTGCAGCGCCTGCATTGCACGGGGAAGCTCTACGAGTTCCCGGCGGTAACCAAGGTCTCCTTGCGGGGGCCTTGGGTGCCGCTGGGGACTCCTTGGTGGCCCCCCCCGCCGCGCCCCGCCCGCCCTCGGCCGCGCCCGTCCATCTCTCTCCTCTCGGGCCTCGGCACCCTCGCGATAGCGGCGGCTGCTGGCGCCTGGCGGCTGGCATCTTCTCTGCTTGCGGCTGGCATCTTCTCTGCTTGGTGAATTGTTGGCAGGCCTATTACAGATATCTTGTGGCTAGCTGGCACACTGTATTCCAGTTTTTCTCTTGGGGCCACTTTGTGTTTTGTTGATTTGTAATCACGGCTGTTATCTCAGAAGACGACTGGGACTTTGAAGGCTGGGACGAGATCCCCGAACATACGACACAGGGCGAACGCGCTCTATTCTCGGCGTTGGAGGCTTCGAAAGCAGGACGTATCGCAGATTCGATGTCGACAGACCCTTCTTCTGCTGGCCACCCACCACAACTTGTGATGCATCATGGCCCTGCTCATTCCTTTGCATCTGCTGCCGCTGCCTGTGCTGATGTCTCCATGAAGCAGATCAGTGAGAGGGGCGAGGTGGGGGATGCTTCCAGGTCTTCCAAGATGGCTCGTGCTGGGATGGGTGGTAAGGGCGCTTCGGATGACAAAGCACCTGTCACTATTGGTCTATTGTGTAATGAGTCCCAGAATTTGGCAGATATGCTCAAATGTACTCTGACGGAACATAAGGGGGAGGTGAGGAAGGAGATCCAGCAGGAGGTTGCACCCTTGAAGTCGGACCTTGAACAACTTAGGGAGGAGGTGAGGCAGCAGAAGCAGCAGCAGGAGGCGGTGAATGCTCAGGTTCAGAAGCAGTTAACGACGGTAGGGAATGATGGTGCGGCCAGTGAGGCTGCCTCTGTATCTACTCGGGTGAGTCTTGGAGGCAATGCAGGTCCTAGGAACACAACCCCATTTGTCCCTGGATACTTGACGCTCTCGGGCTGGACTTCGGGTGACCCTCGAGATGTCCAGGCGCGTGCGAGCAACATCATGTCAGAGGCCAGGGCCACCAGAGTTATCTAGATTCTCTTGGATGAAGTTGGCTCGCAGTTTGAGGTTGATGTGAAGATCTTTGACCGTGAGGCCATTTAAGAGAGAGTACCAGGGCAAACCGTTCGGTGTCTTTAGGCTGCGTATTTTCTTCGTACATGGCACGAGTAAGGATACTGTCTGGAAGGTCAGGGAGGAGTTCTGGAAGGTTATTTCCTCACGCACGGGTCCTCTTTGGAAAGATGATTCTCTTCTTGCAGCTACTCAGTCGTACATCGGCATTCGTGTGCAGTGTGAGCCTTGGCGTGAGGGACAGGTGAGTGCTGGCAGTAAACTTACAGCTACATACTTTCGTGTGAGGAACCCGCTGAAGAAAAACAATCGTGTCAAAATACAGTATGGGTCTCCTGTGATGTCTTGGGCTTGGGGCTATCCTGAAACCGGTGGGCAGATCTGTTTGGGTACTTGGGATCCCAGGCATGGTTGGACTCTGAGGCCTGAATCGGTGATTGAGTTCGATGACAAGATCCTCCCTGGGCCCTGGCAGACGCTGCTGAATGGTGATTCTGTGTGACGACGTACTCGCCCGCTGAGGGCGGCCAGTTGGAACGTCAGAATTATGAGTGATGCTACTGCCCTATCTGCTCTTCCTTACTTGCGTGAGCTTGGAGTGCAACTAGTCGGGCTCCAGGAGTGCCAGTTCCTCAGACGAGATACGTTGAATGAGGCTGGTTTCCACTATCGCTGCTCGGCTGAAGTGAAGCTTGACAGTGGCTCGATTGAGGGCCAAGCAGGTGTACTATTCTCGTCTACTCTCAACTCCTGTTTCTTGGGACACGCTGTTGGTAGAAGATTTGCGGTCTGTGCCTTCCGTGGGCCAGAAGTGGGCGCATTCATCTATGCTAGCGTGTATCTTCCTCAGCAAGGCTTCTTTGGGACAACGTCTGAGGGGTACCAGGCCACGTTCCATCTGTACCAGAACGTTCTTCTTGAATTATCGAGTGCTGTGGTGCGCATGCGTCAAAAGTATAGTATCCGTGACGTTGTTGTTTGTGCCGACGCCAATGTTGAAGTGCAGCCTCATGTTGAGATCGATCGACTTCGTATCTCTGGTGGTGGTGTGAATGTGCGTACAGTGAGGGAGGAGGAGGGCTTTGGCAGGAAGGCGTTGCAGGGTGCATGTGCGCGTGCTTGGTGTGTCTGTATGGCCCAGCTACGTCTGAAGCTGATCAACACATTCATCGATCGTGAGTTTACCTGGTGTGGTGGAGGTGCTAGGACAAAACACGTCATCGACTATGTTGCGTGCCCTGTGACTTGGGAGACTCATGTTATGTGTTCGAAGCTGCGCGTTATGTGTGCGCATCCTCCTGGCTCTCGGGACACGGAATGGAGTGACCACAAGATGATATGTTTTGATCTCCCTTGTTTGCTGCAGGGAAAGTCCTCTGGTAGGACGAAGGCCACTGGCAGTCGATCGTTCGCTTCGTGGTTTGTGCAGGAGGGTAAGGAGGTGAACCAGTGCAGAGAGTTTGATATGGCTGTAACACAGGTTGCTGGGTGGAAGTCTGGAGGGGGGAGCGGCCAAAACAACAAACGCAAAAATCAGTACTGCACGGGGGAGTCTGAGGGAAGGGTGATTTGGCATACTAGGTGGAGATCTATTTCTCTAGCCGACCTGGAATCACGATTGAAGGAGGGGGCTGTTGCCGACAAACGCTGTTTTGGCTTTAAATCGGCTTCACTCGTCCCGAAGTTGACCCAGGAGGAAGCTCAGGTGAAAGAGGCCCACTACAGGGTTCACACACTCTGGAAATCTGGTCAGATCGACGAGGCCACGTTCAAGGATAGTCGTCGTCGTTGGAATCGTGTTCGAAGGCAGTTCAAGAAACGTCTACTTCTTTATCGTTATCGGGATGGGGTCAAGACTAAGACTGTTACTAACTCTATGATGATCGACGGGGAATGGTGTGAAGACCGCAGTAAGTGGAAGGAGGATATGACGAGGGTGGTCAGGGCTAAGTACTCTAAGTCGGAACGTCTTGCTATGAACTTGGCGACTCTGGAGCAGCTTCGGGTTCAAGCTGATGAGGCACGTGCGTGCAGCACTCACACTTCTTCTCCTATTGCCATGCATGTTCTCTGTCGTGCTCGTTCTAGGCTTCGTGAAGGCAAGGCTGTAGGTGCTGACGGTATCAGTGCACGCATGTTACGTTCTTTGTCCTGGGAAGCCCTCCGTGTTGTGCTAGACTGCTTCCAGCGACGCTTCTGGAGAATGGCAGAGGCACCTGAGGCTTGGAAGTTCATTCGTGCATCTACTATGTTGAAGAACGGTAAGGAAAAGAGGTTTGATGACAGTCGTACTCTTGCTGTGAATTCTGTCGTTAACACATGGTACATGGGCTGCTTGTGTATTCTACTCAATTCGCACTTAGTGTCTATTGCTCCTGTTGTTGCTCCGTCTCTGTGCTTGTATGGTTTCCAGCAAGGTCGTAAGACACATGAGGTGACGTCGGGATTGAAGGCGATGTGTAGACATGCCAGGTTGTGGGGGAAGGAGGAGAATATTGTTTTTGCTTCCTTGGACGTTGCCACTGCATTTGATTCGCTCACTGTCCAAGTTGCTCCTTCTACGCTTGAGCGTTTGTGTGTTGATGTGGAGCTTCGGTATGGTCTTATTGAGAACTCTGTCGGTAATGAGGCGGTCTTTCAATTTGAGGGTGTCTGCGCTGATACGCTCCCTTGGACAACGTGTGTGAAGACAGGTTCCAAGGAAGGACCTGACCTGTGGACTGCTCAATCTTTGGTCATGTTTGGTGATGTTGCGTCTGCTTGGGCGAGAGAAGCTGTCGGTGTTGTACTCTCTGGTGAAGCGGGAGGTATTGTTGTGAGTCACTTCGCATGGGCGGACAACGTGCTTCTTGCGGCTCCTGATCGCCCCACACTGGCTAACATGATTTTACAGCTGACGTGGGCTCTCCACGATCACGGCTTTCGTTGGAAGCAGAGCAGTCTTGAGTTCATGGATGTGGGAACTACCACCGGTGTGACGGAGCCTCTCATGGTGGCGTTGTTCCCGCCAGGTATGTCCAGGGGGCCCAATGTGTCTCTCCCTGAGAATATTACCATTCCGCAGGTGGATGAGATTATTGTGCTTGGGACTAGGATTGCGAGGAATTTCAAGGATCATGATGATGTGCGATATCGTATGGGAAAAGCTGTTCGTGCTTTCTGGAATGATCGAGCGTTTTACACCTCCAGGGGGATTGCTTGGAATAATAAATTTAGACGATATGAATCGAGAGTGAGATCTAAGTTTCTTTTTCGGCTTGGAAGGAGCCACGGTTGACAGTTCTACGATTGCATTTATACATAAGGAGGAGGGGAAGATGTTGAGCAGGATGACGTGGAGAGCGAAGAGGGAGGAGGAGGGATGGGCTGTATTCATGTCGCGCATGTACAGAAGAGGGAGGCAAGCTTTTTGTGAAGCTGGCAGACCTCCACTCGCACAAGTCTTCTTGTATCGGCAGTGGAGATGGGCGAAGGATATTGCATTGTCTTGTTTTGGCAGAGACGGAGGAGGCGTGGAGGAGGTTTCTGTGGTGGGTGGCTCACAATTGGTGCCGTCTCCTTTGTGTGCTCCTGGTGCTCCTGCTGATGATACGACGCCCTCCGGGCCCATGAACCGACGGAAAAGAAAGACGATGTGCATGAATGAGGCCAAACGTCAGAGGACCCAACTTTCACAGAATACGGCGAGGCTCAGAGACAGGTTCGAGGACCCAACCCGCTATTACAATCAGCCTACGGTGGTGGACACGGGCACTGCTGTCAATGGCTACCTGCAGGCGCGACTGTCCATGTTGCACGGGGAAGGGGAGTGGGAATCCAGGCGGGATGATCTGGTATAATCTCTAGGAAGCCAGGCTGGACGTGCTGGGACTCGTGCGAGGACTGGCCGAGTTCCTATCGGCATGCGCCCGTGGAGAACACCTTTTGAGCTCGTGGGAGGGAAGTGCTGGTACCATGTTCTGGAATGGACGGAGGAGGCCTGGGTCAAGTTTGCTCGCGAAGTTTTTACGCTTCTCCAGGTTCCTGGTGTTTACGATTTCCTGGTCCTCAAAGATCCTATTCCCTGGAAGCCTATGGAGGAGTGGGAGGAGGAGGTACTTTCGGAGGAGCTCAGCAGGAAGAAGGAGGAGGTGTTGTCCAAACGGTATGCTAAGATATTGGACGATTACACGGAGTGGGAGTTCCAGGTGGGAAGGCTTGCCGTTGAACTGAAGGGAGACTCTCAATGCGTTGTGCGGTGGATCCAAGGCTTGTATTTTACTGCTAATGTGCATTATGACAAGATTGTGGGCGGTATTCAGAATACTTTAGACATTCTAGCTAAGAGATGTGGTGTGCAGGCGGCCTCTCTTGGGAGACATATCCTCAAGTGGGTGTACGCGGGGGGGCAATGCTGCTGCGGATGAGTTAACACACAGAGCTCGACAGGGCATTTGTAGAACACGTTTTAGGCATGATTTCCTATTCCATGTTAAAGCTAACGCTATTCTGATCGACGCTATTCGGGGAAGCTTCGATGGTGGAAGATCCTATCTGGACGTAGGCTGTGGCTGGCAGATTGATTTCCATTTGTGCTCCTCTTCTGTTGCTGAATATCCTGTCACTCTCCCGAGTGGCGTGTGGGAGCCCAACGTGGCTTCATCCTCTTTCCTCCTTCCCCCCTCGAGCACTATCACTGCAGCTGAGTTAGAGTCTGCCCGACAACTCCTTTTGGGGGTGGAGGAATGCCTGCGTTTGGCAGGATACTAGGCCTCCTTGTGTGGCTATCGCCTGGGCGGTGACCCGACCCTGCTGTGGCGGCACGCAATGCGCAAAAACCAAGGTTGACGGTTTACCGCCGGCTCCCAGTTCCAAGCGAACAAGAGAGAGCAAATCCTCCAGGGACAATGCGGCAACTTGGGGTCGTTTTTTGTTTGAGATTGTACGAGATTTGAAAATTCGTTTGAAGAACCTAGATATCTATTCCACGCAGTCGATCCTGGCGCGTTTCATGTGACTCGTAGAGCTTCCCTTAGAGCGTTCGCGGCGAAGCTAGAAGAGTAATTCTGGCGCGCTGGGGGGCTAGTCGGCAAAAAATCTCGACGGATGTTTTGCATAAATTTGCTCGGTTTAAATTCGATTTCTCGGAATTCAGCAATTCGTTTGAGCTCTAGTATCTTTTCTACCCATATTCGATCTTATTCCCGCTCGCCATCTTAATCTCAGCTCGATCTGGTACCTATTACTGCCAAAAAGCATGTGGGCGGGATCGGCTTTTCGAGTCATTTTGACAAGTGCTGTCGGTTTTCTGAACTTAACTCGAGCTGTAGGGCCGCTACAGAGCTGGTGTGCACACCTCATCGATCCAGAATGATCAGGCGCGTTCGTCTCCAGCATCTAGAGGTCTGAACTCGGTCTGCTTCCAGAGCTAGGTCCGCGCAACTATTTTTACTCCACCGATATTTGTCGAGATGATGATGAGTTTCTTCACTTGACTCGAGCTGCAGATGAGCTAGAGAGCTCTTTGGCACAGCAAGCAAAGGAAATCATCAGGCGCTATAGTCTGAAGTATCTAGGCGCCTGGATTCGGTCTGCTATCAGCGCAAAAGCCAAAACACTATTCGTGCTCTGCTATTTGTTTGGAAATGGAATTGGTTTTCTTGACTTAACTCGAGCTGCAGATGAGCTACAGAGATTTGCGGCACAGCAATCAGACGGAAATCGTCCGGCGCGCTAGTTCAACGTATCTAGACTCCTGAAATCAGTCTGCTATCAGCGCTCGGGCTGAACAACTATTCGTATTCCTCAAATTTCTTGGAGATGGGTGATGGTTTTCTTGACTTAACTCGCGCTGCAGATGAGATCCAGAGCTGTTCAGCACAGCAATCGGATGGGATTCTTCAGGGGCGCTAGTTAATAATATCTAGACGCCTGATCTCGGTCTGCTATCAGCGCTGGGGCCGCACAACTATTCGTACTCTGCTAATTGTTTGGGGATGGTATTGGTTTTCATGATTTAACTCGAGCTGCAAATGAGCTACAGAGCTGTTTGGCACAGCAATCGAACGGAAATAATCAGGCGCGCTAGTCTAAAGTATCTAGACGCCTGAACTCGGTCTATCAGCGCTGGGACCGAACAACTATTCGATTTTTTCTCAAACAAACATAAAAAATATTGAAAAAAAGAGATGGTGATGGTTTTCTTTACGCTCTTCGGCGCAGCCATCGGAAGGAAATCAACAGGCGCGCTAGTTTACAGTGTCCATGCGCCTGAACTGGGTCTGGTATGTTTAATTTTTTCCAGAGATGCTTTTCCCTCACTCCCTCTTCCTCTCCACGTCCTCCTCCTGAGACCGCGCCCTCGCGCGCGCAATGCGAGATTGCCGCGCCCGCATTGCACGAGGAAGCTTTAACGAGTTCCCGGCGGTAACCAAGTTTGACGGTCTACCGCCGGCTCCCAGTTGAAATCCTCAGGGCTGTAGCTGCAGCAAAACTTTCGAAAATTAGAAGGAATTGTCGGCCGTCGGGATGCATGCCCCTAAATGATAACGGTTTCGTGATCTTAACTCAAGCAGGAACTAAGCTACACAGCTCCAGCATTGTCTGTACCTGTAGTAGGTTATGGCGCGTCGGCCTGTCGAATTCTCTGTCCGCAGTTGTAGCATTACTATCGAGAAATACATTCTTCTAGGTTCTGCGCTGATATTGAAGTAAGCTTTCTCGTCGCATTCTGCGCACTACTTCGCGTGTCAAGAGCTCTACGAGGGCCCCGGCGGTAACCTGGTTAACGGCTTACAGTCGGCGCCCAGTTGGTTTTGGAATCGAAGATGTTTCTATCCAGCGTTGGATCACGCTACGGTTGCCGGTCAAAGACTCAGGGCTGCAGCTGCAATGTTTATAGTGATTTACTTTTAGAGACCGACGTGAAAAAGGATCATTTTCAAGAAATGACATGTTTCCTAGAAGCTCTCAGAAATGTGGCGATTCGTGTTGGAATGGAGTTTCTCTGCTGCCCGGGCCGGTCCAACTGGGAGCCAGCGGTTAACCGCCAACCAGGTTTTTGCAGCTTGGGGTCTCGCTAATCAGGCCACGCGCGGGGCAGCGAGCAGGCTTCAACTGGGAGCCGGCGGTGAACCGTCAACCAGGTTACCGCCGGGAGCCTCGTAGAGCTTTCTTCTCGCGCGGCGCTGCTCGGAACACGTGGGGGGGGGGCTTTCTCGAGCGTAAGCTGAAAAACTCGAACAAACACGTTTTTCGGTTTGCATCCAAAGCCGATTCCTTTCTAAGTGTTTGATAGTAATACTGCAGCTACGGACCTGAGAGTTTCACTGGCGGACGCGGCATAACCCACTACAGGTGCGAAGAATACCGGTTCCAAAAACGAGCTTTCAAATCTTTCACAATTTTCGAAAAACCGACCCCAGGTCATCACATTGTCCGCCCGGGCCGGGTGGGCCAACTGGGAGCCGGCGGTAAACCTGAGAAACCAGATTTTTACTCCCAGCATTAGTGTTTAAATTTTATTTTGGGAGAGAAGCAGCTCTCTAGAGAGAGTTCTACTATCGAAAGATTTGGAGCAACCAACATCAGGTTGACACCGAAAAATGCAAATTTGACGTTTTTCTAGAAATGCTCCGAGAAGCTGTCTGCTTCGATTCTGAGCACTCTTACGCATGCGAGGAGCTCTACGAGGTTCCCGGTGGTGACCAGGTTGACGGTTCACCGCCGGCGCCAGTTTGGGGCGGAGTCAGGCGATCGCAAATATGGATCAAGGGGGCGTGGATTAGCGACGGGTCGCGTTTCCATGGGGAATCGCGGATTTCCGCCGCCAAGACAGGCGGCGGCGGCCGCATTGGGGGGACGGCAAATCCCCCGATCCATGGATGCGCGCCCCCGTGTTAAGTCGGGCACGTCCCTCTACGGGATGAATAGTGAAAAATAGTAGCACGAAATAGTCTGGGGGCGGTTTTTCTACGACTCCTTGACTACTTTTGCATTTTTTCGACAATTTTTCATTTTTCCTTCAGAATCCACCTGTACACGCTGAAATAAGGACCGGTCTGGGTTCATGAGGGTCTCGCTGTTCCTTGGGCCGCTCCCTGGTGGTTCTTCTAGCCCTCCTCGTGCACACACACACACACCTTCTCTGGTGCCAAATGTGGGCTTCCTTCCCGATTCCGCGTGCCTCTCATGGCGGCGGCTATGACTGCAGTCGACGCGACGGCACTTGGCCTTCGGGGGCCCCCCTCGTCGCCGCTGCTGGAGACAGTTCGGAAGGTTGGTGCGTTGGTAGGGCTACGCGATCTATACACATCCACTGCTCCTGGCCAAGCCCATCCTGGGCCCAGGAGCTTCGCAGACGTATAGATCTCGTCGCCCCAGTTGGGGCCCCGGGAGGGGCCAGGGACCGGCCTTGAGCGCCGCGGTGGTGTCAAATCGCCCCCTGCTCCGCTTCGTGCGGGGGGGAGCCGAGGGGGCTGACGGGAAGCGGCTCCCCGGAGGTGCTGGGCTCGGGGGCCTCGAGACGGGGGTCGACGCAAACTGGGATCCGCCAGAGCGCCCGATCGCGCAGGATCCTGCAGGGCCAGGGCCGCAGTGACCCGGGTGGGGCGCAGGATCCTTGCAGGATCCCTCGCATGGGCCCGGGTGCGGCCCCCGGAGGCCGAGCTCGAGGAGAAATTCGCCAGGACTGAAAGGAGCATGATCGTATCGTCGGAGATCCGACGCTGCGGAGACCACGGTCTTGGCATCGCTCGGACGTGTGCATTTTTCTTTCGGCGAAGACCATCGAGGAGCATCCTTGATCATTTGGCGGAAAAAATCCACGCGCGAAACCGAAACATATCCCGGCAGAGCAACCTAACAGCGATGCATATAAGCATATCTGGAAGCATTCCCCTTACGATTCAGGTGAGAATCCAGTTGTAGAATTCTGCTGTTCTCGCAGTCGCAGTCGCATTCGCAATGACAGTCGCAGTGGCAACGGCCTTAGGATCCAATGGAATCCTAAGGATTCCTAGGGATTCCTAAGGCCTTAGGCATCCTCAGGAATCCATAGGAAACCTCAGGAAACCTTAGGAATCCTGATTCCTAGGGATTCCTGGGGATTCCTAAGGATTCCTAGGGAATCCTAAGGATTCCTAAGGATTCCTGAGGATGTTTAACTATGCCTACGGATTCCTAAGGATGCCTACGGATTCCTGAGGATTCCGAGAGATTCCTAAGGATTCCTATGGATTCCTACGGATGCCTCAACCTGCGTCAGTTTCAGCCTCAGCCTCAGCCTGCCTCGGCTTGCCTCAGCCTCAGCCTCAGCCTGCCTCGGCCTCAGCCTCAGCCTGCCTCAGCCTCAGCCTCAGCCTGCCTCGGCCTCAGCCTGCGTCAGCCTCAGCCTCAGCCTGCCTCAGCCTCAGCCTGCCTCAGCCTCAGCCTCAGCCTCAGCCTCAACCTGCCTCGGCCTCAGCCTGCCTCGGCCTCAGACTGCCTCCGCCTCCCCTCTTCCCCCCCCCTCCCATCCCCCCCCCATTCAGCCTCACCTTGTCTCAGCTTCGGCCTGCCTCGGCCTCATCCTCAGCCTCAGCCTCAGCTCGCCTGAGCCTGCCTCGGCCTCAGCCTCAGCCTGCCTCAGCATCAGCCTGCCTCAGCCTCAGCCTCAGCCTGCCTCAGCCTCAGTCTCAGCCTCAGCCTGCCTCGGCGTGCCTCAGCCTCAGCCTCAGCCTGCCTCAGCCTCAGCGTCAGCCTCCCAGCCTCAGCCTGCATCAGCCTCAGCCTCAGCCTCAGCCTGCCTCAGCCTCAGTCTCAGCCTGCCTCAGCCTCAGCCTGCCTCAGCCTCAGCCTCAGCCTGCCTCGGCCTCAGCCTCAGCCTCAGCCTCAGCCTCAGCCTCAGCCTGCCTCAGCCTCAGCCGGCCTCAGCCTCAGCCTCAGCCTGCCTCGGCGTGCCTTAGTCTCAGCCTCAGCCATCCTCCGCCTCAGCCTGCCTCGGCTTCAGCCTGCCGCAGCTCGGGCATTCAAAATATGGCGCAGGACTGGTGTTCTGTGAACACGAAGATCACGAAGTGGCCCACAGTTGGCTGCGGGCAATCAAAATATGGTACAGGAATGATGTTCTGGGAGCACGAAGAACACGAAGGGAAGTGGCCTACAGTTGGCTCTGGGCATTCAAAATGTGACCTTGGAATTGTGTTCTGGGAACACGAAGAACACGAAGTGGCCTACAGTTGGCTCTGGGCATTCAAAATGTGGCCTTGGAATGGTGTTCTGGGAAGACGAAAAACACAAAGTGGCCTACAGTTGGCTCCGGGCATTCAAAATGTGGCCTGGGAATGGTGTTCTGGGAACACGAAGAACACGAATTGGCCTACAGTTGGCTCTGGGCATTCAAAATGTAGCCTGGGAACGGTGTTCTGGGGAGTCCCGGGATCCTCCCCGGCACCCGCCCAGACCCGCCTGGGGAGTCCCGGGGAGTTCCCGGATTCTCCCCGGCATCCGCCCAGACCCCCCCGGGGAGTCAAGATGCTCTCTTTTGAGCCCACTAGAAACCTATCAATCTTCGCTGTTAGGTAAAAACGCATGGAATGGACGTCCGAGCGATGGCGAGCGGTAGGTTCGTGCGGTGCGGCGATGGCGCGCCGGCGGCGCCGGCGGCGCCGGCGAAGGCGTTCGAGGTTGAGCTCCGCACGACAGAACGACGCGGAAGCACCGAGGGACACGGTACACCGCCATTGGACGCGACCGAGTTCACCCTTGAGCGATCGGGGCCGCGATCGGATCAAGGCTGCACGATCGACGCGGTGCCGAAAGGTTTTACGCGCGCCGGCACACACGAAGCTACCGCAAATGGGGGGATCCAGGGTTCCATGAGGGGCTTCGAAGGTGCGCGAAAGGTGCATCTTGTGTTGTTCCTATCGTACTTGAGGACCACATCCCAGAAACCATTTCGAGCACCCAGCAAAGTATCGAAACAGTGTCGAACGAGTATCGCCTCCCAGGGCCCGAAATGTGAAAACCCTCCAGTTTCGGTACCTTCTTGTTGCTCGAAATTCTGTCTGGGGATCAAGGCTAAAGCAGGTTGGAACATCCTAAGGTGCATTCTTCTTCACCTCTAGTCTACGTACTTTGGCGGCGTGCCCAGGGGGGAAGGCAGAGGGGGCGGCGGGCCTTCTCTGAAGGCTCAGAGGGCGGGAGGCTTTCTGAGAAGCTTTCTCCAGCTTTCTCGTGGCGCCCACACCGCAGAGCGGATCTCGTTCGGAAAGCACCGGGATGGGCCCGGATGGTCCTGGAGAGTGTCGTTCCGGCTTTCGAAGTGAGCTTCGCGCGGAGTTCTGTTGGACACGAATGAAGACGATACAAAACTTCCATGTGAAACTCACCTCGTTTTTCGCTCACCGTTTTGGGAGTTCTGCATTCCCAGGCGGGAATTTATGAATGACCACAGCCTGGAGGGTCAGTTTTCGGAGGCTCGGCAGGCGGTGGATAAGGACATGTTCGGGCCCCCCGGGGGCCGAAATATAGCCATATCCACCGCCCCCTGGGGCACAAGGACGTCGGTTTCCAGGGCAACGGTGGGCTTTTTTAAAGAAATCTTCAGCGTGATGGCGAGAGGGGCCCGAGTTCGCCGCAGAGGAGGTGAGCTTATGTCGGGCGTGTCCCCCTACAGGGGGGTTCTCGACGAAACATAAAGAATACCCCAAACTTGCCCCAAAGAGGTCAAACAATAGTCAAATAATAGGCCCCAGAATATTTTCGGATTAGTTTTGGGTTATTTTGGGGGTATTTCTTATTTTTCGTCCCCCTACAGGGGGACACGCCCGACATGCTGAAAAATGCCCTGGGACACGCCCGACGCGCACGACAGATAAAGAATACATTTAAAATGACCCAAAAAGGTCAAACAATATTCAAAAAATAGGCCCCAGACTACTTTTGGACTAGTTTGGGATTATTTTTCGGGGGTATTTCTTATATTTCGTCGAAAATCCCCCTGCAGGGTGACAGGCCCGACTTCAAGGTGAGCTCGGCCCCGCTCTCGACCGTGCCGGTGCGGCCGCGGTGCGGAGCGCGTCGAGGCAGGGGCCTGCCTTGACGACAGTGGCTGCGCCGAGCACGCCAAAGCCTCCCAGACTCCTGCCGGGCGTGTCCCCTACAGGGGGACCTTCGACGAAAAATTGAAAGATACCCCAAACATAGTCCAAAAATAGTCCAAACATAGTCCAAAAATAGTCCAAATAGTCTGGGGCAAGGTTTTTGAGTATGTGTGGCTCTTTTGGGATATTTTTTTGGCGTATATGTTTTTTTCTTCGTCGAACATCCCCATGTAGGGGGACACGCCCGACCTAATCCTAGACGGGCGAGCGAGGTGCAAAGCCAAAAAAGTCCTCGCCTCGCATGCGCTGACAGAAGCCCACGCAGCGGCAGCCCGTGCAGCACGTCCTGCGATAGGCCGGCTCAGGGAGCCCCGGGCTCCGAAGCTGCAGAAGGCCACCGCGCGGCTTCCGAGGGGAGGCCCCGCCGCCTCTCTCGGAGAGCCCCGACGCTGCCGAGAGAGGTGCAGCAGCGCAGGGCGTCGCGGCCGGAGCCTCCTCCTGATGCCTCCTCCTCCTCCTCCTCGTCCTCCTCCTCGTCCTCCTCCTCCTCCTCCTCCTCCTCCGCCTCCTCCTCCGCCTCCTCCTCCTCCTTCTCCTCCTCCTCCTCCTCCTCCTTCTCCTCCTCCTCCCTCCTCTCCGCCTCCTCCTCCGCCTCCTCCTCCTCCTCCTCTCCTCCTCCTCCTCCTCCCCCCTCCTCCCCCTCCTCCTCCTCTCATCCCTCCTCCCCTCCTCCTCCTCCTCCTCCTCCTCCGCGCCGTTTGTGTAGAGAGCTGGATCGATGACAAGGGTCCCAGGCCCCGAAGGATCGAGCGAGCACGCGCTGGGAGAGTGAGCGGCTTGCTGCGCTGGGGTCCGGAGGGTGGCCGTGAGAAGAAAGGCCTGCCACCGTCTCGCCTTCCCCTCCATGGGCTCGCCGCCAAGCCAGGGCATAGAACCTGGGAGCCGTTGTGACCCAGAGGCTCTCGCAGTGTGTTGACTGCGTCACTTTCATCTGAGGTAGATTGTCCACCAAAAGAGAGGCTCTCTCAGTAGTAGTTATCCACGGCCACCGCCTCGAGGCAGTGCCGCGAGATCTCGAGGGCCTCTCGCGGAGCGGTGGACATCGAGATCGATGCGTGCGCGCCCCTCTCGATGTCCACCCCGTCTCCCTGGGGGCAACGATCGGGGGCGATGAGCATGAGGGGAAGGCATCCACCCCCGCTCGTCCATTCAAGGAGTATTCGAGGGGCCCGATAGCCCCATGCTGCCCAGGATCGTGCTCAAGTAAACCATTTGGGCTCAAGTAAACCATTTGGGCTCACTGGGCAAGAGTATACCTCAAAATATCCCAGCTTTTTGCCCCATTCTGGGCAGGCATGCCATCAGCGAGCGGCAAGCGTCAGGGAGGGCGCGCAGGCTCGACTCCAAGCAAGAAGAAACCTCAAAAGGAAAATGCATCGTGGGCTGATTTGGCGATGAGTTCGACGGAGGTGGCGGTCGTCGACACTTCAACCCTACCGTGGTTCCAGGCCTTCGAGCTTCGGCTTTCCGGTCAGCTTCAGGGCATCAGAAAGGATTCGAATTACATGAAGGAGAATATGCAGAAGGCACAGGAGCAGGCGGGTCAGGATATGAAGGCTGCAAAGGAGGTGGAGGAGAGGGTGGTGGAGGTGGAACATATTAAGGTGGAGCTCGAGACAGAGTACGTCACGAAACAGGAACTGCAAGGTACAGTGGAGCTTCTCGGGCAGCGGAGGTCCGGGAGGTTTTGGACAGGATGCGGGGGGAGGGCATGAATATCGAGGAAAACACAGGAAGGCAGAGCAACAGGAGGAGGATAGCGAGGTGGACGAAAGAGAAGAGTTAACTTCAGGTCGTCGTCGGGGGTTCACGGAGGAGACAGAGGAAGACGAGATAGTGCAAGTCATAGAGAGTTTTTCTTTGCCGAGGGGACCCGTCGGCACAAGGTAAGCAACGTCTTTACCTTCAGCACCCCAGCCCGTGTAGGAGTGATCGAGTTCGAGACAGAGACGTCCCAAATCGGCTTCTACAAAAAGATCCGCAACGTGAGCAAGCGGGTACCAGGCGACCGCACCTTGTGGGTCACAGACAATCGCACGTACAAGCAGCGGGTGTGGGGCAAAACTTTGGGGCTAATCAAGCATTGGCTGATCGGGAAGAACGAGTACGAGCCAGAGGACGTCCGGGTTGCATGGAAGAAAGGGGTCGTCGAGGTCAATTTCAAAACAGTGGCTTGGGTCAAGGACGACGCAGAGATGATCTTGAACGACAGCGCGGAGGGTGTGAAGGAGGAGGTGGAAGAGGGGATTGTGGCGTGGAGGGGTGAGCGGAAGGACAATGAGTAGGGCAAGAACGGGGGCACATCCCAGGAACGTACCATTACAAGTAAACATCGACAGTCATCTACAAAGAGCTTTTCCATTACTCATTACTGCGCGAACAAGGGCTCCGTGGGCTCTGCGTGGGAGGAGGAAAAGGGAACTATTCAGATAATTGTGGCGACGATCCGCGTAAGACCAACCAGGGCTCCATGCGCAGAGGCGGCACGGAGTTCATAGTGATCAGCTACGACGTCCATTCTTTCATGCATTTCAAGTAGAGGCTTGCTGCGATATGGTTGGAAATCGGCAGTCGGCGGTGGGATGTTCTGGTTTTTTGTAGACATTTGGAGGGGAGAGACACAGGAGGTATTTGCGACTGATGGCGGCCACGCGCGGTGTGGCTTCGGCGGCAGCAAAGGTCGAGACGGCGCGGGTGTACCTCTGCACAAAAGATGGTCGCATAACATATTTTGGGCCATAAGCGACAGGGCTGCGGTCCTCGAGATCATGGCATTTGGAATTCGATATCGTGTGTTTGCTGTCTGCATGCCGCGCGGCGGGATGGATGGTGCACATGTTGACGTTGTCAATGCTATGTTGGGCGAGTATTTGCATCGTGCAAAAATGAGCGGGTGCCGAGTGTTATTGGCTGGGGGTTTTAATGCTGAAGTGGGCCCCCGGACCGATGACGAGGATGACGACATCATGGGCGCAAACGGCATGCGTTGCCGGAGCGACCGCGGAGCCGTGCTGTTCCAATGGTGCGTGGACAACAAGTTCGTACTTAGAAACACATTGCGGGAAGACTGCTTTCAACAGCTGTTGACCTACTCCAACGGAGGCGTTGCCGAACAATTGGGTTATATCGTAGTGCCCAGGCGATTTCGTCAATATGTGCGTTGGCGTGGCGCTGTTGATTGGATGGGCACGGGCTCATACCACAGGGCGCTCTTACTTCGCATGGCGATCCACCCTGCAGTTTTCAGAGAGAAGCAAGAGCACCCACCCAAGTGGGATAAGACGGTCAACGAGGCGAAATCTGCCTCAGCCCTCAATGCTACACTTGGCGCGACCCCTGCGGATTTATCCGATTTTGGTTGCAGGGCTGATTTCTTGGAACATGCAATTCTCGATGCTGCGAAGCAAGCGTCGCCGAAAAAAACGAAATTACTGGGGCCGGGCTAGAGGGGTGGACCACGCAGAGGTCGAGGCGCGAATTCAGGAACGCCTGCGACTCAGGGGGCGGCGAGACCCGATCAGTGCCGAGAAGACCGTGGCGACTTGACCTGAGCGAGAAAATTGAGAAACCCGTTGGGGAAAATGTTGACCCCGAGAAGACAGCAACTATCGGCAAGATGCTCGGCGAATTGTGCGGCGTATCTCGGCCACCTGGGATAGGGCGCCCGAAGCAGAATGAGCACGTAACCAGCATCGTTGACGAGGATGGCGCGGGACACGTTTCGAAATCCAGCATCGCAAGTTTTGCGCGCTAGTATGAGAACCTGCAGTCGACGCAGCCTTCAGATATTCCGTTTTCGCGCCATAACTCTGCAATGCCTGATTTCACGATCGCAGAATTGGAAGATGCGTTGCCCAGCGTGAGGTTGAGCAAGTGTTCTGACCAATCCGGCGTGGTTGCAGAGATGCTCAAGTTCAGTTGCCACGCGCATCGTTGCCTAATGTTGCGCATCCTCAACGAGACGACCAAGCGGGGGGCAGAGCCACCAGGGAGCTTGGAAAAGACGCGCCTTGTAGTTTTGTTACAGAAACGGGGTCCGAACCTGCCCGATAATTGCCTACCAGTTGCTATTCTGCCAATCAGGTATAAAGTTTTTGCGAGGACGCCGCGCAAACGTCTACAACCAATCATCATCGCAGCGCAAGCTGCCGACCAAGCAGCGCGCAGGAGGGGGCATTCCACAACTGGCCACTTGCTTGCGGTCGCGTTGCTGGCCGAGGGGTTCTCTGAATGGAATGCAGATGTCTGGCGTGGCCTAGTCGATGTTGAGATAGCGTTCGACGCTGTCGATCGCGCAGCTCTGTGGGATGTACTGCGCACTCTCGGTGTGAGCGAGTCATGTGCGGCGTTATTGCAGGAGCTATGCCGCGACCATACAGCCGCTGCACATGCGGGAAAGGAATCGAGAGGCTTCAAAATCAAGTTGTTGGTGAAGCAGGGGGAACCGTTGGGCTGTACTGTTCATCGCGGTGATGGAGGTGTGCTTCCGGAAAATGAAGAAGCGATGGAATGGGTTGAACAGGGGAAGGTCGGTGCGTTATTGCAGCGTTGTCGTTGAATCGCCAGATGATCCGTCTACTGACCTGCGCTTCGCGGGTGACGCGCTGCTCGTCGCCCGCAGCAGATCGGATTTCGCCAAAAATTGGTCGGACATTCAATCGGAAGCATCAAAGGATGGACTAAAGTTGCACATGGGAAAGACAAAGGTGATAACTAACTCTGCTGGGAAGATGCCTTCGCGCGCGCGCGCTGCTGGCGCCGACGTGGACGCGGTGCCTATCGCGATTGCAGAAATGCATCTTGGGCGACGGCTTTGTCTGGGCAGCTACCACGAGGCTGAATGTGTGAACAGACTGAATTCAGCGTGGCGGTGCTTCGCAAAATTATCAGAAGCATGGTGTTCCCAGTCGTATTCACTGAAATCCAGGCGCAAGTTGTTTGACGCCGTTGTAACACACCGACGGCTTTGTATGCATGTGAGTGTTGGACTTTATAACTGCGAGCTCCAGACGTAAACTGCGGACGAATGGCGAAAGATGGCGAGAAAGAGATTTAGGTTTTCACGCGCAGAATACGAGCCATGGGTAGAGCATGTACAGGGAGCAACAATATGCGTGGATTGGAAGCGCGCCGAATTGGGCACGAAAATTGGGCTGCAACACAAAGAGCCCGAAAGGCCATATTCGCTGAGAAAGCGCCCAAAGGGGACCCGGAGAAGTGGAACCATCAACTGCTGAAGTGGCATCCGTGGTTCCGATGCCAACCCCAACGACAAGTTGGACGGCCTCGCCTACGTTGGCATGATTGTCTACGTGAGCAAGTGCATTAGATTATCCCTAGTTGCCCTCCTCTCTCCTCCTCCTTTGTTGGGTCAGGTCACGGGTGGTCTCTTGGGCCCTGCGCCGAAAAGTCGGCGGCGGTGGTCTGCGATGACCTGCGTGCATGTTTCCCACGCGCTGCGCACTTGCGCCCCGCCTGCCCCTAGAGGGGCGCTCTTCCTGAGCCGGCGCGCAGGCTGAACTGAACGAAACTGAATTGCCCAGGATCGTGCGCATTCACTATCGAAGGCCCATCGCCGATCTATCCCTCTGCCAGTCCCCCCAGGCCAGTCCCCCACTACATGCAGTCCACCCGCATCATAAGGACGGGCAACTTTCCTCCCAAGGATACCCCCCTTCGATCCTTGCCCCTTCGGCCCATCCTTAGCCGCCTTCGTTGGCCAGCCTCTTTCGAACAACGTTCACATGGGCCTCCAAGGGCCTTGCATCCTCACCGCGCATCCTTATGATACAGGCCGACTAAATCGCCGATCGATCCTTGTGCCAGTCCCCCCTGTGCCAGTCCCCCCCCTGTATCGTTCAGGAGGGGTCAAATCACACAGACACAATGAACCGACGATTCCCAGGAAATTTTGGGGAAAAATATGACAACCCAGGAAAGATGGCATGGGGGATCCTGGAACGTGTGTCTACTTCTTCGTGTGCCCACAGGCCGCTTTGATTATTTTGCTTGTACAACTACACAATATGAAAATACTCTTTTATTTATTTAGTTATATATATAATTATTATTTATTTGAAAAAAGCAAATAACAAATAGGTTTTAAATTTATATTATTATGATTATTATTATTATTATTATTACTTTTATTATTATTATTTTTATTATTATTATTATTATTATTATTATTATTATTATTATTATTATTATTATTATTATTATTATTATTATTATTATTATTATTATTATTATTATTATTATTATTATTATTATTATTACTTTTAGTATTATATCTATATATAAATATATATGTATGAAAATGCTGCTCTCGCCGAGGCGCCGGCCTCATTTTCGGGCCCCGCTCGTTCCGAATCGTGCTCCCGCTGCAGCGCTGGCCTCATTTCCGTGCTTCCGCTCGTTCCGAATCGTGCTCCCGCTGCAGCGCTGGCCTCATTTCCGCGCTTCCGCCCGTTTCGACTCGTGCTCCCGCTGCAGCGCTGGCGTCATTTCCCGTGCCATGCCACAGCACACGCGCACACGCGCACACACGCACACACCACACACACCACCACCACCACCACCACCCCACCACCACCACCACCACCACCACCACCACCACCACACACCACCACCACCACACACCACCAGCCACCACCACCACCACCACCACCACCACACCACCACCACACCAGCACCAGCACCAGCACCAGCACCAACACCACCACCACCACCAGCACCAGCACCAGCACCACCACCACCCCACCACCACCACCACCACCACCACCACCACAACCACGCACACACGCACGCACGCACGCACGCGCACCACCACCCACTAGTCCGCGGATAGAGAAAATCAGCGCCATGGTAAGGGATGGGAGGGAGGGGTAGGACGTCAGATATGACGCGCGCGCACCTAGCTTGTCTGTCGCCCCTCGATCTCCCCCCCCCGTCCAGACCCTCGACGTCATGAGCTTTCCACGACGCGACCCCCAGAGGTCCGATCCAGACCCACTCCCCAGGACCAGCTTCTCATCCTGAGTCGCTTTTCGACGGCCCCGAGGCCCGGCAAGGGCCCCCCAAGGGCCGAAAAATAATGCAAAACGGCCCGTCGTGATCTTTTCTTGACTCGAGGGGTCTGGGTTCGTTGCCCCTCCCTTCGCCCCTCGGCGCCCCCCCCGTCGATTGCCCCCCGAACCCCCCGCCCCCTCCTCCTCCTGCTGCTCCTGTCCCTCCCCCACCTCCTCCTCCTCCCAATCTCCTCCGCCTCCGCCTCTTCCCCTCTCCCCTCCTCCCCACCTTCTCCTCCTCTCCTCCTCCTCCTCCTCCTCCTCCTCCTCCCTCTCCTCTCCTCCTCCTCCTCCCCCTCTCCCCCTCCTCCTCCTCCTCTTCCTCCTCCTCCTCCTCCTCCTCCTCCTCCCTCCTCCTCCTCCTCCTCCTCCCCCTCCGCCTCCTCCATCCTCTCCTCCTCCGTCCTCCCTCCGCCCTCCTTCCTCCTCCTGCCGCCTCCTCCTCCTCCTCTTCCTCCCCCTCCTCCTCCTCCTCCTCCTCCTCCTCCTCCCTATCCTCCTCCTACCTCCTCAACACCTCCCCGTCCCTCCTCAACAACCCTACCTCCTCCTCCTCGCTGGCTCCTCCTCCTCCGCTCCTCCTCCTCCTGCACCCTCCTCCTCCTCCTCTTCCTCCCCCTCCTCTTCCTCCATCCTCCTCCCTCCTTCCTCTTCCTCCTCCTCCTCCTTCATCTCCTCCTCCTCCTCTTCCCTCCTCCTCTCCCCCCCCCCTCTTCCTCCTCCTCCTCCTCCTATCCTCCTCCTCCCCCCCTCTTCCGCCCCCCCTTCTTCCTCCTCCTCCTCCTCTCCTCTTCCTCCTCCTTCCTCAGCTGCTGCTGCTGCTCTAACCTCCTCCTCCTCCTCCTACTACCCCTCCTCCTCCTCCCTCTTCTCCTCCTCTTCCTCCCCACCTCCTCGTTCTCCCTCCCTCCCTCCCTCCCTCCCTCCTCCCTCCCTCCCTCCTCCTTCCCTCACCACCTCACCTCCTCCCCCTCCCTCCTGTCCCTCCTCCTCGCCCTCCTCCCTCTCCCTCTCCCCCGTCCTCCTCCTCCTCCTTCTCCTCCTCCTCATAGCCCCCTCCTCCACCTCCTCGTCCTCCCTTGCCGCTCATCTTGTCTCCCTCCTCCTCCTAACCAACCAACCTGTCCTCCCCCGCCCCCTCCTCCCCCTCCCTTCTTGCTCCTCCTCCTCCTCCTCTTCCTCCTCCTCCTCCTCCTCCTCCTCCTCCTCCTCCGGCCCATATTCAGCTCTGGAGCAGGCGAGGGCTGCCGTATTTCCTCAAGTGCCCAGGAGTGAAGATCTCAGGTCACACGGCTCGTCTGCGATGGTCGTCGCTTCTTGCTCGTGCTGATGCTGTCGTCTCTCCCACCTCGTTGGTTTTCACTGGGCCTGAACTCTTGAGGCCGCGCCGGCTGGCGACGCATGCCCCTCTTGGTTTTGCTCGGCCGTCTGCCTTGTATCCTGTGCTCTCTCTGGCAGAAGCGGACAGCGATTGCAAGATGCATTCGGTTTCATGCTGCGAGCTTCCGCTGGCAGATCCGTCAGCACGCTATGATTCGTGGCAAAGTTCTTCCAGCAGGGGCGACCTTGGGAATGCATCGCTCTTGGTAGAGGCGCCAGCTCGGCATTTCTTGTGTCCCCCGTTTTCTCTGGACCACCTTGGCAACGCCCCCAGATTGCATGGTCAGGCCAGTCCTGGCGCTGGCCAGGCTGTTTTTGGCCTCAGTGAGTGTGCGGCTGGCCAGGCCCAGAGCGCTGTTGGCTCTGTCTCTCCCCCCTCCCTCGACATTGATCCAAACCGCGTGTCCCTTAACATTCGGACGGTCAACTGCAATTCTTGGGGAACGATCAGAGACCTTTTGGAAGGCTATTCACGCGCCCACGTCATCTTATGCCAAGAACATTGCCTCTGTAGTGCTGAGATTCCTGATGCCAGCTCTTGGTGCATCAAGCGAGGTTGGAAATCGCTATGGTCGGCAGCCACGCCCGCGGACGCAGGAGACACCAGCGGAGGTGTCGCGATTTTTGCTCGTAGCTGGATCGGGCTCCAGGATGCGAAGGGAGGGGGGATCGTCAAGGGAAGATGCATTGCTGGCTCTATCCATCTCCCTGGCACTCCTCCCATTGTTGTCATCTCTTCGTATCTTTATCACGCCGAAGCCCTCTCTGGTCGCAACGCATTTTGTCGTGTCTTGGCATCTTTCTTGACGAGTGTGGGTTGCCTTTTGTTGCGGGAGCGGACCACAATTTTGAGCCGCCGCTCTTGGAGGACTAGTTTCGTCTCGGAACTGCGCGGCAGTGTTGTTGTCCCGCCTTCTTGCACTCGCTTCCCGGCCATGGGGGATGCTTAGATTTTTGATTTCTTAGTGTGCTCCGGAGGTTTGGCCAAAGGCGTTAGATCGTGCGCAGTTGATTTGTCGACGCCCCTGTCCCCCCACAGGCCCGTCCTTCTCACCTTCTACGCCCAGCTGGCCATTCTGCAAGCCCTCACTTTCCGGAAGCCCCCTCCCCTCCCCGCCCAGCCTGCTTTCGGGCCTTCGCCGCAATCCACGACCTCGTGGACTCGAGCGCAGGACATGGCTCGTACTTTTTTGGATCGGGCTGAGCAGGGGGATTTTCTAGGGGCTCACAGCCTGCTGGGGCCGCTCTACCAGTTGTGGGCCGACCAGGCCGAGAAGGATCTCATCCCCATCCTGGGCGCCGAGGTGCCCAAGCTCGGAACGAGGGGGCTCGGGCCTCAGCTGGCCTGGCGGTCGATCCTATCGTCCGGCGGCCACCCCAGGTATCCCGAGCACCGTGCCATCAAGTGGCTGGCGGCTCGGTGGCGTGCTATTGTCCTCGCGCGTAGGGCTGGCGATCACCGCCTGTTGAAGCAGCTGGCTGGTCTGATCACGGACCCTCCCGCTCATATAGCACGGCACTCTGGCGAGCGTGCTGCACTTTTTTCTCGCGCTGCTCGCCTGGGCGGCCGCCCCCGGCCAGACGGTAGCAGATCTGGGAGATTTTGAAACTGAGGTGCGCGACTCCCTGTTTGAAGCCACCAAGCAGTTTAGCAAGCTGTCCAGGGCCGATTGGTCAGCGTGGCTCCACGTTGGCATTGAGAATGGATCGCGACGCGTCCATCAAATCATTAGGGACCCCACCCCGTGGACCCAATCCTCGACCCTCAGCGCCAAGGGTTGCATCGTTGCCGACCCCCTTCCTTACTCAAAGACGAGGGGACCAAGTTTTCCAGTCTCTGGGGTAATGGTAGTGGTGCTTCTCCTTCTGGCAATGTCCTGGACCCATTTCCCAGGCTCTCGGCGGAAGAGATTCGCGCCGTCTCTCGCCGGTACAAGAAGGACTCGGCTGTTTCGTTAGACGGTTTTCACTGTCGCCACTTTGCGTTGCTCGGAGATGCGGCCCTGGAGTGTCTCAGCATGGTGGTCGCCCTGATTGAGTCTCTTGGAGTCTTGCCGCCTCAGATCTCGGTGGCCCTGTTGGCGTTGCTCCCGAAGCCTTCCGGCGGCTACAGGCCGATTGGGGTGTTTTGCGCATGGTACAGGGTATGGGGTCGCCTCAGGCGCCCCATGGCCTTGCACTGGGAGCAGCAACATCCTAGGAGGTACTGGGCCGCTGGACGTCATCGTGGAGCAGCGGACGTGGTCTGGCGTCAATCCGTGCAGTCTGAAGCGGGCGTAGCTCGCGGCCAGGCCTCTTGCAGCATATTTTTCGATCTGTGGAAATTCTATGAGAATATTTCGCTCGATGCTCTCGAGTATCGCTGTGAGTGTCATGGCTTCCCGACTCTGCTGGCCTGTGTTGCCCTTTTTGCTTATCGTTGCGGTCGCTTTCTCTGCTTGGGAGGCTGGGTCGAGGGTCCTTACTTTGTGCAGCGAGGTGTTGTGGCAGGGTGCTCTTTTGTCACCACGTTTATACGCATGCACTGTATGGAAGGGTATGATAGTTTGCAGCCTCAGCCTTCGCTTGACTTGGACGTCTATATCGACGATCAGGGCCTTTCGGCCACTGGCCCCCCTCAGCAGGTCATCGATTCGATTGTTGCTGAGGCGAAGGATCTTCACGCGATTGTTGAAGGCGTTTTGGGTTGTGGCTTTGCCATGGAGAAAACCTGCCTCGTTGCTTCCTCCAAGCATGTGGGGGAGCAGGTGTCTTCACGTCTGGCCGATCTTTGCCCATCGCACTCTTCCACGGCTGTCAACTTAGGCGTCGGCTACACTGCCGGTCGCGCGCTCAGAGTTGGAGGCCGTTCGGCCAAGCTCAAAGCTAGGATCGCAGCTGCCAGCAGGAAGGCCACCCGCCTCAAGAAGCAAAATATGGTGTTGAAGCGGAGCGCCGTCATCAAGGTTTTCTCGTCGGGCCCGTTAGCGGGAGCGAGCTATGGGAGTGAAGTTACGGGGACTTCTGACCATGATCTCCTCCTCCTCCGTCGTCGGCTCTTCTCCACGGTCCGTCCCTCTTCCCGTCTCCGCTCGCTCACCACTTCTGCTATCTTGGACAATGACCCCTGTTGGCGCACTGCCTGTAGCCCCATTGTTCGTTGGTCTAAGGAAGTGTTGCTTGCTCAGACGGCCGCTTTCAGATGGTCTCTGGATCTTCCTTCTTTGCGCAGGGCTGGGAACAGTGTCTTTCAGCATGATTCGTGTTCGTGGCGCTCTGTTGCCGGGCCCATCAGCGCACTTAGGATGTCTCTCTCCCGTCTTGGCTGGGTTATGTTAGATTTTATGACGATTCGCGACGATCGGGGGCACAGTCTGCTGTTGGGTACCCTCTCTCCTGCTCTCGTCAAGCTCCTTTGCCGGGAGGCTTACTTGCGTATGCTGGAGCGTGACTCGGCTGCTAAACGTGGCGTCAAGAATCGCATTTGTTATGACATAATAAACAAGCCCTTGCCAACAATGCGTTCTCGGCTTTGGACAAAGCCAGGATCAGAGCTTTCGCCACAGAGGCCTTCTTCACTCGAGAGCGTGCGCGCCAACTTGGCTATCATATTACTGCGGAGTGTCCTCTATGCGGGCGTCCAGACACCGTCTTTCATCGTCTATGGACTTGCCCCCACAGTTCTGTTGTCACCATTCGTGCATCGACTGTTGATGAGGAGGTTCTCGCGTGGGCTCTTCATGCCGAAGAGCAGGGATATGACCTCTTCCCGTATGTTTCGGGAGCTTTCGCTCACCCGGCGGATGCCTACCCCAAGCCTTGTAAGGAAGATGAAGTTCCAATCATTAAGTGGCACGTGAAGGATCTTGTTTCCCCCCTCAGGTGGTGCTCTGGACAGGGTTTGTTGGGGCAGCCTGTTTATAGACGGCTCCTGCTGCCGCCATCCCATCCGTGAATCGTCTCGAGCCGCGTCCTGTGTGGCTATGGTTGATCATTATGGTTCGTGTTTGGCTGAATTCAGAGCATCTGTCTGGGCAGTTTATCCCCAGACTCCCCAGTCTGCCAAGTTCTCTGCTTACACGTGGGCCCATTTGCTTGCCTCCGAAGGTGGGGCCAAGGCCTAGTCTGACTGTAGCAGCGTAGTCAAGGTGGCAGGCCTACCAAGAGAAGGGCAGCTCTCGGGTAAAAGGGTCTATGCTGGTGCTCTGCTGCAGTGCTACTCTTCTGCGGCCTCCGTCCTTGTCTGCGAGAGAGTCGCGGCTCATAAGGACGTAGACGAGCCTGGCATCGATGGTGGGGAGCGGTGGAGGCGGCTTGGGAATCAGCATGCCGATGCGGGCGCAAAGCACGCGGTCCGTGTGCACCCCATGGACGATGATGCCCTGGAGGTGATCGATCGCTCCGTTCGCATTGCTCGGTCTGTGATTCGTTTAGCGTCGAGCCTCCTTCACCTTTGGGAGCCCCTCGGCCTCTCAGAAGTTGAGCTTTTAAAGTCTCCCCCTGCCTCTCCTGGCCGTTGCCATCAATGGAGGCGCTGGGCTGGAGCCTGGCGCTGTGAAGTGTGTCTTCGCGGAACGAGAGCAGCCGCCTCTCTGCCGGCTCCCGGGATTTGCCCCGGTTCGAGCAAGCTAGATTCGGCTCGCTTGGATTCCTTGGGCCACAAAACCATTGCGTTTGATTGCTCAGACTCCAGTGTCTTACTCATTTGCATAAAGTGCTACTGCCACTCGTCTGGAATGAGCGTTCGTGGCCTGGGAGATGTTTGTACAGCTCCGACGAAAGCTACTCGCACTGGTTGGAATACTTTGTGCAGCAAGGGCCATCCCCAGTGTAGTCGCCGCGGGGTTAAAGTACATGCAGGCAACGTGATGCAGGTATTTCATTGTTAGGCCTGTTGTTTAAATCAGGCTGCTGTCCCCCACTGCCACTGGTCTGCTCACTATTCTGGTGGAGAGGAGCTGTTGAGCTCAAAAAGCATCCTCCTCCTCCTCCTCCTCCTCCTCCTCCTCCTCCTCTTCCCCCTCCCTCCTCCTCCTCCTCTTCCTCCTCCTCCTCTCCCTCCCTCCTCCTCCTCCTCCTCTCCCCCTCCTCCTCCTCCGCCTCCTCCTCCTCCTTTCTCCCCCTCCTCTTCCTCCTCCTCCTCCTCCTCTTCTTCTTCCTCCTCCTCCTCCTCCTCCTCCTCCTCTCCCCCTCCTCCTCAGCTCCTCCTCCCTCCTCCTCCTCCTCCTCCTCCTCCTCCTCTCTCCTCTCTCCCCCTCCTCCTCCTCCTCCTCCTCCTCCTCCTCCTCCTCCTCCTCCTCCTCCTCCTCCTCCTCCTCCTCCTCCTCCTCCTCCTCCTCCTCCTCCTCCTCCTCCTCCTCCTCCTCCTCCTCCCCTCCTCCTTCCTTCCTCCTCCTCCTCCTCCTCCTCCTCCTCCTCCTCTTCTCCTCCTCCTCCTCCTGCTCTCCTCCTCCCTCCCACTCATCCTCCTCCTCTCCTCCTCCTCCTCCTCCTCTCCTTCATTCCTCCTTCTCCTCCTCCTCCTCCTCCCTCCTCCTCCTCCTCCTCCTCCTCCTCTCCTCCTCCTCCTCCTCCTCCTCCTCCCTCCTCCTCCTCCTCCTCCTCTCTCCCCTCCTCTCTCCCCCTCCTCTTCCTCCTCCTCCTCCTCCTCCTCCTCCCTCTCTCCTCCTCCTCCTCCTCCTCCTCCCCCTCCTCATCCGCCCACCCGCAGAGCAGCGCTGGGCCCCGCCGCTCCGCCCCCGATCCCGCCATGGCGCGCGGCACCTGCGCCGGCCGACGGCCGCCGCGCGCCGCCAGGCCGACGGCCGCGCTTTCCGCCCCTGGTGGGCGGGGCCTCTGCTCGGAGGAAAACGAGGAGGAGGAGGAGGAGGAGGAGGAGGAGGAGGAGGATGAGGATGAGGAGGAGGAGGAGGAGGAGGAGGACAAGGAGGAGGAGGACAAGGAGGAGGAGGAGGAGGAGAGGAGGAGGAGGAGGAGGCGGATGGGAGGAGTAGAGGAGGAAGAGGGGATAGGAGGAGAAAGGAGAAGGAGGAGGAGGAGCAGGGGAAGAGGAGGAGGAGAGGAGGAGGAGGAGGAGGAGGAAAGGCGGAGGGAGGAGGAGGAGGAGGGGGCGGGGGGGGGGGGGAGAGGAGGAGGAGGAGGAGGAAGGAGGAGGAGGAGGAGGAGGAAAAGGTAACCCATACCTGTTCCCTCGGCCGTTTTCCCCTTTTGGGCCTCCTGGGAGGCCCTCGTCGCCACCGCTGGATTCGCCTCGAAATGCTGGTCTGAACGCGCCGCAGCAGAGGTTGGGTGGGCAGCGGCATCGGTACCTTATGATTTCTTCATCTGTATCGGCGGCCTTCTTTGCAATAGCAGTAGAAATATAATACTAACACTAATACTAGTAATACTACTAGTAGTAATACTAATACTAGTAATTCTAGTCATAATAGTTGCCATGCTACTACTACTACTACTACTACTACTACTACTACTACTACTACTACTACTACTACTACTACTACTACTACTACTACTACTACTACTACTACTACTACTACTACTACTGGGTAATCATAATAATCTAAAGTACAATACCAATAGTAGTAGTAGTAGTAGTAGTAGTAGTAGTAGTAGTAGTAGTAGTATAGTAGTAGTAGTAGTAGTAGTAGTAGTAGTAGTAATACTAATCATAATACTTATACTACTACTACTACTACTACTACTACTACTACTACTACTACTACTACTACTACTAATATTCATAATCGTAGCAATGCAACTACTACTACTAATAATACTAATAATACTACTACGAATCATAATACCAATAACAATGATACTACCACTAGTACTACTACTAATATTAATCATAATAACACTAATAACAATACTAACAATACTAACAATACTAATAATACTACTAATCCTAATACTACTACTAATAATAACACTACTAATACTACTACTACAACTACTACTACTAACGGTAATACTAATACGGATAATACGAAGAATACTAATACCACTAATAATAACAACACTAATGCTAGTAATCCTAATGATAGTAGTCGTAGTAATAGTAGTAATACTAGTAATAGTAATAATACTAGTAATACTAATATTTCTAATAATGTTAATACTATTAATACAAATACTATTCGTACTACAAATAATAATAGTACCAATCATAATAATAACACTGCTACTACTATTCATACTACTACTAATACTAATCATATTATTATTAATATTAATAGTATTACTAATAGTAATAACAATACTAATACTAGTAATAGTAATAGTGATAATAATATTAATACTATTACAAATAATAATAATAGTAATCATAATCATAATAATACTACTAATAATAATACTAATAATACTAACAATACTAATAATAGTAATAATACTAATAATAATAATGTAATTAATAATAATAATATTAGTATTACTAATGATAAAAATACCGTTAATAATAATTATAATAGTAGTAGTAATAATAATAATAGTAATAATAATAATAGTAATAATAATCGTAGTAATACTGATACTAATAATACTAATACTAATAATACTACTAATAATAGTAATACTAATACTAATTCTAATTCTAATAATAATAGTAATAACAATAATAATAATAATAACAATAATAATAGTAATAATAATACTAATAATAATACTACTACTACTCATAATATAATAATAATAATACTAATAATAATACTAATAATACTACTACTACTACTAATAATAATAATAATAATAATAACGCTAATCATACACATAAGCACAGCAAGGTGCATCAACATAAACTTTTGGCGCTCCGCGCGGATTTCTTGGATCCGCGCTGGGGCCCCCCGGCGGCGCCTCCAGCGCCGCCTCTGGCGCGCTCCGCGCGCCAGGGAAGGGGGTCTAGCACAGATCCAAGAAATCCGCGCGGAGCGCCAAAAGTTTACCTAGCGTCCCGCAATTGCGGATAAGAGTGGGGGCGGCCAGGACGTCGTCAGTCTGCGAGGCTCTGAAGAAACCCGCCCGCCGCAGACGTCGAACTTTACAACTTCTTCAGTGAGCCCGCCGCAGGCGCTGATTTTTTCGTCAAAGCAGTGTGGTTGCATCGCGGGGTGGTTCGCGGGTGGGTCGCTGGTGGGTCTCGGGTGGGTCGCGGG
>CAUYUJ010001186.1:0-5000 GCA_963575745.1 Prorocentrum cordatum
AAAAAGAGGAGGAGGAGGAGGGAGAGGGAAAAGGAGGAGGAGGAAGAGGCAAGATGATGATGATGATGATGATGATGATGATGATGATGATGATGATGATGATGATGATGATGATGATGACGAGGAGGAGGATGAGGAGGAGGAGGAGGAGGATGATAAGGAAGAGGAGGAGGAGGAGGAGGAGGCGACAGGGGTTGAGGCAGGAGGAGGAGCAGGCAGGAGGACGAGACAGGAGGAGGTGGGAGAAGGGAAGGGGCAGGTGGAGATCCCCAGGCAAGTTAAACATATTCGCATGTGGGGTCCGACCGTCGGAGTAATTGTTTGTTTCAATTGTACTTGTATATGTTTGTATGTGCATATAAATGAATAACGATTCAGCGAGTGATGCACTTCATCTGCTACAGCATATTTCTCAAACACATCGAAAAGGCGTCGGAACCAACTGCAAGAGAAACATCGCCACCGCACAACCGGGTAGTCCTCCTCTCTTCACCCAGACCGCGTCTGAGCATGAGGATCCCCATTGAATGCGCAGCGGGGCGTAGTGCGTGACCAGACAGGGCACGGGCAACGCTGACGGGAAATTGATGCGAGAAACTGCTTGCATCATTCGGCGCCAGCATCCGCTGGCGAAAATTCAAGATGGCAACCGTTGAAACCGATCCTGGGTGCGCCTCTGCATATACCGTGCTTCTGACGCCGACGTTCAGGTCTGATCTGGCAGCTCCGAGGGCGAAATAAGGCCAGGCACTCTGAGCCAGCCATTTGCGCGCACGACTAATCCTCTGTTCGGTGCGGACGAAGTATATCTGCGGCGGTAGTGCCAGGGGCCGAAATCCACCTTTGGGTTTGGCCACGAGCAGCGCGTGGACCATCGTCACGTTAGTCGGCCAGAGTGCCCAATACTCTGCCGCGCAGAACGCATGCAGGAGCACGGCGATCGCGTGGTCCGAGAGTAGCGACCAGGCCCGTGATGGGATAGCATCATGGCCGAGTCCCGCGAACCATCAGCAGGTCTAGGCTGCGAAACGAACCTGGTCCACAGTGGGGGCTGGTAGCTCGCCGACTGGGAGTCAAGAAATAGATTCCCTGATGTCTGTCCACGCCGTCCTCGAGGTTGTCCATCTGGTACTCTTCCGCCTCCTGGGAGTCGCCGCAGCCATCCTGCACTTGCCTTTCGCAGGCTGACGAGCTGCAGGAGTGCCTTCTCATGTGCCATTCCACGTGTCCACCTGGCTGTCTGCAGCGGCCCGCGGGCGGGGGGTGGCCGCCGCGTGGCGCCGCGCCTGGCTGCGGGCCCAGGTCTTGGTGCGGGCGAGGCCGAAGAGAGGGGCGCGTTCAGCCGCGAGCGCAGCCCGTGCCTGCTTGTGAAAACTCCGTGACCGAGCACGTGCGGCACTCTGCCCGAGTTGAGCTGCGCGCCCTCGAGGCTGCTCAGACGGCGCTTCAAGCGGATGTAGTCGACCTCTGGCGCCGAACGCGACGCGAGATGGATGATATGCCGTGCCGTGTCTGGAGGGGAAGCAGGCGACCACGGCGTGCGCGTCCTGGCGATGTCCCGGGCGCAGGGGCTACTAAGATGAAGCCCTCTCCTTCAACTTGAAGCTTGCCGTGGCGAGACGTGAGCGCAGCCGCCGCGATCCTGGTCCAGCTTTTCGATCGGCCGAGCTTCAGCGCAGTGTGGGGGGGAGGGGTCCGGGGCTTCAGCGGAGCCGTCGCCGGGGGCGGGCGTTTCCCCCGCGGCCCCTGTGCATGGCTCGATCCTCCCGAGGAGTCCCCCTCAGAGAATTATCAGACACCCGCGGTCGTTCAAGCGCTGTCAAAGGCGCGCGAGAGATTCGCCGAGCGTGGGCGCCGCGTGCATCGCCCCGCTGTTGCCTCGGAACAGCTCGGTGGGGGAACATCGGCGGGGAACCGCTCCGACCGCCGACGCTCCGGGCTCTCCTTGGGCAGCTGGTCCGCTGCCCTCTGCGTGAACTCCGCCCCGGCGCGAGGCAGTCCGCGCAGGCGGCCCCCGACTGCCCGAGCCGCTGCAGGTGGTCGACGCAGTGCTGGGCGAGGCCGGGGCCCGTCGGGGCGCCCGCGAGGCGCCCGACCCCGCGCCCTCCGGGGGAGCGCACTTCCCAGGCCGCAGTCGCTGCCGGCGGCGCGTGGGGGCGCCGCCGTTCCAGCGGAGCAGGGGGGAGGTCGCCCAGGGGGTCCAGTCCTCGCTGCCTGGGCTCCTGCCTCGGACCCCGATCAGCCTTCTCAGAAATAGGCCGGGCCTGTCCCCCTACAGGGGGGATTTCAAGCGAAAAATGCAAAGTATTCAAACAGATTCAAAAGATGCCCAAACATATTCAAAACATAGTCCCCAGACTATTTTTTGACTATTTTTGAATGTTCCCCCTGTGGAGGGACAGGCCCGACTTAGTCTCAGAACCACCCCGCTCCCCTGGGGCGCCGAAGTCGCTGTCGAGGAGGCGGCCCCAGCAGCGCCGGGCAGGATGCGCGGGGCCGCCGCCATACCTGGGCGGGAGGTCGGGGCCGAGGCCACTGCCGGCCCCGTGTCCGTCCTCGTGGCTCGACCTCGGCCTCGTCGATCGGGCTGGGGATGTTTGCGCCCCGACCCTCTTTTTGGCCGCCTCTCGCGCTGCCGAAGGGGTGCGTGTGCATCGCAAGCCGTGCCGATGTTGTCGCGAACTGGCGTGGGAAGCTGGCTGTCAGCGTCCTGCTGCACGATGGCGTTCATGATGGCGATGCCGATGCTGCGGATGCAACAGGCCTCGCTGCCAGCCGCAGGGTGGGGCTCTCGACGTGGCCCGCCCATCGGGCGCCATCTGTGCTTTGTGCCGCAGGCGCGGCCCTTGCGCCCGTCGGCCTCGTCGAACTGGTAGGAGTGGCCCAGGTCGTCCTCCACGTTCGTCACCAGGTCGGCGTGGGGGTTGTCCAAACGATGTTGCGCCTGGCCTTGCCGTTGGCGGCCCAAGCTAGGCGACATGCTGCGCCGCGTGCCTTCTCGTCAAGTGACCCAGTCAGTGGATGACATCCAGCATCGGAAGCGTGTCCTTTAGGGAAGGCCTTCGGAGCTCGAGTCGTCAGTTGGCGAAGCTGGCGGGGGTCAGCACCCAAGTAAAGCCGAACTGGGTGATGAGAGCGCGCAGGCCACTTGCTCATGATCGTGGGCGTGGCATGCGCCGCGTAAGTGTCGGGCGATGTGAGCCAGTTCTCCACCATCGAGTAAGGCCCTTTCGCTGATCGTCAAATGCTCGTCCCCTTGCTATACAAGGCCACTCCAGGGACCACGTCACCGAGACGGTTCAAAATGACATTCGACGGGGACATGTTGCAGTCGCCTGCGATGATGAACTGCAAACAGAAAAACGGAGGTGATCGCCCGACTGGTAGTACTTATTCAGGTTGGTCTGCACGAGCTCCGCGGAGGAGGAGGAAGAGGAGGAGGATGAGGCGGAGAAGGAGGAGGGTCAATAGCAGCAGGAGGAACAGGAGGACCAGGTGAAGGCGGAAAAGGGGGAACAGACGGGGGCGGCAACGACAACGAGCGAACCGGATCCAGAAATGTAGCAAATGTGCCCCGCGCTGAAGGGATAGCGCCATTCTGAACGACGGGGGCAAACCGCCGATCCTGAAATGTTGCCAACACTGTAGCGGGAACGACACTTTGAACGACCGAAAACGCTTCGATCGATCGAAAGACAACTAAATAATCAATTTTGAAATCTGGCGGATGGAAACAACGCACGGGACGGCACAAATGGACAGTGAAGTACCAGGGGGAGGAGAAGAGCAGCACTCGTGTCGAGTAACTGTGGATGGGAAATGAGATGGCAAATGGAGGACGGGGCCTGGAGGGAAGATGGGGGTGGCACGGGGGGGAAGCCAGAGTGTCGTTGGGCCCACAAGGCAGAACTAACCGCCTAGCACGGCGTGGGCAAACACGCCCTGGCACATCTGCCATCACAGGCACAAGTTTGTCGGCAAAGACGCAGGCCTTCACGATGACCTCGCCTGAAGGAAGGGCCCAAGCAGAGTAGGTTGAAACCAGTACGAAAAAGTGGGTTAGAAGTCCCCGTCGTCGCAATCGTACCTGTGACGATCACCGCCGTACCTCTGACCCCAAATTGTGATTGAAGGCGATTGCAAAGCATCACCGCGCCTGTAACCAAAAATTGTGGTCAGAGGTCCCCGTCGGCGCAAACATGCCTGCCGTCACAGTGGGCACGCATGTGCGGGGGAAGCCATCACAGGGCGAGGCCAGATGGCGACGGGGGTGGGATACCCTCTGTGTGCCTCCACATGCGGACGGACCTTAGCTGCCCGGACACGCAACACGCAACACGTGGCGTATTGATACGGAGCGCAACACGTGGACTGAAAACGTAGGTCCGACGCGATACGTTCGCCAAACCGTGGGCCAATACGCGGAGACAACACGCAACGTATTGACACGGACGTCTTGAACACGGGACGTGTTGCGTTTCAAAACGGGCGCATCGAGGCAACTAAGCCTGTGTGTGCCTCCAGATGCGGACGGACCTGACTCCCGCTCCTCTCCGCTTTGAGCATGCGCCACACGGGCTGCCGCAGAGCCACCCTCTGATCCCCCCACGGCCACCCTCGGATCGGCTCGGAGAACCCTGGCCCCCGCGCCGCTCTCGGCGAGGCGCAGCCGCTGGAAGGCATCCCAGGACTGGCGAGCCGACGAGCACCACCGAACACGTCCGACAACCTCGGACCTCGACCCCCTGAGCCTACGGTAGAGGGAAACAATTACTGAACACTCCCCCTCCCCCCCAAACTCAATGTTGGCACGCGTGGGGGAGACTGCGGTCGAAGTGCACGTCATCAGACCCACCGACAACTTTGAACATTGGGGGGAGAGGGAGGCGTTGACAGATGAATGTGGCACGAGTGTTCGCTAATTTGTTCCGAGGCCTGTATGACCCCTCTGACGTTGCCCCTGAAGGGCGGCAAGAAGCCGCGGCGGCCGGCAGCGGCGG
>CAUYUJ010001186.1:14412-21912 GCA_963575745.1 Prorocentrum cordatum
GCAAGGCAGAGGAACAGGAGGAGGACCGGTGGAGGAGGAGAAGGAGGAGGACGCGGAGGCGGAGGAGGAGGAGGAGGAAGGTGAGGAGGAGGGTGAAGGTGAGGAGGAGGATGAAGGTGAGGAGGAAGACGAGGAGGAGGAGGAGGAGGAGGAGGGAGGAGGAGGAGGAGAGGAGGAGGAGGGAGGAGAGGATGGAGAAGGAGGAGGAGGAGCAGGAGGAGGAGGAGGCGGAGGCGACGGCGGAGGCGGAGGCGGAGGAGGCGGAGGAGGAGGAGGGAGGAGGAGGAGGAGAAGGGAGGAGGAGAGGAGGAGGAGGAGGAGGAGGAGGGTGAGGAGGAGGGGGAAGAGAAGGGAGCAGGCTGCGAGGCGGCCAGTTCGTCTCTGGGCGCCCCGAAGCGACGCCCGCGCGGCCCCCCCGCGCGGGCGCTGGCGGAGCCCGCCCCGCGGGCTGCGCCTTAGGCTGGCCGCGCCAGCCGCCTCGCGGCCTTGCCAGTGCCAGCGCTCGGCCCGCCGCCACCACGCCCTCGCGGGGCTCTCGCCGCTTCGCCGCTGCTGGCCGCTGCCGCGGGCTGCGGCGCCAACTGGGCGGGGTCACCCACGGACGCGTGCGAGAGCGGGTGCCGGCCTTTACGCATGCGCTTGGGCCTCGTCCTGGCGTTCTCGTCGGCTGGCTGCTGAGCGCAGCGTGCCGCCAGCAGCATGGTCGGGCCTCCTCCGCACGCGTTGCAGAAGACCACCGTGCCTGCGACCATCATGGCGCCGCGGGGCCAAGGAACGCGAAAACTAACTTCTTCACCGGGCGTGGGTCGTGGGAAGCAGGCATGCTGGCGCATGGTCGGACATGTATCCACCTTCAGAAATGGTGGCGAACGGGAGGGGCTTGAGGTTGAGCTCGAGGAAGACAGCACTCAACTTGTTCGTGTATATCCTATCGGTGCGAATCGCACTTGCCGCCTGCGAGTCCTGCAACATCTGAGGTAACTTTGCGCCTGAAGCAGGACAGCTCAACCTCGCGGAAATCGCCGAAAAGGGTCGAGAACCAAACTGCAGTGTCATTGCTCGAATAATTGGTGACGCCGCTGACATGGAACGAGCCCACCCCTCGCGTGGGAAATTGAAACCTCCCAAGAGAAAGGCTGCAGCAGCGGCGGGGGGAAGTGGAGCACGACTGAGAATCATAAGTTGTCGCTTCTGCTCGGCAAGGGGAAGACGAGGGTCGAGATGGCTGTTGGCGACTTGCAGCGCGCGGCTGGGCCCCGCCCGCGTCGAGGACTTCATTCGGCCCTCGACCAGCTCAACGCAGCTGCAGTGCATGAGCTTGGCTCTCAGCGTGGGGTGCACTGAAATGAAAACGCCTCCAGCGGACCTGTTCTCGAACAAGGGGCCGACGCCCCAAGAGCCGAGCACCTCGGAACAATCCTCTGGAGGTCCCAGTGAAGGCCCCTGGCTTCTTGAATGCAGATCTTATAGTATTTCAAGCATTTCGCTTTGACTCTCTCCAGAGAAGACGTGCTGCCACCGAAGAGGGGCCGACCACTCCAGGAAACCATGCTGAGGTGAACCAGGCCCGAACCAGGATCGGGGACCGGAGCTGGGGAGAACCAGGCCCGAACCAGGCTGAGGTGAACCGCGCCCGACCAGGAAGCACTCCAGGACCGAACCAGGATCGGGGAATGGGTCCAGGCCCTTGCGATACTCATGGATGCGGAACTCCCCGCGGATGAGGGCAAGCTCGAAGATTAGCTGGAAGAACAAGCGGACGGAGAGGAACGCGACGAGGAACTGGAAGAGGACTCTGCGCTATCAATCCACTAGACGTAATGGCGTCGCGTGCCTGGCTGCGCGCGCCTACTGCATGTCATGTTCGGCGTGGTGCGCACCTGTTGGCCGCGCGCGGAGCTGATCATGGCGACAGCCTGCTCTCCATACATGCGGACATCTGTGCGACAAGCAACGTTCGGGATGACGCCGTCCTGACCGGGGCCGGACCCACGGGCGCAGAAGCGCTCGAGGACCACGTCGGTGTGAGCGATGAGCAGGATGCCGCGGAATCCGTTGACCCCGAGCTTGTGGGTGGTGTCGTTCCACTGGTCGGACTGGGAGAGATGGGTCTGCACCGCCTGCCAGACCTTGCCCAAGACCTGGTCATCCTTACGTGCTGATCTCGGCGCGTCTTTCCTTCGCCTGAACTGCACATGCGTGTTTGTCGTGCGGTCTAACCAAAGAATGCCGTGGGCCCTCCCTTGGTCAACCAACGGAGTTGCATCGCTAGCGGAACTAAACGTAAAAAACGGTTGACAGAATTGTATCCCTTGACCTGCGCCCCAGCTTGACGAATGTGCGCGGGGGAATGGGCAACGGGACATGTTCCATGAGTTTCTAGCGATTTGGACAGCGTTCGCCTGGTAAAACCAACCACCCAAACCTTGAGCGGATCGTCGTCGTCGTCCTTGCATTGGATGTTCGGCGGGGCCGACAGGCACCTGCGAGAACGCGGGAGCGTAACAGCCATATCATCTCCTTCACCAGCGGATTTGCCCAAAGCCCCCGAGGTAGAAACTGCCAAAGACTCATACCGCGAGAGAATGGCTCCGAACTGCGAGATAACGGCCTGCATGTCCCCAGGTTCGACGGAGGAGGACGCTTTGTTCTCGAGGGTGATCAGGCGGTCGTTCAGTTGTTTGACGGACTGGTCGTTGATCGCGAGCTGAGTCTTAATCGTGTTCATGCGGCTGGTCGTCATGTCGCAATCATCCGTCCTCGCGTTAACTCCTTGGTCAGCTTCAGTATCTCGGGGATGCCCACTTACACAGCAGACGCGGCGGCACAGAGCTGGAGGGCGCTAGAAAAAAAACACGAAGGGTGCAAGTCGTGATGCCCGCCCGAACTTGACGCTCGGGATGGCTCCGCGAATGGAGCGGCCCGCCCAGGCTCCAGATGTGCATGCGATTTGAGCCGACATGGCGTCGCAGCAAGGGGAAAGAGGAGGAGGACCAGTGCAACCTCAAGGCGCGTCCACGAAGTTGCAAGACACCCTCTCCAAATTCCCTCTACATCTGTCCCGACATTACTTTTTTATTGCAGAGAGCGGTCCATTAAAAGCCAAATTTTGATCACCCTCAATTGTGCCAGAACGCCGTTCCTGCGACACCAACGCCGCGGATGAGTAGTGCGACTGTTGCGTCCTAACAATCTGAGTCCGTGCCAGAACACAACTCTCGTGCCTTCCACACCGCGAATGAAGTTTATCATTGCGTTCGGACAGTCCTGAACCATGTCAGAACACCATCTTGGGATTTCGACCATGCAAATGTTAAAACACATGCTACGATACCTTAAAACGAATGTGCACGGCGCTGAGGCGCAAACCGCATTTTGAAAAACACGCTATCCATCTGTGACGATGTTGCGAACTGTTGCAACGAATGTGCGAGGCGCTGATGCGAACACCGCGATTTGAAAACCACCCTCCCTATCCGTGAAGCTGTTGCGGACTTCAAGCTTCAGATCCGTGAGTGGCGAGGGAATTTCTGGCGAAACACCCGGCCCGCCCTACCGACATATCTGGGGTGCGACTGGGAGGACCTGTTTATACGAAGGCATTGAGGGTGGAGGAAGAAGAGGAGGGGGGAGGAGGAGGAGGATGAGAAGGAGGAGGAGGAGGAGGAGGAGGAGGAGGAGGAGGAGGAGGAGGCGGAGGAGAGAAGGAGCAGGAGCAGCAGGAGGATGAGGATGAAGAGGGAGGAGGAAAGAGGCGGACGACGACCGCGGCCGCCGAGGCGCCCTCGCCGCAGGGCGCAGCCAGGGAGGCTCAGGCGCTGCCGCCTCACGGCGGCGACCTCCGCGCGGGCCGGCGGGGCAGGGAAGAGCTGCGGGTCGGCGCGGCTTCGGGATCGCGCGCCCGAGGCCGCCTGCGCGCGCCCGTCACCCCGTGGTGCTCTTCGGCCGGGCCTCCTGCCCCCCCTCCGCCTCCGCGGCCGCTCGCCTCTTGCCAGCCCGCTCCAGTGCGCCCAGTGCAGTCGCGCTCGCGTGTGCCAGCGCTGTCACCAGAAGGGTGTTGCAAGGGGTGGGCGGTATGCGACAAGGATAAGCTATACCATGTGGCGGGCCATTGCTCGGCGGGGGGATGAAGGCCTGCGTGATTTGGGTACCGTGTCTTCTGGCGGTGGACAATCAGCGGATTCGTTTCTGGAGAACGTTTTTTGAATCAAAGCTTGATGGGTTTTTGAGGCTACGCTTTTCACGAGGGATGGGGGTCAAAAAAGAGCGTTTCGTAATTTTTGTCCTTCTTCTTCTTTTTTTCATATTTGTGCGAGGTGAAGGCTGGCACAACTTCCGAATACGTGCTTCAGCGAATGATGCAAAGCTTCGTGGAATTTGTGCGCGAATTGCAGGCGCCGAACCAACTGATTTTCGAAGGCTGAGGGCTGCCCCGAATTTCGGGTTGCATCGTGCGTGCAAGAACATGTGTCGTGTCACACGCTCGTAAAGGATAAGAGGGCGGTGCCAATTCGTTGGGGACCACGCGCTCTTCAAGGAATCAAAGGCGTCGTGAGTGAAGGGCACGTGCCAGACAAGGCGTCTTGCGAGGGATGAGGCCTGGCGTCGTTTGGAGACCACGGGCTTTGCGAAAGATGGGGGGCGTGGTGCTTGAAGGATGCGCGCCAGGTCGCGTGGATCCTTCCAGAAGCCCAGATTCCCCAAACACTTACATCTCTTGGGGGAAGGATGTTAGCTTCCGCCGGCTCCCGCCGTTGGAGCACCTCCAGTTTTGCTTTCGCCGCCTTCCGCCGAGGGAGGTATGTCAATCTCTCGATTCCTGGAAGGCGAAGTGCTTCCTAGAGCGCGCCATATGTCGTGCGAGGGATGAGGGTCGGCACGGTCTTTGGGCCACACTGATCCCTCTCTGAAGGATGGGGGCTTTGCGGGCGAAGGTGGCACCCAATCATTCACAACAGCGGCGGGCCGGCGGATCAAGCGGAACGGAAAAACGGACGCCCTGGCCATCGTTATGCGAAGTTCGATCATGGTAAAGAAGACAAGAGGAACACACGCTCCATGCAACACTAACGGCAAGCAGCGGACAAGCTGGAGGCATGTGGCCAAAGGAAGACAAGCAACATGAACCACAATTATCACTCATTTCGCATGGCCAATCTGCCCGCATTCTATGCAAATTCGGTCGGACCAGAAGTCCCACGCCGAGTTCGTCCTATCATGCAGCAATCCAAACTGAGCAACGCAATATTTCTTTCGACAATGGCCGCTGGGGGGGGCACCCATGGAGTCTGGACACAACCCATGACGACGCGGAGGGGAAGGAAGAGGAGGGGAAGAATGAGGAGGAGGAGGAGGAGGACGAGAGGAGGAAAAGAGGGATCAGAGTAGGCTGCCAGCGCGCCCAAAGTGGGTTGAAAAAACACCCTGCCTCTGCCAATCGCTTCTGCCTTCTGCGAAGCCCTCTGAGAAGACTTTGCCAAGAAACCAGCCCTCTCTAAGAAGCCCTCTGGCCTCTGAGAAGGCCGCCCGTGTATGCGCAACGCTCGGTAGTAGGCGGAACGGGGCAAGGTTGGGAAAAGGGCTCCAAGAGCTGGCGGCGCGCACAACGGGGTAATTAAGGGGGCGGGGGGAAGACTTCTCAGAAGCAGCGGTGCTTCTGAGAAGCCTTCCCCCCTCCCCCTTCTCCTCCCCTCCATCCTCCTCGTCCTCCTCCTCCTCCTCCTCCTCCTCTTCCTCCTCCTCCTCCTTCTCTTTCTCTTCATCTTCCTCTCACTCCTTTTTCTCCTCCTCCTCCTCCTCTCCCTCCTCCTCCTCCTCCTCCTCCTCCCCCCTCTGCGCGTGGCCGACTCTGGGAGGCCTTGAGAGGGATATTATATGGAAGGCTCCCGCGAAATTCTCTTGGTGGGTCCCCAAACCGCGTGGTGACGGACCGCGCGGTGTCCTCCTCCTTCTCCTCCTCCTCCTCCTCCTCCTCCTCCAAAGGATCTCACCGCGCGGTCCGTCACTGCACGGCCTCGGGGGCGCTGAAAGCCCTGGTCGCCCGCGACGCCCTCGGAGAACGACCCGGGTCCCAAGACCGTGCGGTGACCCACGGTGGCCCCGAATCCCCTCTTGCTCGCCACACCACGCTGTTCACGGCCCCCGAGAACTTAGGGAGCTTCCGCGAGGAGGTCCCGGCCCTCCGGCACAAGGCTCGGCGCGGCCGAAGCCACGGCGGACTGCACCGCGGCGCGGTGCGCTTGCACGGGGTGGGCAGGAGGAGGAGCGGCCGCGAGGGGAGCGCAAGAGAGAGGGGTCGGGCGTCGCGTGCGTGTTCTGGGGGGGGGGCGGGAACTTCAGAGGTGGCGAGGCAGGGTGCGCCTCCTGTGCACCTCTGGGCCCCGGAGCGGCCCCCGCGCCTCGCGGCGCTCCGCCGCGGCGCTGCGCTGGTCGTGGCGCCGCTTCGTCTCCATGAACCTGGGATGACATGAACTTTTGCGTTGTATTGTTTTGTGTGTATTGTTGATTCATATCATATCCAGAGGCGTCGCCTCCGCTGTCTCGGAGGCATCGCCTGCGCTGAAAGTAATCTAATCTCACAGCGCTGCATCAGCCCGGCAGGCTGGGCATTCTGTCGCGCTAGGGAACTTGCGCTGCCGCGCGCCTTTGCAAATGCGGTTCAGCGCCCTGGGCCTTGTCACCGCTCGCATGCGCGCGTCGCGGGCGCCCGTGCCCCGCTGCTGGCACTTGCGCGAAACACGCTGCGCGATGTCCGCGCGTTCGCCGCAACGCATGCAGCGTTGCGCGCCGCGGCTTTTCAGCCATGTGCGGTCCAGGCGCTTGCCACCCTCGTAGCGGGGCCAGGCGGCGTCCACGCCCCCCTCTGCCTCCGCCTCGTTCTCCTCCTCCTCCTCCTCCTCCTCCTCCTCCTCCTCCTCCTCCCCTTCCTCGACGTGCGCCGCGTCGTGGAGCGCGTCGCCCGGCCCCCTGGAGGGGTGCGAGAGGTGCACGTGCCTCCCTTCCTCCCCCCTCCCCCGTGCCTCGCCGCCCCCCCCCCCCCCATGCAGCCACGCCCACGGGGAGGCCCGCTCGCCGGGCCCATGGCGCACGGGGGGGGGGGGGGGGGGGCCACCGCCGTCCCTTCCTGACGGCGCCCCCCTTTGCGCTCACCTGCCCCCTCTCCGTCCCCTTCTCGCCTGCGCCGCTCCCCTGCTGCTCCGACCCCGACCCTGCCCAGAGGCAGATCCCCTCGGGCTCCTCAGAGCGCCCCTTTCGTGATCTGCAGTGGGCTCCTTCTGCCCCGTGGGCTGCCAAGGCCGAGCGACCGTGTAGGACGAGGATAATACCATGACGCGATTGGCTCGAGATACGTTCTGAGAATTCCAAAGTCTCTAACGGCCCCTCTAACGGCGCCCGGCCATTCGCACTCGCCCATTCGTTTTTGGCAGCGTGGGATAACTGTAAAAGCTGAACACCTTGGATCTTCATTGTCATCATCACTACCACCATCATCAGCATCAC
>CAUYUJ010001186.1:24412-29412 GCA_963575745.1 Prorocentrum cordatum
GCCCAGGTAGATGAAGATCAGCTGGGACACATTCAGGCTCAGCTTGGACGTGCATCCCGCGAGCAGGAACGCAGCGGACCCCAGGCCGAACGCCCACCTCGCCAGCAGCGTAACCGAGGCGCCTTTGCCCCGGAGGAGGTCGAAGGTGGACGAGCCGCACATGTATGCCATCATGAAGCTCGCGAAGACCATGCCGAACGCAGGCGTGGACAGCTTGTTGCTCAAGGCTGGGGTCCAGTTGAAGACAAAGGTGTACATGGAGCCCTCGAAGCACGCCACCATCATCATGATGATCATCAGCTGCTTGCTGCCGGCGATCGCCTGGACGCCTTCCTTCACCTGCGTGGCGAGGCTGGCCTGCTCGCTGGTCTGCTCGCCGCTGGCCCCGGGGCTGCCGTAATTCTCCTCCCAGCGCAGGCTGATGAACAGCAGGCCGACCAAAAGCAGGGCGATGGCGAGGTCAAAGGGCGAGCACAGACCCCCAACGTGGAACGCGGTCTCGCCGACCTTTTGGAGTGCACTGAACCCCACCGTGACATCACCCAGGACCCCTGTGAGGATGGCCACCAGAGAGTTGCCAAACCACATGAGGGCGAAAATGTGCCCCAGAGCGTCCTTGTCGAAGCTGCGCTTCTCGCACGCCTCCGCCACGAGCCAACTCTCGAACCCGGAAAACAGCAAGGACGTCGCGATGCCACCGGTAACGCGCCCGACCATGAGGACCCAATAGTGGGAAAAGTGCTTGGTCATGCAGGACGCAATGTAGAGGAGACAATAGAGCTGGCATCCCTTCTTCCTGCCGATCGTATCTGTGATCGACCCGACAAAAGTCCCAAACACCATCGAGGCGCCGAAACCGGCGACAAACAACTGCGAGATCCCGCGGTGGCTGAAGCCGTAGGCGTCGTACAGGGCGTAGACGTAAGGCCCCTGCAGCCAGTCGCCCGCGACGCACAGGTACCATGCGGCGAGGTAGACCCACTTCAGCCGGCTCGCCTCTGCGCCCAAGGCCTTCTCGGCCCTAGGCTGCGACGCCCACGCCAACACGACCGTGACCGCACAAAGGGAATAGAAAATGACCGCGTACGGTACCCCCATCGGGTCTGCCCTGCTGAACTGGAACGGGTTGCCGGCGCCCGTCATTGCTCCGCACGCCTTCGCTCGTGCTCGGCGGGCGAGCGCAGGGAATATGTAGGCTTCAATGCGAACCAGGCTTGGCCTCTGGTTCCTGGGGCCGAGTCAAGACACGGACCTGGGCCGAAACGGCGGCGTGCAAGCCTCGTTGAGGACAAGCGTTGCTCCTGTTCGAGAGCCCCTGTCATAGCGACGGGCGCTCTGCTAGTGGTCAATGGAAGCGTCTGTGCAGACTTTTTCCGTCGGCGGCGGGGCAGAGGCGACCCGCACCAGCGTGAGGCTAATCGGGTGCACCGGTAGGCAAATTATCCGGCGTGCAAGAGAGCGAGGAGGAGAAGAGGGAGCGGCCGCGCGGGGGGAGAAGGAACGAGGCGCACAGACGTGGAAGAGTTCCGCGGTGAGCGGGCCGGAGCGGCCAGCCAGGGCAGCGGGGACCGCGGCAGCAGCCGGGCCGGAGCCAAGGCGCACCCGCGGGCGCTGCCAGGGCGCAGTGGCGGTGAAGAGCAAGTAGAACAAGTGATGGAGCCCGAAGACTGTCATCAACAAAATGCTGAACCCACCAGGTGCATCAACCGTGCGGTGCCCACTGCACTAGCACAGTAGCCGCGTCAAGGGCTGGGCGTCGTGACGGGGCGGCACCGGCGTCATACCTGCAGACAGGCACACCCAGAAAATGTGAAAATGCATGCGCCCAGCATGCAAATCAGCTGTCTGCAACCCCACGGTTGAAATCGTGAAGGAATTCCATGCGTAAGCGAAACAACCATCTCGTAGTGTGCTTTACGATCGGTGTAGCATTATTGCTGCACCAGCAAAAAACAGCGTCACTGAGATACAATCCCAGCGTGCGCGTAGCACTCGCGAAGAATCACTGTCGTATCGGTGTAGCGCCCACGTGATGTCTTGGGAAACTGTGAGTGGGCTTGGGACCTGCGTCTTGAGACATGATCGTCTTTTTTGGGTGGGTGGGTGGGTGGACAAAGGGTGGGTCAGTGGGGAGGTCACCACCGTGCCATCGGCACGTTAGCTGTGGTAGAGCTCCTCAACCACTGCCTGTGCTAAGGGGTTCTTTCTTTCTTTCTTTCCGCAATCATCGCTCCCCAGCAAGACTTAGGTCTTGCATGTACCCCTACAGGCGGATTTTGGACGAAAGATACAACATAGTCAAGCAGAACTCAAACGTAGCAAACACATATTCCGAACATCGTCCCCAGCCTGTCTCTTGCAACCACCGTCTTTGAACATTCCTCCTGTAGAGGCACATCTCCGACTTGAAGCAAGACCCCCAGAACCATGCCGTCCGTCCGGCGGCATCCACCAGAGGTGCCCTGGCTGCTCCCGCCCGGAGCTTCCCCGCAGTCCCGCTCCGCGCCAGCGCCTCGTGCGGGCGCCTCGTCGCCGCGGCCTGGCACTTCTGGGCTCTCGCTCCGTCGCCGCCTCGTCGCCGCCCCGTGCGCTGGCTGGCAGTGCTGGGTTTTCGCCCAGGTCGCCACCCCACTCGCTGGTCACGTTTTTTTTTTTTTTTGTGGGTATCTCTTTCTTTTTTGTTCTTCGTGTATTAATATGTATTTTAATAAACATATACATATTGTAATAGTATTCATATATATATATATATATGTATGTATAAGTTCTTATCATGTTTGTTTCCTTGTTGGGTTGTGGTGTGGTTTTGCTTTGTGTTGGTTTGTTTTTCTTTGGTTCGCACAATGCAATGGCACCGCGTAGATCGCATGACATACCATGCGTCACATGTGGCTTGCGCCGCATAGCGCCGCGTAGCTCGCACCGCATATGTTCACACCCGTCAGGTGGCACCATAAAGCTTGCACTACGTAGTTTGACACCACACAACTCTAACTAGATGCCTTGCAAAACATAGTTTACACCAAATGACCGTACCACATAGCTTGCACCATCTAGTTTTTTCTCCGCTTAGCTTGGACCTCATGTAATATCCTCCCCAACGAATGATAGGATTCACCCCTTCCGAACCTGGACTTCTGCGGCTACCCTGGGATAGTTCAAGTTACATCTGAATCTGCTCCATCGCTCATGTTCCATGAGTTCATACCATCCCAGCCAGCCTGGTATCGACCCCCCTCACCCTTGCCAAATAACACTATGCGCGCGCACAAGTTTGTCTCAGAGAGTTCGTTTGCAAGCGCCCATCTAAAACAACGACACAACGTCCACACGCGCACAGATGTCAACATCAGACGAGCCACATCAATGCTGCAAGCGTCTTGTCATCCACACATCGAAGCCTATTAAAGTTTCCATGGCGATTCTTACAGCTGTTCTGCCCACGCGCAGTTGCTGGCGTCCCAGGAGAACAACATGATTTGAACAACTTCATCCAGACCCCGCATTCTCATGCCGCCACGCGGTGCGTCTGCGTTGATCTAGCATGCGCCCAATGCACGAATCCCGGATAAAACAATGTATTCCAGACGCGCGCGCCGCCACTCGCTCGTGTCGGAACCCCTTCGGCTTTCAACACATTTCAAGACAGAGCTCTTTACGCAATTCTGAACAAAGCGTGAGTTTTCCAACGCAATGTCATCCATGTATATTGAGTTTCTGCGCGCGCTTCCTCCCCATCACCCACAACGCCATCGCATCACCGCCTTTTTCGTCATCGCCAATCGCCGCCATTGTCGTCACCATCAATCAATCACCTTCAACCCCCACATATGGACATCATCACCATCGTCGTCAAAGCATCGGTGCCGTCATTGGCCTTGCCGCCGTCATCGTCATCATCGCCACCACCATCGCTACTATCATCAAGACTTTCGCGCTCGATTGTGTTCCATCAGTCTCTTGCTTGTGCCGAAATGCCAGACGCAGTGGGTGCACGTCTCCATCGTTCCGCGGCATGGCAGGTGAGGTGGGACTTGGCCGTGTGCATGCTAAGGTCTCGTTCCCGAGCGCATATAGCGCCGCATTCGTAGCACATGAAGCCAAAGTCCTGCATTCCCTCCCGCTCGACGACGACGATGACGATGCCGAGGAAAACATCGTCATCGTCATTGTCATCGTCATCGCCTCTCCCTGCTCGTCCTCTGCTGCTTCAGGTGCTGCAGGATCTGCTGAGGCTGGCTGCAAGGGCTTCACGCCTGCCGCTGCCTTATCCGTTCGCCATGCTCCGCGGCGTTGCTGATCAACATGCCATCAACGGTGTCAGCCTTGTGCCTGTTTGCACCAGCTGAGTCGCTCGAGCGGCTGCTCCCTGCATAGCTGTATCTATGCGTCGACCCCTGTCTCTGTGCTCGGCATATCGTCGGAGGTGGCGTAGCTACGGAACCACCGGATGCCCTGCTTGATCTGTCTGGCCCATCATTCCTCCTGGTCCACTGTGAAGTCCAGGAGCCTGAGGAACTGCGGGCAGGCCTTGTCGATCACTTTAGGTACCAGTAACATCCGCAGCCTGAGGTGGGACAGGAATGCTCTTAAGTTCTCGATGCCTGCCGCTGCTTGCACTTGGCCGTTGGTGTAGCGCTTCTCCTCATGGTATTTCATGGACATCGCCAGTCGAAGCGTCTCTGTGTAAGTTCTATCCATTTCTGCCATCTGCTCTGGCGTGAACTTGGGCCATCCGCTTGTGTCGCAAACGAGCGTGGAGTTGGCGTAGGCGTTGCTGTTTTCCCTTTGGCTACTGAATGCTGAAGATATGTCATTGTGTTTGAAGACCACCTGGCGCGGCAGGTCCTGATTTCGCCCCACATATTCAGGTCGTCTGTCTGGACGGCCGCGAGACGGCAGTACCGCTCGGCCAGGTGCAGGGGGAGATAAAGTGTTACTGTGGCCCGTTGGTTGTCAGTGCGGCCCGGTGGGTGTTAGTATGGCCAGGATTCCTCCGG
>CAUYUJ010001186.1:34412-41912 GCA_963575745.1 Prorocentrum cordatum
GGGCGATGCATCGCTCCATATGCGCATCCCCCCCCCTATCGTTGCCCCTGAGGCTATCTTCGCGCCCCTGGGGGTGACCTCTAGGGCCCTCGATCGTCGTCAACGGCGACGGGCGCTGCTGCCTGCCTTTGCAGCCCGCTGCGGGCCGCCTCTCCCCGCCGCAGCCTGCCCCGAAGCGCCCTCCCCCTGCGTGCCGAGGCGGCCCCGTTTGACCGACGGCCGCGCGGGGGCGCCCGCGGCGGCGGCGGACCAACAGCGGAGGAGGGGGAGGGCGAGGAGGAAGAAGGAATGCGAGGAAGATCGAGGCGAACAGAGAGGAGGAGAAGGAGGAGGAGGAGAAGGAGGAGAAGGAGGAGGAGGAGGAGGAGGAGGAGGAGGAGGAGGGAGGAGGAGGAGGAGGAGAGGAGGAGCAGGAGGAGGAGGAGGACGAGGATGAGGACGAGGAGGAGGAGGAGGGGAGGAGGAGGAGGAGGGAGGAGGAGGAGGAGCAGGAGGAGGAGGAGGGGATGAGGAGGAGGAGGAGGAGAAGAAGAAGAGAAGGATGAGAAGGAGAGGAGGAGGAGGAGGAGGAGGAGGAGGAGGAGGAGGAGGAGGAGGAGGAGGAGGACGAGGGAGAAGGGAGGGAGGGATGGAGGGAGGGAGGAGGGAGGAGGGAGGGAGGGAGGGAGGGTTGGAGGGAGGGTGAGAGGGTGGGAGGGAGGGAGGAGGGAGGGAGGGGAGGAGGGAGGGAGGAAGGCAGGGATGAATGGAGGGAGGGAGGGAGGGAGGAGGAGGAGGAGGAGGAGGAGGAAGAGGATCATGAGGAGGAACAACGTGAGAAGCAAGGGAAGTCGCAACTGGTGGTGATGCGAGTGCTACTGCTGATAATGAGGATGATCAGAAGGGGAAAACACTTACTCGGTCCTCGGGATCCATTGCCTCCCAATCCATGCTACAACCTGCCCGGCGCACCCCCCTCTGCATGCCATTGCCGACCCTCACCTGCGACAACTGACGACGAACCTCGGCGGCGAACCCGAGAGGAAATGAGAATGGCGGGCCTTCTCGGAAGGCTCGGAAGTCCCCCGGCCTTCCAAGCCTTCCCCGAAGACGCAGAAAGCTTCTCGGAAGGCGCGAGGGCTTCTGAGAAGTCCCGCCGCCTTCTGAGAAGGCCTTCTGAGTCTCATCTCCCCCACTCCCCAGACCCCCGACGTCATGTTACCTAACAGCGAAGACTGATAGGTTTCTAGTTGACTCAAAAGAGCTCACAGATCACTCCACAGGGGGGTCCGGGCAGGTGTTGGGGAGTTGCCGGGCGGCAGGGTGCCGGGCTCGTTTTTCACCAACAGTCACACACTTCGTGCTCTTCGACTTCCCAGAACTCCATTCCCAGGCCACATTCTGAATACCCGGATGCAACAGTCACACACTTCGTGCTCTTCGAGATCCCAGAACGCCATTCCCGGGCCACATTTAGAATAACCAGATGCAACAGTCACACACTTCGTGCTCTTCGAGTTCCCAGAACTCCATTCCCGGGCCACATTCTGGAGGGCCGGATGCAACAGTCACACACTTCGTGCTCTTCGAGTTCCCAGAATTCCATTCCCGGGCCACATTTTGGATGCCCGGAGCCAACTGTAGGCCACTTCCTGGTCTTCGAGTTCCCAGAACTACATTCCCGGGCCACATTTTGAATAGCCAGACGCTTCGTAGTCCTTCCGCCACAGCCGTGTTTGGTTCAGGAATTGCTAGTGACACTGCAGTCCACTGCATTCAATCGTGCCACTGCATTCACTCACTGCAGTCCACTCAGTTTCGATTGCAATGGCGTTCCCCTGGCCGTACCCCCATACCCAACGTTCATCCGCAGCCTCTGCTCCGCGAGGCTCGTCCGAAGTGTCGCCGCCTCGCGGTGCTTCTCAGCCTGCGCCGCCTCGCGGTGCTTCTCAGCCTGCGGAGGAAGGTGGACAGACGCCTGGCTCTGGCGCTGTGCAGCCTGCGTCTTTCACGGTCGCCTCGTTCAATTTCGGGTTCGAGCAGGGCATGATGACTGGTAAGCAGGCGGCCACTCACTGCGCTAACTTCGGAAGGGTGTGCGCCACGATAGTGGACACCGCTGATGCTGATATTGTCTGTGGCTGCGAGGTCGGTGCGTTCCGTGAAGGCTTTCGCCGAGCAGGGATCAACGTGACAGAGATCCTCAGTAAGCCTTTCGGTGATGGCATTCGCTTCTCGGAGGTCGACAACTACTTGACTCTCTGGGGGTTCCGCGGTGCTTCTCAGCCTGCGGAACTGACTCTGTGCGAAGACAGCAAAGTTTACAGGCCTCCTAGCGGCCGAGAGATTGATGCTGTTATTTCACATTTTGAGGTGAACAAACCAGGCCATGACAAGTTCCACGTGGTGATCGCCAACATGCACATCGTGTGCGGCAAGAAACCGCCGACCATCCAGACTCGAAAGCGGACAGTTCGCAATCTCCGCTTGCACCTGGACTGCCTGGGAAAGATTCTTGAGAATCTGAGCCAGGCAGTCGTTCTGCTTGTAGTCGGCGACGACAACCTCACTTTCCAGGAGGCGCGGGAGGCTTACCAGCGCCAGCAGAACGACGAGAAGCTCTGGGAGGTCCATGCCACTCCGGCCGACCTCAAAGGCGACCACGTCGCGGTCTGCGGAGCAGTCGCCCGTTTCTGCTCCATTGCCGTTGGCGCGTCTTTTACGGATCGTGGCATGCGCAACGACGCACACGATGCGGTGGCGGTTGTGCTCACTCTCCCTGGTGCTATTCAGCCTGGGGAGAGCAAGAGGCGGAAGATTGTCGTCGAAAACGTCTCCGACGCCGACGTCAGCGTACAGGCGGACGCCGAGTCTTCTGTGCATTGGGATCGGTCGCCGAGTTCTACTCCTCCGCTTTCACCGACTTCACCGGGTGATCCCGACTACGTCGAGGATGTCGTTCAGAATCGCGCGAACGACTTGCACAGGGAGCTGAGGCAGCTTTGGGACGACAGGTACGACGAGGAGTACGATCCGAAAGTCCTCCATCATCTCAGTCTCTTGCTTTTCAAAAAGAGGAAGTCCACGGAGCCAGCGGACACTGATCCAGCTGGCGCTCCTCAGCCTGGCTCGGAATATGACGCGGCCTTTGCGTCTCAGGAGGAGACTGGCCGAGCCATTCTCTCTGTCCTTAAGCTTCGACATGACTTTCTGCGGAGCAAGAACATCGACGACATGCGCTACGTTCTCACGGAGCCTGAGCGCCAGGAATTGGTCAGAGTAGCTCGCGACCAGTACGAGCAGTCGCGGCAGCAGCGTGCGCTTCAGGAACGGGATGTCGAAAAGGGAAAAGCGAGAGGCAAGTCTGCGCCACAAGGGGGCCATGCGGTTCCGCAGGGTCCTAACAAAGGGCCAGGCGGTAAGAAAGGTTCTCACGGTGCTTCTCAGCCTGCGGGAAAAGGTGGCCAGGCCAAGGGTGCAGGTCTGGGTAGCGTCGCCAAGTTTGTGAAAGACCAGAAGCGTAAGCGGTGGCATCGCCATTTGCAACGTGTGGCCGGTACCAAACAGATCTGGGAGGTGCTGGCCTTCTCAGGGCGCTTCGACGTTGATTGGCTAACGCAAGCGTTGCAAGCTGATCACAGTGAGGGCCGTGATGCAGCAGTTCCCGAGGAAGCTCTGCGGCAACAGCGGCGCCGGCTGCACCACCAGAAGGCCGAGGCCATCGCGCGCTACAACGAGGGGGAGCGGCTTTCCCGCCATCTGTCTGCCCAGGCTGGCCAGCCAAAGCCGAACTTCACGCGCAGGCAGCTGGACGTGTTGCAGATGTTTGAGAGCGGAGCGCTGCTTCAAATCCGCAACCAAGCGATTCTGGCGTTGGGGCACGGCCGTCTGTTCAGGGCCGATGGCGACTACCTGGACATCGGCGGCAGCACGGGCGGTGGCTCCAGGAGCATCATCGATTCTTGGCAGCCGCCGGACTGGCGTGACTTCCTCCAAGACGATCAGGACATCTGAGTTTTGCAAGTCTCCCTGCCCGCGGTGCTTCTCAGCCTGCGGTCTGCCGCTCTCCAGCTGCGGTCTCGAGCAGTAGTGTTCGAAAGCATGCGAGTTCCTGCGGTGCTTCTCAGCCTGCAGGTTTCGCAGCTTGCGCTCTGCAGTACAAGTGCTTTTCAGCATGCGACATCCTGCGGTGCTTCTCAGCCTGCAGGGTTCGCAACGTGCGGTTTGCAATGCATTCCTTTTCAGTATGCGAGTTCCTGCGGTGTTTCTCAGGCTGCAGGGCTCCGAGGCTCTTCGCTTCGATGCCAATGTTTTCAGACACCGTAGCTCCGTTCCGTAAACATCTTCCAAGAGCCGCTCGCAACCTTTTGCAGCTGGCGGTCTGCAGACGTAGTCTGTCTCAGCATGCGAGCTCCCGCACGCTTCGCCGGCTTTTGCTGCGCGGACAATTTTCTCACACACGTCAGCGCCGTTTGTAGGCGTCAGAAAAACATGTAGACATTCACGAAGGGCTCAGTCTGTATATCGTCACATCATTACATACGCAGTCGTCGAACACATCGGTGTACATTCAGCGCTTTGTCCTTCTAGCTGGGTCGCTTCGTGCTGAGGCTGAGGCTGATGCAGGCTGAGGCTGAGGCAGGCTGAGGCTGAGGCCGAGGCCGACGGCAGACTGAGGCTGAGGCTGAAGCAGGCTGAGGCTGAGGCAGAGGCAGGCTGAGGCTGAGGCTGAGGCTGAGGCAGGCTGATGCTGAGGCAGGCTGAGGCTGAGGCTGAGGCTGATGCAGGCTGAGGCCGAGGCAGGCTGAGGCTGAGGCCGAGGCCGAAGGCAGACTGATGCTGAGGCTGAAGCAGGCTGAGGCTGAGGCTGAGGCAGGCTGAGGCTGAGGCAGGCGGAGGCTGAGGCTGAGGCAGGCTGAGGCTGAGGCTGTGACTGCGACTGCCGTTGCCACTGCGACTGTCATCGCGAATGCGACTACGACTGCGAGAACAGCAGAATTCTACAACTGGATTCTCATCTGAATCTTAAGGGGAATGCTTCCAGATATGCTCCTACACATCGCTGTTAGGTTGCTTTGCCGGGATAATTTTTTTCGTAACGTCGACCCTGAGAGGTCTCGACCCGTTCCCCTGGACTGGCTTTTCATCCTGAGTCGCTTTTTGACGGTCCCGAGGGCCCGTGGGGGCCCCCAGGCGCCGAAAATATGCAAAAACCTCCCGTCGTGATTTTTTCGCTCCTCGAGGGGGTCTGGGTCCTTCTGAGAAGGTCTTCTCCTTCTCACTTGCCCTCTCGGCGCGCCGCCGAACTTGGGTTTTCGGGCCATGGCTCGGGGCTCCGGCGGCCGGCTGGGACGACCCCCTGCGCCCCCGGCACGCCCTCGGCGAGGCGCGCAGCTGCCGGAAGGCCCCCCCCGAGGCTCCGGGAGCCGCCGAGGGCCGACGCAGACGACCGAAGACCTGGAACCTCGAACACGTAGCCTTCAGTCGGGCGTGTCCCCCTGCAGGAGGATTTTCGACGAAAAATAAAAAACATTCAAACCATAGTCCAAAACTGTCAAAAAACGCGCAAAACACAGTTCCCCAATTTTAGAACTATTTTTGAATATTCCCCCTGTAGAGGGACAGGCCCGACTCGACTTGAACGTAGCCTCCTCGCTCGCCGCCGAGGCCGCACGGGGAGGGGCGCGGCGGCCAGGACGGCGGCCGGCGGAGGAAGGCCCTCCGAGCGCCGTCGGCTCTCGGGGGGGGTGCTGGGCCTCGTGCCGCCCGCCAGGCGAGGAGCGCGCGGAGGGGGCGAGGAGGAAGGCGGCGAGGACAACGAGGAACGAAGATACACCCCTGCTTAGAGTTGCGAGCAAATTTTAGGCCAAGCACGGACTTCCCTAGAAACGTCTTCTGAACCAGTATTAGTTGGCCCGGGTACAGCTCCAGGAAAACGCCCAAGGTCCAATCCGAATTCTCGATTTTCTTGAACGAAATCTGGAGTCCATGAACGTTGATGCTTTCTCTTGAGATTTCTGATGGGCGTAAAACAAATCACACCAGAAAATTGCTTCTCGCTTCCGGCCTCTTGGGGCTAATTTCGTGCCCTGCGACCGTTAAACATCGGCCAGGGAGAGAACCAGCGAGGATGAACAGCGAGCTGGGGGATGATCTTGAGCGGACTCGTGGTATGCAGGGGGAGAAGCTGAGGAGCATCGAGGTGAGAGGATCCTGGTTTGTGGGGGCGCTTTTCGTTATCTTTTTGGGCCTCTGGGGGGCTTCTCGTGGCCCTGGCTGGGCTCCCTCGAGAAATTCTAGTCAAAGCCGCACCCAAGGGGAGGTTCGGGTGGTGCCTGTGGAAGAGGTGGGGAGAAGTATGAACGAAGAGGAGGACGAGGAGGACCAGAGTAAACCTAGGGTGCATCAGCGATGCAGCAATACACCCTCCTCCCAAATCCCCTCGTCACAAATTCCTGCAAGCATTGTTGTTCACTGCCGGGTGCCCCCCCCCTTGAAAGACGTACCCCCCATGGGCCTGCCATTCAAGCCAACGCCCTTCTTTGAAAAGGCGCCGTCCTCCATCACCCTAGCTGTTGGGAGCGCTGCGGTGCACGATCATCATGCTTTAAACAATGGGAGACCACGCACGAGAGCCTCAATGCGAAACGGGACCGCCCTTTATCCGTGTAGATTTTCCGCAAGCTTTTGCCTTTGGATCAACATTTTTTTTTAAAAACATTTCGAGCGATAACCAAGTTTTGGAAGGAACCGCTCACCGTCCGTGTAGCTGGTGGTCAGCTGACGAACTCAAACTTATGGTCAGAACGAGGGGGCCGAACGGTCATTCACTGTCCCTGGGCGCGTGGCTGAAGTGACGTTCCGCGGTGTGGATTGGTGTAATTGTTGACTTCTGATCTCTAAAACATCATGATTGCTGATCCCCCCTGCCCGGTAAGTATTGCATTTGTTGAATTAAACTGCTTCTCCCGGGGCTCGCACCCTATTTTTTACAAAGGAAAGCTGCGTGTCACCAAACTGGGCCCGAGTTAGAACAACAACGGCTCCCGCCTGATATTTCCTCACAATTTACTACTGCAACATCGCACTCTCGGCCAGGACTTCCTCACAATTCATACAGGAATCGCGCTCGCCCGTGGGACTTTCCGCACTTTATTCAAACGCCGCGCCCTCGACACTCAGGAATCACGCTCTCGCTGTGGATTTCCCTGCGATGTATGTGGGAATCGCGCCATCGCTTGAGACTTCCTCGCGGTTCATGCAAGACGCACGCTTCAACAACCCGCTTGCCCCTTGTCCCTTCCTTCCATCCGTCCTATCTTCTCCTGTCTTAGGGGCTGCACGAAATACACGTTGCAGGTGAGAAGATATAACCCAAAGGGGTACGATCGAAGACGAAGAGGGCGGGTATCGAAGGTTTGCGATATACGCGCTGTCTGGCACGCAAACAAATAAGCGAACCCATTTAGATGTATTGTTGGTGCTGTTGCTGCTGTTGCTGTTGTAATTGTTGTTGCTGTT
>CAUYUJ010001186.1:46912-54412 GCA_963575745.1 Prorocentrum cordatum
CTGCCAAGATTGCTGATTTGCTTAAGCGGAATCTGGGGTCCATGAAAGCTGATGCCTTGTTCTTAATATTTCTGATGGGTATACGCAAACTGTTTAGGGGAAACACGGGCCCGGCGCGACCACAACATGGGTACTCTGGTTATTCTGGAAGTATGCGTGAACAATGCAATGCAGTGAGGTGTAACGCAACAAGGTGCCATGCAATGCGAAACACACCACGTAATAGCAATGCGCAGCATAGCACCGCCTACTACATCATGGCGTAGCAGGATTGCATGGCGTAGAGTCGCAGCGTAGCGCAGCATAGCATGACATGGCGTGCCATATCATTGCGAAGCATCGCCTTGCACAGCATTGAAGACTGCTGCATTGCATAGCATGGGATATGGTTGCATATCTAATCATTCCATAGCATGACACTACGTGGCATTTCATGCCGAGTCGTACTTGCACGGCACATCATAACAACACGTCGCATAGTATGATCACATCACTCGCACAGCATAGCATGGCCTTTCGCATCATAACATAACGCACCACTTGCGCGCATAACCAGCGCCCATGCTGTGATGAGTAGGCCTGCTACTTGACAGCAGCCAACAACGCTCTTCACGGAACTGGCAAGGCCCCTTTTGGGCAGGACCCCTTTGGGCATGACTACCTGTAGGAATAATTCACCGGAGGTCTGGGGACCCGCGCAATTCCGCCTTCGGCTTGGCAGGTCCGAAATGGATATGGAAAGCATGGGTTACGGCTGTCAACAGCAGACGTTGCCCAAAGCCAACAGCGGCCGCTGTTGGGCGGGCGGCTTAGTGCATCAAATGGAGAACGTCCGCGGAGCTACCCACAGCGAACCATGTTCAAGATTGGCAAGAGATGCTGTTGGTCTTCGTCCCAACTCTTGGGGTTGCTGAAAAAGTGTCCCCAGCCTTAGGTGCCTCTAGCTTTTCGGTCTATTTGAAGCCCCCGGGGCCCTCTGAGCCTCGCGAAGGGTGCTCTTGAGGCCGCGGGGGCCACCTTGGAACTCCTGGGGACACCTTGGGCCAAGCACCCAACCGTTCTTTCCTTCCCCGTTTCGACCGGACTGAGCTGCGCGCAGGCTCCACAGGCTACCGCGCGTAGCCGGCCTGGCGGAGCACGCCGGGGTGCTCGCGGTGCAGCCTCTCGAAGGTCGCGCACGCGGGCCTGGGGTGGCCTTTGGCCCGCTCGAGCTCCTCGGCAGAGCGGCGAGCGGAGGGGCGGCCGGGGGGCCAAGCCTTCACGGGCGGGCTGCCCCCTCGATCACGTGGGGGTCCCGAGACGGCGCGGACCTCGGAATGCCCGAATACCTCGTGGCACCGTCCGTCGCCGCACGGCTTTTGGACCCTGGAGGCCCCAGTCGCCCGAGACGTCCTCGGAGAACGACCCAGGCTCCCAAACCGTGTGGTCCCCCAGAACCGCACCGACTCACCATACGGTGTGGTCACCGAGCCGTTGAGTGGCACCCGGATCTCTCCAGTGCTCGTCGCGCCCCGTTTCTCAGAAGCCCTGGTCGAGAAGAGCAAAAAAGGCATGAAAACAAGCTTTTGAAAGTCCGCGCGGATTTCTTGGGTCGGCGCTGGACTCCCGTCCCTGGCGCGCGGAGCGCGCCAGGGACGGCTCCGGAGGAGCCGCCAGTGGGAGTCTGGCGCCGACCCCAAAAATGCACGGGGAGCTTCGACCGTTTATGCTGGAGCAAGTGTTTTGTTCTCCGAGGATCCCCGTGCAAAATGTCATGTCTAGGAGATCAGAGGGGGAATTGCTCAGGGGATACGTCGACCTGGAATCGGCGATGAATCGCCGATAGCTCGGCGATAGGGTCTGCATAGTGAAGCCGCACGTTCCTAGGCGGGGTGGGCTACCCCCATTTGCGATGAACGTGCTAATGGGGGCCGATGCATCCCCCCTTGAACTTTCCCCCAATGGTTTTCGTGTCACAACTCGGGCCTCTGGCGGCCGTTCGTTGGGACGACCCGGGCAGCCCTAAACGCCCTCAGCGATGCGCAGCTGCCGGAACGCATCTCAAGGCTGGCAAACCGCCGGGAACGTCCGAACACCTCGGGCCTCGAAACTTCGGCGCATTCCCCCGTTGCCCCTGATCTTGGAGCTCCTCCCTTACCGCCGATGGCAAGGGCCGCCCCCCCCGATCCTGGACGGCCGCCGGATGAGGAGAGGAGGCCCCCCCCGAGACCTCGAAGGGGCGGCCCCCCTCGTGGAGCTGGCTCGGGCGAGGAGGAGCGGGAGAAGAGGAGGAGGAGGAGGAGTAAAGAGGGGGAGGATAGGATAGGATAGGACTCGGCCATGCGCGTGTGCGGGATGACGCAGCCATGCGCGTGGTGTGATGCTCGCGCAAACTACTACCTCGAACGGTCGCATCTATACCATGCGAGGTTACGGGGAACGCGCGCCGTGCAGCATTCGACGCGCTGGTATCGGGCTGCACACAAAATGCAATGTCACTCGCGGGCTGGGGGGACACCCCTCTGGCCCGGGGCCGAAACCTCGCGGCGCTGCGTGTACCTGGCAGGCTCCCGAGGCGTCCGCCCAGCCCTGAAATCAAACAAACATGTCATAATCAAGGTCGGAACCGTTGCTCACCCGAAGGTGCCCCTTCATCGCCAAACACTCGGGCCCCGCAGGCGTCCGATTCGCTGATGACAGCGCGGCCCCTTCGGGAGGCCCCGAGCCGAAGACGAGGAAATCCGATCTGTACTCTGACTGATCAGCGGACGCGCAAGCCTGCCTGGTCGAGCGAGGCGGCACGGCCTCGTTCAGGTGATGTAGAGCAGCGGCAGCGAGATGGCGAACGCAACCACGACCATTACCATGCCCGACGAGACGAAAGGGGGCCCAGCACAAGTGGTTACGGTCTGGAAACCTGTCCTTTGTCTCTGCGGAGGTCAGCTGGCCGTGCTCCGTGAACGCAAGCTGCCAGATAATGAAGCGCACGTGCACAATCTATCACAAGAGGGATGCCGTCCAGAGGCAAGCGTCCAGCAGCGTTGGCGAAGCCCCAGGGGGCCCCATCATTGATTCGAGGAAAACGAATGTATGGGATGAGTCTTGGCGCTTGCCAATGCCTTGAGATACCCAAGAACGAACGAACCTAAGTCAGGCCTAGAATGTAGCAGCAAATTCTCTGGCAGCAACGCGATCCTTCAATGCAGCAGGTCGAGTCTGTCATGTGTTCGTCATGTCTGTTTGCCCTTGCCCTGTCCGTCGAGTTTGCGTTTGTCCAATGTCCGCGGTGCCAAGTTCTCCAGATGGCCCTTAGGCGGCGTGCCCTGTTTGTGGGCGCCACCCATGCCCTTGAGGAGCACCGCCGTCGCGTTCTCGATCGCCAGCTTGGAGTAGGTCGTGGACTCGCCCATGTCGCTGTGGAGCTACGCCCCATCGACTATGGCGACTTGGAACCGAGTTATGTCTTCGCTGTACCACTTCTTGCATCGGACGGATCGATAAGCCGAGCTCCTGCATCCCCGTCCATTCTCTATAAACTCGCTGTAGAACAAGCGCACCACTTCCGACGCTTCGCCCCCGATCTTGAGGCTCGACTCCGGTTCCACCAAGAATTTGAACCCCTCGCGCGCTACGCGTAAGCGTGGCAGCCCCAGCTTGTCCTTCGCGTTGTGGAGTCCAGCATCCGCCTCGGCGTAAAGTTCCCCAGCGGCCCTGGCAGCCGCGATAATCGGCGCCGTCGCCGGGGGGATCACTCTTGCCCAGGTTACTGCTGCCATAGCTCGTATAAGTTACGAGTGCATGCAAGAACATTGTAGGAGGATGCTCAGCGCCGTTGCCGCGTCTTTTGCCCTCGGAGCCCCTTCCACCTGTTGTAATGCGTCCTCCGCGTCGTCTGCCGCCACTTCGCCGCCGCCAAAGGCTTCGCCTTTCCGCTTGCCGAACTCGACGAGCGCCGACAAGCCCACCATGGCCTCATCGCTGCTGCCCGTCGCCATGAGTCCTTCTATGGTGCACCTCTGGTTGTGGAAGAGAACAGGGTGAGCGTATGTGGGCTTGAAGGTCGTGTTGACTTTGAGCCCAATGACTGCGTGCAGGACGCTGTAGATCTCGAGGGATCTCCACATCTTGCGCCAAAAAAGAGCTCCTCCCTACGACGATGCCCCGCCTCGAGGGGACTTTCCGCTGAAGCGCGAAACGTCGTCAAAGCCGGCTCCCCTGGAGAAGGTTCGGGCGACGGTCAGGCCGTCAAAATTGGAATTTGGGTTGACTTTGGCGATCGCGCTGTCCTCCTTGCCCTTGAACTGAGCCAAGCTCTCCACCTGAGACAAACTGCAGCCATGAAGCGGAAAAAACGTCAGCACGTCGCAGGAACGACGCGCCAGGTACCACTCATGCGTGTACACGTGCCTGTGAAATCGCTGGTTCAAAGCGCCGTCTCCACGTCCCGCGATGTCGCCGCGGGCGTCGCCCACTATCGCAGTGAAGTCATCATCGTACCCGTCAGGACCATCACTATCAGAATGTACAGTGCAAGCGCCCGCCAGGCGAAAAAACTTTAGCGTCGCTATATTCTGCTCCTATGGCATTGGAGGCGCAATCGAAGACACGATCCCCATCGCCAACATCAGCGCGAAGAACATCGCCGTGAAGCGCAGCAGAATCGTGACGTACAACACCGGCCAGGGACATGAGGTCGACGTGTACTGGGGATACATATATATATATATATATAGAGAGAGAGAGAGAGAGAGAGAGAGAGAGAGAGAGAGAAAGAGAGAGAGAGAGAGAGAAACAGAGAGAGAAAGAGAGAGAAAGAACGAGAGAGAGAGAGAGCCTTGCAGCAGCAGCGAAGTTGAAATATGGTATAATATCGCAAGAGAGGGGCTTCTGACACTACCCGTTCAAGAAGGTGCACACCCAGGTCTCAATTACGCGCGCGCCGCTCATCAAGTAGAGAGGGGGTTAACCGCAGGTCTGTCTCCCGCGCATCCACCTGCATCGTGCAGTTCAACACCGTCTGTCGGACAACACCTGCATCTACAGAGGAACGTGGACTTCTTCTTCGGCAAAAGGCTGTCAGCCGTGGGTTGTGGGGAAGGCGAGGGCTGAATCTCCTGCACTCCCCTCGAGAGAATGGGGTCAGCACCTGAGACGTGATAGTGAGAATCATGCTCGCGCGTGGATGTTTCCAAATGCGTCCAGGGTGTCGTGGGACTCGACGATCGAGTGTGAGACCCTTACGAATGCCCTGTAGCATCAGCAACAGCATCCGGTGAATGGTCAGCAGTGCCATGCATGTCACTTTCAAGCAGCTGGGGGGGCGTAAGTTTCAGGCGCAGAATGGCCAGCAGCGCGAGCATGCAGTAGTGATGCGGGCATGGGCGGAGCCTCGGTGAAGTCATGAAGCCGCAGGCTGAAGCAATCATGCTCAGCAGCGATTGATTCATCAGACACATCGGACAAGTGGGAGGCGTCGCACGTGTCGCCGAAGGCGCAACAGCGGCCGCATGATGATAACGATGACCATCTTGAGACCCAGGGATATCAACATCATGACCACCACTAGGAGGATGAACATTTCTTTATTTCTGTGGGAAAGCTCGCTCTTCGAACAGCGAGATCTCGCTCTCGAATGCGATGTCCTGCATCAGCGTGTCGCCCACAAACGAATTGGGATCGGACTCGGCGCCGCAAGCCGGGGCAACGAATCCAGTCGCCGCCGGACCGGGGCCAGCAGCGGGGGCGGCGCCGAATGACGCCAGCGGGAGCAGCACGGGCACGAAGACCATCTGGTCATTCAGGAACAGCTTGCCATGCAGAGACAGCGTCGGCCGAGAGAACGATCTCGATATGGGTTCGTCCAAGCAAAGCGCCTCTCGGGGGGGGGGGGGGCGGTCGAGCTGCGTTGTCAGAGGGGGCACTCCGCGTTTGGCGCGCCCCGAACAGGACTTCCACTGCAGCACCCTCTTGCGCCCCTCGGAGGGGAGCGTCGGCCCAGCCGTAGTAACCGCGGCCCGGAGTTGGTGGGAACGATACCCATGACACCGTTGAAGGTCTACACGTCGTTCATGTCTGATCGTGCTCACTTCTCATCGTGTTCGTTTCTGCTTGCGCCTGGCCCTCCAGTGGCCAGGAGGAGGCCCAGGACCGAAGAATCAGAGACGATGGGATCTGGCCCCCCCCCAAAAAAAGATCAGAGACCTCTCGAATGCTTGGAAGTGAGCAGTGTGCAGCCGCAGCCCGCGGACCATGGAGCGTGCACTGCGCAGGCGAGGCCCAGAAGCCTCGACGAAGTGCCGACGGGCACGAGGGCGAACGACGTGGCGCTCCGCCGCGCGGCGGCGGCGGCGGACCTCACGAACACGGGCGCGGCGCACGCGCACGGTGCCAACGCGCAGTCTTCGGTCGGGCACGTCCCCCTAACTGCAGGCTGATTTTTGGCGAAAAATAAAACATCAGTTGTTGCTGCTGCTGCTGCTGCTGCTGTTGTTGTTGTTGTTGTTGTTGTTGTTGTTGTTGTTGTTGTTGTTGTTGTTGTTATTGTTATTGTTATTGTTATTGTTGTTGTTGTTGTTGTTGTTGTTGTTGTTGTTGTTGTTGTTGAACATTATTCCTTCTAAAGAATTATTATTGTTGGGACCCCTGGTGCGCGACCTCTGCGCCGCGCCTAGGCCGCAGCTACATTTTCATCATTTTTTCGCGAAAGCTTCAGAAAAGTGGATGAGCTCCGGATCCGGTTTTTTGTTGACGCTCGTTTTCCCTTGCAAAAAACAATAGAAAATGAAAATTCTTGTTCTTACTTGATCAAATTGCAAGAATCCCTTGCAAAAAATAAGGTAAAGTGGACATTCGTGCGCGCAAGACGAAATCCTTCCAAAACCTTAGGTTTCGTAACGATTTTAACATAAAAACATCAAAAACCCAATGGTTTTTTAAGAAAAAATTGTCAAAATGTCCTTCCGCGCGCGCTGTCCGAATCCCACAAAACCAATGGTTTTTCAACATTTATGTTACATGAGCTCGCGCGAGCTACTTTTTCTTGTTCTAACATAATCAAATTTCAATAATCCCTTGCAAAAAATAAGGTAAAGTGGACATTCGCGCGCGCAAGACGAAATCCTTCCAGAACCTTAGGTTTCGTAACGATTTCAACATAAAAACATCAAAAACCCAATGGTTTTTCAAAAAAAAATGTCCAAATTTCATCCCGCGCGCGCTGTCCGACTCCCACAAAACCAATGGTTTTTCAACATTTATGTTACATGAGCTCGCGCGAGCTACTTTTTCTTGTTCTAACATAATCAAATTTCAATACTCCCTTGCAAAAAAAAGTAAAGTGGACATTCGCGCGCGCAAGACCAACAAAAAACACGACGATCTCAGGAACTTGCCCCAAAAATGTGACCAACTCCTCTCTCTGTCTCTCTCTCTGTCTGCTCTCTGTCTCTCTCTCTGTCTGTCTGTGTCATGTATTGTATGTCACAATTGCAGGATGCTGGGCACACGCGCGCCCCGAATAAG
>CAUYUJ010001186.1:56912-81912 GCA_963575745.1 Prorocentrum cordatum
ACGGAGGAGGAGGAGGCGGAGGAGGGGGAGGGAAGAGGGAAGGGGGGGGACGAGGAAGGGAGGAGGAGGAGGAAGAGCAGCCCTGGACCCTTTGGCTCGATGCCAGTCCTCGGCGTCACCCCGAGCGTACTTGACCTTGAGTATCTTCTTGCGCCTGGTGGCATCCTGAGCGTCGCACTCGCTTCTAATGGACCGCACGTAGTAGTGCTCGACCTCTCTTGGAGGCACCGTCGACGCCGCCACGACGCGCTCGCCTTCCACGAGTCCGGCACGGCTCCCCCCTCTTCCCTCTTCCCCCCTCGTATCTTTCTTCCTCCTTCCTCTCCCTCCCCCCACCTTCGCACCCCATCCACCCAATTTTCCTCCCTGACTCCCGCCGCCACCATCTCCCTGCCTTCTCCACACCTCTCCCTCCTCTTCCTCCTCCTCCCTTAACTCGCTCCTCCTTCTCCCTCCCGACCTGCCTCCTCCCCTGCTTCCGCCTCCTCGTTTTCCGCCTTCTCGTCCCGTCCTTGTCCTGCTCCGCCACCTCCCCCTCCCCCCCCCTCCCCCCTCCTTCCCCTCCTCATCCACCCTTTCTCCTCCCTCCCCCCTCCTCTCTCCTACGTCTCCTCCTCCTCCTCCTCCTCCTCCTCCTCCTCCTGATGCGCTGGGCGGCCGCTCGGCGCCCCCCCTCCCCCCGCTTGCGCAGCAGGCCGCGCGCCCAGGACTTCCAAGGAGGCCCCCACGGCTTCCAGAGCACCCCTCACGCGGCCCAGAGGGACCCCATGGGGTCGCTCCAAGCCGGGAGCACCTGGGGCCACTTCACCTCACCTGTATCGGGTCGGGCGAAAGGGGGGGATAGCAAAGGGGGGGGGGTGAGAATCAGCTTACGTAGCTGATTTTCCCGGCGCCTCCCGGCGCCAGAGGCGCCCGTGTATCGAGGAATGGGCCCCTCGGTGGGGCCGAAACCAGCTGCATGCAGCAAATTTCGTACCCCCCCCCTTTCCCAATCCCCCCCTTTCGCCCGGCCCGACTGTAGCACCCCCGACTCCCGCTCCTCGTGGTCCTCCTCCTGCTGGTCGCGGCCGCAGGAGCCACGCGCCTGCGAGGGCACTTTGAGCTACGCCTGGAGCCGCTGCGTGCACGGGGAGCAGCGCGGTGGGGCGCGGGGCGCAGCCTGCGCTCGCCGCGGTGCTCCCCGTGCACGCAGCGGCCCCAGGCGTAGCTCAAAGTGCCCTCGCAGGCGTCTGGCTTCGGGGCGAAGGCCAGGGCTTCGGGGTTCCCGCCGAAGCCTCGCCGCTCCTCTTCCTCGCGGCCTCTCCTTCTCTGGTGGGTCGCCTGCCTCGGCCTGGCCTGCGGTGACCGCCATCGTGAGGGTGGCCGCGGCGATGGTGAGGTGCTGCTGGGCTGCGATTGCAGCCCGTGTCGGATGACGCACCTCGCGAGCATTCGGGCCGCACCTCCTCGCGCCCCATGTCCTCATGGTCGCACGTTGTCTCGCCATGGTTGCCAGTAGATCGCCACGTGCAATGGCCAACTATCGCAAGCCCTTGGGCTGTGCAGATCTTGGAGCAGGTGCCCCAGATCGTGATGTCCTCGTAGAACTTGGTGTGCATCGCGCACACCGTGAAACATCGTGAAGCACTTCGCGTGGCATTTCGCACACGTCTTGAAATGTCCGATCGCGCCCGCCTTCTGCGGTGCCAGGGCCCGCCCCCCCCCGCCGGCCAGGCGCCAGCTGCAGCGTGCACACGCAAGGGGGCCAGGATGACACCTTGAGCCGATGTGGCTTGAGGCCAGATGGCTACGAGACCCTCCTCCATCTCTCCTCCTCCTCACCTCCTCCCCTTCGTCCTTCTCCTCCTGCCCCTCCTCCTCCTCCTCTCTTCCTCCTCCTCCTCCTCCTCCTCCTCTTCTGTAGCCAGCTGTTCTTCTCCCGTTGTCCTCTTCGTCTCCCGCTGGCTCCTCTGCTCCGCGCTCCGCGCCGGCGCGCGGGCGCCTCCTCCTACTGCTCCGTCTCCTCCTCCTCCGTCCCTCCTCCTCCTCCTCCTCCTCCTCCTTCTCCTCCGCCTCCGCCTCCATCCTCCTCCTCCTCCTCCGCCTCCGCCTCCGCATCCTCCTCCGCCTCCGCATCCTCCTCCTCCTACTCCTCATCCTCCGCCTCCGCCTCCGCCTCCTTCTCCGCCTCCGCCTCCTCCTCCTCCTCCGCCACCGCTTCCTCCTCCTCCTCCTCCGCCTCCGCCTCCTCTCCGCCTCCGCCTCCGCCTCCGCCTCCTCCTCCTCTCCTCCTCCTCCTCCTCCTCCTCCTCCTCCTCCTCCTCCCCCCTCTCTCCTCCTCCTCCCCCCTCCTCCTCCTCCTTCCTCCTCCTCCTCTCTCCTCCTCCTCCTCCTCCTCCTCCTCCTCCGACGACGACGACGACGACGACGACGCCGACCGCGCCGCCGTGGAAGGGCACCACATGCCACGGGAGGCCGGGAGGCCGCCACAGGGGCACCGAGGGCCGCCCTGGAGCCGCCGAGGGCCGCCGCAGGCCGCCGACCGACACGGCGGGGCCCCGCCTGTCTCTCGAAGCTGGCCAGCTCCCGGCGGGTCTGCCGGTCTCGCCGGGGGTCCTCCGCTCGGCGGCGAGCCCCGGAGGGGAGGTGAGACCCAGACCTCCGCCTCGAGAGCTTCGAGGCGGAGGCTTCTGCCCAATTTTCGGCCTCGGCGGGGCCTCGCCGGGCCCCGGGACCGTCAAGCAACGACTCGGGACGAGGAGCCGGCCCCCGGGGAGGAGGTCCGGACCGCTGCGGACCCCGTCTTGAGAAGCTCACGGCGTCAGATGTCTGGAGAAGGGGCGGGCCTTCACAGGAGGCCCGGAAGTCCCCTGGCATGCTGAAGAGTTTTCGGAGCCTTCCCCGAAGGCACAGGAACCTTGTCAGAAGGCGCGAGGGCTTCTGGGACGTCCCGCCGCCTTCTGAGACGTCCCGCCGCCATCGGCTACACGCAAGAGTGACCCTGGGTAAGAGTGACCTTTGGTGCGCGGCTTTTTGGGGGGCCGCGGGGAAGCCACACACAAGAGCGCTAGAGGCTACCATCGCATCGCGTTCGGCGATCGGGGGACCCAATTGGGCCCGCAACAAAGGCCACTCCGGCGAAAGGTCACTCTTACGTCTAGACGACGCCAGCTCCCGGCGGGCCTGCCGGTCCCGCCGGGGGGGTCCTCCACGCAGGGCTGCGCAGTCCGAGCGCATCCGCTGCTCCCTGGCCGGGCCCACCCCGGGGGCTCAGCCAGCGGCGTGCACGCCACGCCCTCCTCCTGGCTTGGCCAGGAGGCCAGGAGGGCGTTTACGCAGTTTTTGGGTAATGGATCTGTATAGATTTCGTCGCCCGGGCCCGCTGGGGGGTCCTTTTTACACCGACGCTCAGAGATAAGACGCGTTTACGCTGGGAGACCTGCTTCACTCCACTCGTTTTCTTCAACCGTAGCCCAGGTCCAGATATACGAACGTTCTAGGAAGAAAAAGCTCCAAGAAAGCGCCCAAGGCCCAATCCAGATTCTTGGTTTTCTTGAACGAAATCCGGAGTCCATGAACGTTTGTGCTTTGTCCTAAGATGTTTAAATGGGTCTACGGCAACCAACTTCGCGCTTCGCGCTCCACGAAGCGCGAATAACTTCGCGCTCTCGCGCCGCCCCCCCGCCAGCCCCCTTCCTCTCGCTCTTGCATCGCCGAGACCGCGGAGTGCGAATAACCTCTCAGCCTCGTGGTGGCCCCAGGTCCTGGGCCATCCTCTCCAAGTGGCGCTCGAACTCGTCGGCGACCCAGTACTCGATCTCTCGGGGGCGAGGGGAAGAGCGGGGGCCGGAACTGCAACTGTGCGGCTGAAGGTCGAGCTGCTGCTTGGCGCAGCCTCGAGACTTCGAGCAGCTACAGGGCTCGTGGGCATGCCATCGGACTGGCAACCGCCGCAAGCGTCAGCATGCAACCTCGAGAGCGCCGAGGTCGGTTCACTGGCTGAGGTGCATTCGAACAATTATCCCGGCAAAGCAACCTAACAGCGATGTGTATAAGCATATCTGGATTCCTAAGGATTCCTAGGGATTCCTAAGGCATCCTTGGGCATCCTTAGGAATCCATAGGAATCCTTAGGAAACCTTAGGGATCCTTAGGAATCCGGGATCCTAGGGATTCCTAGGGATTCCTAAGGATTCCGAAGGATTCGCCTGCCTTGGCCTCAGCCTCAGCCTGCCTCAGCCTCAGCCTGCCTCAGCCTCAGCCTCAGCCTGTCTCAGCCTCAGCCTGCCTCAGCATCAGCCTCAGCCTCAGCCTCAGCCTGCCTCGGCTTGCTTCATCCTCAGCCTCAGCCTGCCTCGGCCTCGGCCTCGGCCTCAGCCTCAGCCTGCCTCAGCCTCAGCCTCCGCCTGCCTCAGCCTCAGCCTGCATCAGCCGCAGCCTCAGCCTGCCTCAGCCTCAGCTTGCCTCAGCCTCAGCCACAGCCTCAGCCTCAGCCTGCCTCAGCTTCAGCCTGAGCCTCAGCCTGCCTCGGCTTGCCTCAGCCTCAGCCTCAGCCTGCCTCGGCCTCAGCCTCAGCCTCAGCCTGCCTCAGCCTCAGCCTCTCAGCCTCAGCCTGCATCAGCCTCAGCCTCAGCCTCAGCCTGCCTCAGCCTCAGCCTCAGCCTCAGCCTCAGCCCTCAGCCTCAGCCTGCAGCCTCAGCCTCAGCCTCAGCCGCCTCAGCTCAGCCTGCCTCAGCCTCAGCCTCACTGCCTCAGCCTCAGCCTCAGCCTCGGCCTCAGCCTCAGCCTCAGCCTCAGCCTGCCTCAGCCTCAGCCTCTCAGCCTCAGCCTCTCAGCCTCAGCCTCAGCCTCAGCCTCAGCCTCAGCCTCAGCCTGCATCAGCCTCAGCCTCAGCCTCAGCCTCCATCAGCCTCAGCCTGCCTCAGCCTCAGCCTCAGCCTGCTTCAGCCTCAGCCTCAGCCTGCCTTCAGCCTCGGCCTCAGCCTCAGCCTGCCTCAGCCTCAGCCTCAGCCTGCAGCCTCAGCCTCAGCCTCCTCAGCCTGCCTCAGCCAGCCTCAGCCTCAGCCTCAGCCTCAGCCTCAGCCTCAGCCTCAGCCTCAGCCTGCCTCAGCTTCAGCCTCAGCCTCAGCCTGCCTCGGCTTGCCTCAGCCTCAGCCTCAGCCTGCCTCGGCCTCAGCCTCAGCCTCAGCCTGCCTCAGCCTCAGCGTCAGCCTCTCAGCCTCAGCCTGCATCAGCCTCAGCCTCAGCCTCAGCCTGCCTCAGCCTCAGTCACAGCCTGCCTCAGCCTCAGCCTGCCTCAGCCTCCTGAGCCTGCCTCGGCCTCAGCCTCAGCCTGCCTCAGCCTCAGCCTGCCTCAGCCTCAGCCTCAGCCTGTCTCAGCCTCAGCCTGCCTCAGCATCAGCCTCAGCCTCAGCCTGCCTCGGCTTGCTTCATCCTCAGCCTCAATCGCAGCCTGAGCCTGCCTCAGCCTCAGCCTCAGCCTGCCTCAGCCTCAGTCACAGCCTGCCTCAGCCTCAGCCTGCCTCAGCCTCCTGAGCCTGCATCGGCCTTAGCCTCAGCCTGCCTCAGCCTCAGCCTGCCTCATCCTCAGCCTCAGCCTGCCTCGGCTTGCCTCAGCCTCAGCCTCAGCCTGCCTCGGCCTCAGCCTGCCTCGGCCTCAGCCTGCCTCAGCTCGAGCATTCAAAATATGGCACAGGACTGGTGTCTTGGGAACACGAAGATCACGAAGTGGCCCACAGTTGGCTCCGGGCAATCAAAATGTGGCACAGGAATGGTGTTCTGGGAAATCGAAGAACACGAAATGGCCTACTGTTGGCTCCGGGCATTCAAAATGTGGCCTCACGAAGAACACGAAGTGGCCCACAATTGGCTCCGGGGAATTAAAATATGGTTTGGGAATTTTGTTCTGGGAAGATGAAGAACACGAAGTGGCCTACAGTTGGCTCCGGGCATTCAAAATGTGGCCTGAGAATGGTGTTCTGGGACGACGAAGAACACGAAGTGGCCGACAGGTGGCTCCGGGCATTCAAAATGTGGCCTGGGAACGGTGTTCTGGGAATGGATTTCTAAGGATTCCTAAAGATTCCTAAGGATTTCAAAAGATTCCTGGGGCGGCTGGATCTGCCGGATCCTCTGTCCGGTTCCCGCCCAGACCCCCCTGGGGCGTCAAGATGCTCTCTTTTGAGCCCACTAGAAACCTATCAGCAAAAGCTGTTAGGTAAAAACAAAGCACGCGGCGGCCGCCGCAGCCTGGAACCATACCCATCGGTCGGAAGAGGTAGGTCGAAGCATGAAGTAGGAAGGCGTTGAAAAAAGACTGGGTTCCGTCCGCCCGCTTGGGAGGACGGAAAAAAGGTGAAGCCACTCGATCACTGAAGCAGGAAGGCGCGCTTGAAGTAGATTGGGATCTGGGAATCCAGAAATACTTCCTTTCAGCGACCGATCGACAAGTGTGCTGTCTGGACACCAGTGCGACTGGCCTCTCGCACGGGCGCTGGGCCCGCAGGGACGGAGCCCTCTCTGGCGGCGCTCCTCTCGGCTGGAGAGCAGACCAAGGGCTAGCCCCCTCCGCGGGGCCGCAAGCCTCCTGGGCACACACGGAACCGCCTCTCGGAGGGGGAAGAGGAGTGGGGGAGGAGACGTTGCTTTGGGATCAAGCTTCAAGCGGAACGAAAAAGAGGCTGCGCCGCGTTCCCCCCCCCCCCCCCCGCCAACCCCCACGGGGCTCTTCGGCCAAAGTACCTAGGGTGCAACATCGAGCGAGCGTCGTCGACGATGGGGCCGTAGGCGGAGCGGAGAGATACAGTGTGCGGCGGGTTTTTCAAGCGGTGGAGGAGAATCATATTTCTGGAAGCTTTCGCGGATTCTTGGGTGCGTCAGGAGGGCTGATGTGACGAGGGGGCCCAGAGGAGGAGGGAGGCAGGAAGGATGATTAGGAGGAGGCCTGATGATGATGCTACTGATGATGCTGATGATGATCATGATAATGCTGACGCTTATGATAATGATGATGCTGCTGATGATGCTGCTGATGATGATGATGATGATGATGATGATGATGATGATGATGATGATGATGATGAGGGGGAGCAGGAGGAGAAGGACATGGAATGAGAGGAGGGATGACAGAGAGAGGGAAGAGAAGGAGGATCAGGAAGAGGATGGAGAAGTGAGGATCAGGGGAGGAGGGACGTAGAGCACCTCAAGCTCGGGCGTCGTCCGCGCGTTCCGGAACACGCCCGTCTCGGTGAGGGAGAACTTCAGGCCGCTGCGGTTGCCGCCGCCGCCGGCGAACAGCATCGCCCCGAGGACGACGATGACGGGCAGGGCCTGCGACATCCTCCCCACGCACTGCAGCAGTGTGATGCTGTCGATCGAGAAGATGAGGTCGTCCTCATCTCTCCTACGGTGGCCCCTCGTGCCGCCCCGCACGGTGAACCCGTGCACGTCGCCGTGCTGGCGCCGGTGGGGGTACGCTCTCTGCGGTGGCGGGTCCTCGTCCCCGTACGCGTCGTACGTCTGCCTCTTCGCCTCGTCCGTCAAGCACGCCACCGCCTGCGAGACCTTCTTGAAGGCCTCGTCGGCTCCGGGCGCCTGGTTCTTGTCGGGGTGGACCTTCAGCGACAGCCGCTTGTACGCTCTCCTGATCTCCTGCTCGCTGGAATCCCTTGGCACCTGCAGAACGTCGTAGTAGTCTCTTGTCCGCAAGATCCTGGGGCGGGGCCCAGACAGTCGAAGGGGCTTGCGCGCTTCGCGGCACACTTCTGGCCAATCGTTATTTGCAGGTGTGTTCGAGACGAGCAGTAGCGAAACGCACGACACGAACGCAGAAGGTACCAGGGTGGACCACACAAACTTTTTCGTCGGCGGCTATGCAGGGGTGTCTGCGCTGGCGGAAGAAGCTAACTTAACAGAGGCACCGTTGTAGCGACTACGTCGACACTTTGAGGGGCGGGGCGGGGCCAGCGAAAGCGGCCAAGGATGGGCCGAAGGGGAAGGCTGCAAGGGTAACCTTGGAAAATTGCTCACCCTTGCTGTGCGGGTTGACTGTACGCTTTTCCTCAGCCGCCCCCGAAAGCTGCCATGCTGGTTATGGCTTTGCGCGGACGTCTCGAAACAACAAAACTTGGGGGCGCGCTCGTCATGCCTGGGTCTGAAGCATCCGCTGGCCCCCTTGCCCCTTGCGGTGCCACCAAGCTGCGCGGGTCCGGCTCAGTATCATGCAGCTTATGGGCGTCGGTGCCTCTCGCGAGCTGGCGACGGCTGAGACCTGATGTGTTTGTGTGCTCCTTCGAGCGTGCCGCAACTGAGGTGTATGAGGTACTTGGGCGCGGGAATGAATATTCAACGCCCGCGGCGTTCGGGGCGACAGGGGCAGGGAACACAGAAGGGTTTGGGGCCCCTCTGGGGCCCCTGGGGCCCTTGGATCGGGCCGACACCCGCGCGTTCCTCCAACACGCCGACCGCGACACCCCCAGCCTAGTGGATATCGATTGGTGTTTCGGCCAACGCCTGCCTACACCAACAAGTAAGGCAATGGAATGCACTCGTCTCCCAGAACCGTTCCAGGGTGGCCTCCGAGATTGCCGTCCGAACCTCGAAACATTGAAAGACACGTGTGACGTGTTCATGCTATGCCGGTCGCCTTCAGTGGCCCAGAGAAATCCCAATGTGGCTTCACGACAGTCCCCAGGGTCCGACAAATGGTCCCAAGCTCGCCCAAGATGGCCCCAAGGTGCCCCCACGATGGCCATCAGATTGCCGAAGGGATGTCAAATATGGCCTCGGGGAAATCGGCCTCAAGATGGCACCAGGATGATCCAAGATTGTCCAGCAGATCGCCAGGCGAACTCAGGAGGGCCCGCAGAGGTTTCGAACCTAACAAGTGCTCAATTTCGGAGGCGTTCGAAGCGGCAAAGGCGGGGAACACGCGAGTTTCGGCTCCCTTTGGGACCCCGAGTCTGGCCGAACACGGCGCTGCCCCCCCCCCCAAACGCCGACCGTAACTTCCCAACGATGGCGGAATTCGACCGACGTGCCCGCCAGCGCCCTCGTGCAGGCGCTCGCAGGCACACGCGTTTTCCTTCGACGCGGCGTGGGCTGCAATCGCCCGCTGTGTGAGGCCGACCAAGGCTGTGAAGGCGCACCTCGTATGACAACGCACGCAGGGCCGAAAACCCGTAGTGAGAGTCGGACGTAATTAGGCGATCGCGCGGGCAGCAGTGTGCGGGCGATGCAGGGAAAGTGAGGCAGGTGAAAGCATGAGAACGCCAGACAAGGGAGGGAGACCACGCAGTCGCTCCCACGCCTTGCCTCCGACGGAAGGAATCCAATCGGTGGTATACAAGACAATGGCGGCCTGCGCTCAAAGTGATCAGCTTCCCTCTCCAGCCACATGGGTCGGAGCAAGGCGAATTTTGAGACAACAGCAGCTCAAAGTCGGCCCCCAGACCCCTCCCAAGGTCCAAACGCACTTATTGTTCAGTCGGGCCTGTCACCCTAAAGGGGATTTTCGACGAAAAATAAAAAATACCCCCCAAGTACTCTCAAATGGTCAAAACATGCTAAGAAAATAGTCCCCATATTATTTTTCGACTATTTTTGAATACTCCTCCTGTGGTGGGACAGGACCGACTTACACCTGTTGTCCGAGCTGCGTCCAGCCGTGGCGACGAGGGCCCCGCCTCCGAAGGCCCACTGCCGTGGCCTCCGCTCGCCCTCCCCTGCATCGGAGGCCGGTGCGAGAGCCCACGCGCGCACGTGCTCCTGCCGCGCGCGTGGCGGGGGCAAGCACACCACCCGCGCGATCAAGACGCCACGCGTGCAGCGGGCGCGTGCGCAGCAGGCGAAGAAGCAAGGGACGACGCCGGGCCAACACGCGCACGCGCGCGCACGCGCGCGCCGCTCCTGCTTTCTCTGCCCGCCCTCGCGCTTTCTCGAGCCACGGGCCTCCTCACCAGCTGCGCGTCGTCCCGGCTCGCCTCTGGCATGCCCGCGGCTGCGAGCGCCCTTCCCCCTTCGGCCACGCGACCCTGGGCAAGAGTGACCGTTGGTGCGCGGCTCAACAAGGGGCGAGGGGTGGCCAAACCTTGTCGCGCAAGCCGCCGCCACCGCTTCGCGTTCGGCGATCGGGGGACCCCGTTGGGCCCGCACCAAAGGTCCCTCCCCAGACCCCCGACGTCCTGATTTTTGCGTGACGTCGACCCTCAGAGGTCTCGACCCATTCCCAGGGACCGGCTTCATGTCCTGAGTCGTTTTTTGACGGTCCCGAGGCCTGGTGAGGGCCTCGAGAGGCCGAAAATATGGAGAAACCTCCCGCCGTGATTTTTTCACTGCCCGAGGGGGTCTGTGACCAGCGGTCACTCGGGCGAAAGGTCTCTCTGGCGTCTGGTCGACCCCCCTGCCAAGGGGGGCGGGAGGCGCAGGCGGGAGGTGGCGTGGCCGGTCGGCCACCGTCGGCCGCGCGAGCGGGGGGGCCTCGGGCAAGGCCCAGACCTCCGACGTCATGTTTTTTTCAGGAGCGCCAGCCCCTCGGGAGCGGCCGAGAGGTGGGTGTCCAAGAGGGTGGGGTGCAAATCATGGCCGGCGGCATGTGCGCGGCCCAGCGGGGGGTCAGGGACGTAATGGAATGAGAAGAGGCGCCATCAAATCTGAGGAAATACCATGGCCCCCGCCATGATGTCCACCCCCCCCCAGTCATCACCCCCCTCTCTGCCGCCCCCGATTTTCACGAGCGCCACCCCCAAAGGTCTGGACCCCGTCTCCCGGACTGGTTTTTCATCCCGCGTCGTTCCTTGACGGCCCCGGGGCCCGGTGAGGGCCTCGATAGGCAAAGCGCATGGAGAAACCTCCCGCCATGTTTTTTTTTTTTTTTTTTTTTTTTTTCATCGCCCGAGGCCTGGGGTGGCCTCGGGCAAGAGTCAGGTCGGGCATGTCCTCCTACAGGCGGCTTTTGGACGAAAGATGTAAACGTAGCCAACAAAGCATCGAACACAGTCAAAACAGTCGAAGAATCCTCCCCAGGCTATTGCATGTCCTCCTACAGGCGGGTCTTGGACGAACAACAAAACATAGCCAACAAACACATCGAACATAAGCAAAAGTGGTAGAAAAAGCCTCCCCAGGCTATCTTTCGTCTACCATCCTTGGAGGTATTCCTCCTGTAGAGAGACACGCCCAGCTTGAGGCAAGAGTGGCCTCTGTTGGCGGCGTGCACAAGGGGGTGGCGGGAGGGGGGAGGGCTTCTTAGGAGGCTGCTTCTTAGAAGGCGCTGGCCTCGCATCTATAGGTAAGGCCCGCGCCTTCTAACAAGCAGGGGTGCTTCTAAGAATGGCCTCTGGTGCGCGGCTCTGGTGAGGAGCCTTCTGCTCGGCGCGCCGCGGCGCGCCGCGGCGGCGGCGGCCTCGTCGACACGCCGCCCTCCCCCCCCCCCCGCGACAGCTGGCAGCGCGGTGTCACTGCGTGGGGGGCGGGAGGCTGGGACGAGCTCGGGACGCTGCTGCCTGGGGATTGGGACGTGCTTATCGGCGGCGAGTGAATGGGGGAGATGAGAATGACCCAGACCCCCTCGAGGAACGAACAAATCACGACGGGAAGTTTTTCCATATTTTCGGCGTCTGGGGGCCCCCACGGGCCCTCGGGACCGTCAAACAACGACTCAGGATGAAAAGCCGGTCCAGGGGAATGGGTCGAGACCTCTCAGGGTCGACGTTATGAAAAAATCATGACGTCGGGGGTCTGAGGAGTGGGGGAGATGAGACTCAGAAGGCCTTCTCAGAAGGCGGCGGGACTTCTCGGAAGCCCGCGGGCCTCGTGAGAAACTTTCGGTGTCTTCGGGGAGGGCTTATAGAAAACTCCTCAGAAGGCCCAGGGACCTCCGAGCCTTCTGAAAGGCCTTCTCCTTCTCACTTCCCCCCAGGGCTCGCCGCCGAGCTTAGCGTGTCGCGCCGAAGCCCGGGCCACGCAAACGTTCCTGACCACAAGGGTGCCGCTGGGGGAGCAACTCGCAGCTCCAAGCGCATGTCAGTGCTGCGGGGTGGGGTGGGGGGGGCGTGAGCCCGCACCCCAGGTCTCTCTGGCGAGAGGTTACTCTTACGCGACGCGGACTCCCGGAGGGCCAAGGGGGGCCATGAGGCACCCAAACAGACTCAGACGTTTGACGTTTAAAACACCAACGTATTTTTCTGGTCCTCTCGGCCGGGGGGTGTCCCTTCTCGGGCTCTGGGACAGTCCGTCCGAACGGCTCAGGGTGAAAAGCTGGCCTCGGGCAAGTGGTCAGCACTTCCAGGGCCCCCCCACACAAAGAACACCCCGACGCCGCAAGTCCTGGGGCGCCCTAGCAACCCAGGACAGGCCGACTCCCTCGTCCTCCTCCTCGTCCTCCTCCTCCTCCTCCTCCTCCTCCTCCTCTTGATTGCCTTCTGGCCTCCGGGGTCGGGTCGGACGAAAGGCGGGTTAGGCAAGTGGGGGCAAGCGAACCGTCTCGCAACAGCCAATCCTCCCGGCGCCTCTCGGCGCCGACGCACCGCAGAGCGCGCTGGGCGGCGGGGCCGCAGCCCTTGCTCCGTGCCCTTGCTCCCCCTCCCCTGAAGCTCTCGCAGTCCCTCGCAGGGCTTCGAAGGCCCTCGCCCTCCCCTTGCTCCGTGCCCTTGCTCCCCCTCCCCTGAAGCTCTCGCAGTCCCTCGCAGGGCTTCGAAGGCCCTCGCCCTCCCCTTGCTCCGTGCCCTTGCTCCCCCTCCCCTGAAGCTCTCGCAGTCCCTCGCAGGGCTTCGAAGCCCTCCCCTTGCTCCGTGCCCTTGCTCCCCCTCCCCTGAAGCTCCCTCGCAGGCCCTCGCCTCCCCTTGCTCCGTGCCCTTGCGAAGGCCCTCGCCCTCCCCTTGCTCCGTGCCCTTGCTCCCCCTCCCCTGAAGCTCTCGCAGTCCCTCGCAGGGCTTCGAAGGCCCTCGCCCTCCCCTTGCTCCGTGCCCTTGCTCCCCCTCCCCTGAAGCTCTCGCAGTCCCTCGCAGGGCTTCGAAGGCCCTCGCCCTCCCCTTGCTCCGTGCCCTTGCTCCCCCTCCCCTGAAGCTCTCGCAGTCCCTCGCCCTCCCCTTGCTCCGTGCCTTGCTCCCCCTCCGCTGCGTAGCCCCTCGCAGGGCTTCGAAGGCCCTCGCCCTCCCCTTGCTCCGTGCCCTTGCTCCCCCTCGCTCCAGTCCCTCGCAGGGCTTTCTGCCGTGCCCTTGCTCCCCCTCCCCTGAAGCTCTCGCAGTCCCTCGCCCTCCCCTTGCTCCGTGCCCTTGCTCCCCCTCCTCTGAAGCTCTCGTAGCCCCTCGCAGGGCTTCGAAGGCCCCGCCCTCCCCTTGCTCCGTGCCCTTGCTCCCCCTCCTCTGCAGATCTCGCAGTCCCTCGCAGGGCTTCGAAGGCCCTCGCTTCCCCTTGGCTCCGTGCCCTTGCTCCCCCTCCCCTGAAGCTCTCGCAGTCCCTCGCAGGGCTTCGAAGGCCCTCGCCCTCCCCTTGCTCCGTGCCCTTGCTCCCCCTCCCCTGAAGCTCTCGTAGCCCCTCGCAGGGCTTCGAAGGCCCTCGCCCTCCCCTTGCTCCGTGCCCTTGCTCCCCCTCCTCTGAAGCTCTCGTAGCCCCTCGCCCTCCCCTTGCTCCGTGCCCTTGCTCCCCCTCCTCTGAAGCTCTCGTAGCCCCTCGCAGGGCTTCGAAGGCCCTCGCCCTCCCCTTGCTCCGTGCCCTTGCTCCCCCTCCTCTGCAGATCTCGCAGTCCCTCGCAGGGCTTCGAAGGCCCTCGCTTCCCCTGGCTCCGTGCCCTTGCTCCCCCTCCCCTGAAGATCTCGCAGTCCCTCGAAGGGCTTCGAAGGCCCTCGCCCTCCCCTTGCTCCGAGGCCTTCGCAGGCTGCGCCCTCCCCTCCGTGTCCCCTGCCCCCCGCCCTCGTCCGGCGCGCCGAGAGGGCCTGCCCGCGTGCGCTCTCCTGCCTGCCCTTGCCCCCTCGGCCAGGAGAGGCCGTGCCCGGGGCCCCCAGGGAGGCCCCCTGGCCATCGCTCGGACGTGCATTCCCTGAGCTTTTTTCGGTTTCGTGCGTGGCTTTTTCGCCAAATGATCAAAGATGCTCCTCGATGGTCCTCGCCGAAGAAGAGACGCACACGTCGGAGCGATGCCAAGTCCCGGAACGGCTGCAGGACCGGCCGACTCCTGCTCGCCTGCTGGCCTCCCGAACGCCCGTCCCGTCCCTGGGATCCTGGGGCGTCGCAAAGTGTCTTCGAGCCGGGCGTTCTCGTCAGGCTTCGGGCCCCTGGGGCCCTCCCAGATCGATCTGGCCCGAAGAGTGGCGCATCAACATGGGGTCTGGGGCTCTGGTCGTAGGTTTCAGCGACGTCTCGATGCTTTTGCGCCGTCGGGTCTCGTGGGTGCTCTTCCCGTTGCTGCTTCCTTCCGTGAACGCTTTTTGATTTGGCGTTTCGACATTGGGCGGAAGGGGGGAGAGGGGGGTCTGGCTCTGGACCTCTGCTTGGTGCGACTGTTTGCAGCAGCCTGCTCGAAACAGTCGCCCAAAACAGCCAAGATCTACTCCATGAGGGGGGGGGAGGGGGGGGAAGGAGGGCCCGCGCCGATCGGTAAAACACTGAATCAAAAAACGGGCCTCTGGCCCCCCGACCGGTGGCCGCCCGGCCGCGCGGCCGAAGCCGGCGGGGCAGAGGGGGCCTGTGAGCCAAAACGGCTGCAGGCGGCTGCCCCCTCCTCTCTTCCTCTGCGGTTCGAAGATGCGGGGCCCGAAGGGCGAGTGGCCTCCAGCAGCGAAGGTTCAGCGTGGGATACGGTCAGGACCTTTTGCATGGCATGTCGCGGCGGCGGCCCCAACGACACCCTGTGCCTTGCGAGCGGATGACGTGTCGCTCCGCCCCGCGGGGCGGAGGCTCGGCAAGGCTCGGGACGCGGAAGCCTGGGGACTGGGAAGTGGATAGCGTGTCGCGCCGAAGCGCGGTGGGCCAGAACCAGCGGAGCGACGCTCTGTGCCAAAGTTGCCGTGTCCTGCGGGCCTTTCGGGGCTTCTTGGCGGCAGTTTGGAGGTCTCTTAAGGGGCCGTCTTGGGGCCGCCTTGGGGCCTCTCTTGGGAGCCTCTTGGAGGGGGAGGAGGAGGACGAGGAGGAGAAGGAGGAGGAGGAGGAGGAGGAGGAGGAGGAGGAGGAGGAGGAGGAACAGGAACAGGAACAGGAACAGGAACAGGAACAGGAACATGAACAGGAGGAGGAGGAGGAGGAGGAGGAGGAGGAGGAGGAGGAGGAGGAGGAGGAGGAGGAGGAGGAGGAGGAGGAGATTGTTATTGGGGACGGGCCTAAAGCTGAGCTCCCCGAAAACTGTCCGACAGAGGCCTCCGAGTCCGACTGCCCAAGCTCTTCGGACGGGGCTCGGATTGAGGCACCCCCTCGGGCCTTCACCCAGGGGGGGTCGGCCTCTTCGAGGCCGAAAGAAACCAACATTTGCCCTCGCGAGGCGAAGCCCGACGCAAAGACACACACACATACACTTTTGAAGCAGGCTCGTCCTGGGGGGCCCGCGCGTGCCCCGCCAAAAGTTGAGCCAACACCCGACGCTCGACGAGATCGAGGCCCTCGTAGGCCCCCAGCGTCAAGTCTTTGAGGTCCTTCTTGTGAGATGGAAGCCTACCTGGCCGAATGCGGCGCAGCTGGTCATGGATTCTGCCCATGAAAAGACTTGGGCCTGCACGGCCGCCTCGCTCCAGCATTGGGAGCTCCCGAGAAAAAGGGCGCGCGCCGACAACGACACCATATCCAGTGTTTCGGGAAAACGAGGCGGCCAAACACGGCGCAGGCCAAAAAGGCATGGCCATTCACACGATTAACTTGCCGAGAGAACTTCATCCAGCCCTTCCCCAAGTCCGACCCACCTCCCCCGTCCCGTTGGTCGTCGGCCAGGGCTTGGCTGTCGACAGCATCGCCTCCTGGGAGCGAATATGGAGACGAGCTGGCCGCGGCTCCCGCTGGAGGGGCTTCGAGCCCCGTCGTGTCGCGGGGGCCTCTTGGCATCGAGACCTCGAAGCACCCAGCCCACCTTCAAACTTCACGGGCTAGGCGCCGAACCCCCCGAACTAGCTGGGCGTCTCCTTCAATGACCCCGTGGCAGTCAGCTCCGAGCTTAGCAAGCCTGTCAGCTTCACCATTAGCTCGCTACTCCCAAACTGTATTCTTGCCACTGGCGACGTCGGTCCCAGTAGCGCGAGCGAGAACCTTGAAGCACTCGAAATCGCCGAGAGCAAAGGAGCCCCACGCAGGGCCCCAGCGGTGCCCCCACGGGGCCCCGGGGCCCTCGAAGAACCCGGGGCCACGCGCCAGGGGGTCCAAAGTGCTCTGACATTCTATGTAACCTTCAAACGGGGAAAGACCCGCCTGCGTGAGCATATAGACAGCATCGTCTTCCCCGTCTTTACTGGTCTGCTGCGGGGCTACGCTCAGAGGTGCGGGCCAATAGACAGCCGCGTTCATCTCGCCACATCGGCCCACTGAAACAATCGCCCACCCAGCCCTGGTAAGTCAGCCGAGGCCCGCGAACTTGGACGACCCGTCCAGGAAGAGCAGCCTCGAAAGAACGCCCGACGGAGGCTGGTTTATCCTATGCACCGGCTGAGCTGGTTCCTGGAAAGCGAAGACGCCTAAGGGATGTGGGGATATGCACCTGTCGAACATCTCGGCCGCCACTGGGCCGCTCTCCTTGACCCTCCTGGCGCGTGCACTGAGCCGATGACTGACGCAATCACGCCGCAGTGCAGCATGCGCTGGGCAATCGTATTGCCTGTGAATAATGTGCCTGGCGCATCTTGGCAGAGCTGGCACAGGTCGTCGCTGTGTAGATTGTGCCTGAACAGCCGCTCCTGGGGCCAGTGAACACCTGGGACCAGACTTCGGAGGCGTCGCTGGTGATCTTTGCTCCAGGTAACCGGCTTCTCTCGAAAGATCCTGCTGATTCCATCCCAAACCATCGGGTCAACCTGTTGGCCGTCACGGCCGTTCTGGAGGACGAGGGCGCGCTTGTTTGACGCGCGCGCCGCCCCTTGCCGAACGGGGGTCCTGACCTGAATCGGGGAGAGCTGCTGCATATTAAACTCGACGCCAATATCATTGACCACATGCTGATGACCCTTGAGGTCCCAGCCGGGCCCACGCAGCGCGAGCAAGGCCACGTCGCTCGGGGGCGTTGCCGATCTCCAAGGGCGCCTCGAATAATTCTGAAACTTGGCTATGGAGTGCAGCATCGCGCGGTCCAGGAACTGGGCCTTCGGAGCCGATTCCCAGACAGCCGTGGCCCGCATAAACAGCACATGCCCTGCGTGCACGATCAGCGAGTCGACCTTGGACCCCAGGCTGTAGGTGCACGTGCGGAACCCGACCGAAGCGCCTGTTGGGGGCCTGCCGAGGAAACTAGCAGCACCAAAACGCAGGCCCGCCATCCTGGTGGGGGCCACTCCCGAGACACTCGAGCCCCAGAGGGCCGCAGCAGTAGGGCACATCCGATGAACCGTCCCAATCTCCGCTCCAGCCTGCTGCGAAGTCCTCAACCTTCTGAAGCGAGCCGACGACGAAGCTAAACGAGCACTCTGGATGCCGATGCTCTTGGCCCCGCCCAGCGTCGCGTTGGTTCCGAAGATTCCTAGCAGTGTCCGTCCTGCACGTGGGGGGGAGGGTACAGAGCTGCGAGAGTTGCTCTTCGATTGCCTGAACCCTTGGGCCGCAACGCTGCGAGGCAGCGTCGTCGACGACATTTCTTAAGTATATTGGGTTCCGATGCTCCCTGGCCTCCAACTGCGGGCCGAACAAAAACATCTTAGCAAACGTCGTGGCTCCCGAGCAGCCAGCGATAATCGCCTCGCCCCATTCGAATCGACGACCTGGGAAGCCGCCCCTGCACAGAGCAGCGCGCGGAAGCGAGCGTAGATGGTGCAATGCCCTTTCGTGCGCCTGACTGGAATCCCGAACCTCTTGGCAGCCTCGAGCACATGACTGTGGGTGACGTTCTCATGGAACTAGCCAGGTACAGGAGCGCAGAAGCCGATTCGAAGCCTGCTTTCCTACAGCGCGCTCCAAGCAGGCTGTGAACCCAACCAGTTCGCTCGCAGGCAGTATCTGGTCCCGACCTCCAGCAAACACAACTCGAACGCGTAAGACTTATTCCGCGATCTGCAGTAGGGCAGCCGAAGACGACTCCGGAACTTCATGGACAAGTGCACCTGAGAAAATCCCAGATGATGCTTTGAAAACTGATACTATGGGTCCTGAGATCGATCGTGAAATCGATAATGAGATCGATAGTGGAATCGGTAGTGAGGGCGATTGTAAGGCCGATCGTGAGACCGAAATACAATCGATTCAATGAGATCGATCGTGAGATCGCTCATGCGATCTCTAATGAGATCGCTTGCGAGATTGATCGTGCGATCGATTGTGAGATCGATGGTGAGATCGATCGAGAAGTCGGTAATGAGATCGATGGTGAGACCGATCGATGAGAATATCGACCAGGAACCCAAGAACCCGGGAACCTCGCCGCCCTCCGAAATCGGCCCGAAACCCAGGACCGTGCCTTGGCCTCGGCCCCAGGGACCTCATCTGCAAGGCCTGTCGCCGCACTTCCTCCTCCCCCTCCTCCTCCTCCCCTCGTCCTCCTCCTCCTCCTCCTCCTCCTCCTCCCAGTTCTCATCATCATCGTCATCATCGTCATCATCATCATCATCATCATCGTCATCATCACCACAACCACCATCATCATCATCATCATCATCATCGTCATCTTCATCAGCAGCATCACCATCACCACAACCACCATCATCGTCATCGTTATCATCATCATCGTCACCATCATCATCACCACTTCGTCATCATCAACATCAACATCACCATCGTCGTAGTCGTTATCATCATCACCAACATCGGTGTAAGAAGCAACATCAACATCGTCAGTATCATCATCATCACCATCATCACCATCACCATCAGCAACATAATCGACATCATCATCACCACAACCGCCATCATCATCAGCAACATCAACATCATCACAATCACCATCATCCCCATTATCATCACCATCGACGTCGTCGGCATCATCATCACCAGCATCAGCGTCAGCATCAGCACCATCAGTATCATCACCATCACCATCATCACCATCACCACCGCCACCTCCATCATCACTATCACCATCAGCAGCAGCATCATCACCACCACCATCACCATCATCATCATCGTCGTCGTCATCATCATCAGCAGCATCAGCATCAGCATCATCGTCGTCATCATCACCAGCACATCATCATCACCATCATCATCACCATTGTCGTCGTCATCATCTTCAACAGCATCAGCGTCAGCGTCAGCATCAACATCATCACTATCACCACCATCACCATTATCACCATCACCACCGTCATCCCATCATCACCACCACCATCAGCAGCATCATCATCACCACCACCATCATCATCATCCTCATCGTCAGCATCATCATCAACATCATCATCATCACCACCATCGTCGTCGTCGTCATCACCAGCATCACCAGCACTAGCGTCAGCGTCAGCGTCAGCATCATCATCATCATCAGTACCACCACCATTACCATCATTACCCTTATCCTTATGAGCATCAGTAGCATCATTATCATCATCACCATCATTATCATCATCACCATCATTACCATCATCATCATCATCCATGCCATCACCATTACCATCAGCTGCATCATCATTATCATCACTACCACCATCATCAGCACTATCGTCGTCGTCTTCGTCATCATCACCACCAGCATCAGCGTCAGCATTTACATCACCATCATCAGTATCGTCATCATCACCATCATCAGAATCACCACCGTCATCACCATCATCACCATCACCATCAGCAGCAGCATCATCATCAGCATCACCGCACCACCATCATCACCATCATCGTCATCATCATCAGCAGCATCATCATCACCATCATCAACATCAACATCAGCATCATCAACATCATCGTCACAATCGCCGTCGTCATCATCATCATTATCATCATCATCACAAGCATCAACGTCAGCATCAACATCATCAGTACCATCACCATCACCATCATCACCACCACCACCGTCATGACCATCATCACCACCACCATCAGCAGCAGCAACATCATCATCACCACCACCACCATCATCATCATCATCATCCTCATCCTGGTCATCATCATCAGCAGCATCATCATCAAAATCATCATCAACATCATCATCATCATCATCGTCATCGTCATCATCATCACCAGCATTTGCGTCAGCATCAGCAGCAACATCATCAGTATCATCACCATTACCATCATCACCACCACCACCATCGTCATCAGCACCAGCATCATCATCATCACCACCACCATCATCATCATCATCGTCATCATCATCAGCAGCATCATCATCAGCATCAGTATCATTCTTAACATCGTCATCACCATCGTCGTCGTCGTCATCCGCAGCATCATCATCAATATCATCACCATCACAATCATCACCGTCACCACCGTCATCACCATCATCACCATCACCATCAGCAGCAGCATCACCACCATCATCGCCATCATCGTCATCATCATCATCATCATCATCATCATCATCATCATCATCATCATCATCATCATCATCATCATCATCATCATATTCATCATATTCATCATCATCAGCAGCAACATCATCACCATCAGCATCATCATCATCATCACCATCGTCACCATCACCATCATCACCAGCACCAGCATCAACGCCAACATCATTATCATCATCATCACCACCACCACCACCACCGTCATCATCACCACCATCATCATTACCATTCGCATCATAATCCGCATCCTCCTCCTCCTGCTCCTCCGCCCTCCTCCTCTCTGAGAGCCCGCTCCGCTCTCCGCCCTGGGCCCCCTGCGCGCCGAGGACGCGCGGCAGCGCCACCCAGGCCCGGTGTCCGGCTGCACTCGCCGTGGCCGTGCTCGCGGGCGTAGTCCAGGGCGCTCTTGCCGCTGTCGTCCCTCTCGAAGGGGTCGCCGCCCATCCTGGGCGGCACGCGCAAGGGGTGTTTTTGGGAGTCCCGAGAGGCATAGGGGAGGGGGGCGGCGCAGGAGCGACAACGGAGGAGGAGGAGGAGGAGGAGGAGGAGGAGGAGGAGGAGGAGGAGGAGGAGGAGGAGGAGGAGGAGGAGGAGGAGGAAAGGGAGGAGGAGGGGGAGGGGAGGAGGAGGAGGGGAGGGAGGAGGGGGAGGGGAGGAGGAGGAGGAGGAGGAGGAGGAGGAGGAGGAGGAGGAGGAGGAGGAGGAGGAGGAGGAGGAGGAGGAGGAGGAGGAGGAGGAGGGGGAGGGGGAGGAGGAGGAGGGGGCGGCGTGGGAGTCCCGAGACGGTGCCATGACAGGCCGTGCCTTGGCCTCGGCCCCAGGGACATCATCTGCACGGCCTGTCGCCGCACGGCCTCGGAGCTCTGGAGGCCCCGATCGCCCGCGACATCCTCGGACAGGCACCCAAGTTTTAGTGTTAAGTCGGGCCTGTCCCCCTACAGGGGGATTTGGGGCGAAACATGAAAAATGCTCAAAAAATACTCCCACAATGCTTAAACATAGTCAAAACATAGTCCTCAGACAATCTTTTACTATTTCTGAGTATTCCTCCTGTAGAGGGACAGGCCCGACTCAATTTTAGTGCCGTGCGATCGCCCCGAACTCCCCAGTGACTCACTGCACGGCGCGGTCACCGCACCGTTCGGGGGCCGGGGGCGGAGATGGGGCATCTCAGAAAGCACGGGGCCTTCCTGAAAGGGCCCAAGTGCTTCTGAAAAACCCTCTTGGAAGCCGGGAGGGCTCCAACGAAGGCCCCGAGGCCATCCAGAGACGGCGCAATGCGCTCCCAACGGCTCCAAGATCTACCCAAGATGCCCCACGCGGCAGCCAAGAGACGCCCAAGGAAACCTCCAGCGATCTCCGACGACGTGAAACGCATTGAACACGATCAGTGACTTTCGATTGTTGTTGCTTCCCAAACGTTTCGGCTTCAGATCGCCTCGGGAAGATCTCAGACAGCCCAGAGAAGCCTCCGAGATGGCCACAAACTCCAAACTACCCCAGGAGAGCCCACAGACGGCCCGACGATTGACCAAGAGGTCCCGAAGACGACCCAAGATAGGGGAACTAACTGTGACATAAACAGAACAACTCGGAGGCCCGCGCGGATTTCTCAGATCGGTGCGGACGGCCGACATGTCTGTCCTGTCATTGTTTGTTCCCCTGCAGGAGGGGAGGAGGAAGGAGGGAGGAGGGAGGGAGGAGGGAGGGAGGAGGGAGAAGGAGGAGGGAGGAGGAGGAGAGGAGGAGGAGGAGGAGGAGGAGGAGGAGGGAGGAGGAGGAGGAGGAGGAGGAGGAGGGGAGGAGGAGGAGGCAGGAGGAGGAGAGGAGGAGGAGGAGGAGGAGGAGGAGGAGGAGGAGGAGGAGGAGGAGGAGGAGGAGGAGGGAGGAGGAGAAGGATGGACCCAATAAGACGGCCCTGGGGCCCGCCCAAAAGTGCCCACGAATGCTCGACCGAGCATTCTCGGAGGAGCTCGGCCGGAGCCGTCGCGCTCAGGGCGGCTGCGAGACTCCCATCGAGGGCCTAAGGGGCCCCCCGGAAGCTCCAAGGAGCCCCCCAAGAAGCCCCCAAGATACCCTCAAAGTGGGAGGGGGGAGGATCGGCGGTGAGCGAGGGGGGAAGTGAGAATTAGGAGAGCTTCTCAGAAGGCGGAGAGACTTCTCAGAATCCCTCCAGCCATCTGGGGAGTTTTCTGTGTCTTCGGGGAAGGCTCAGAAAACTTCTCAGAAGGCTTGAGGACTTCCGAGCCTTCTGAGAAGGCCCGCCCCCTCTCACTTCCTGACCGGGCTGGGCGTCGAGAGGAGGAGACAAAGGAGGAAAGATGAAGGACAAATATTACACGGCAACGGACAAGGAGGTGGCGTCCATGACCTGGGCTACTTACAACAGAACGCTGAACTAGAGGGGGTCTTAAACTAAACCTTTTTCCTATTATGCTGCTGCACTGGCACGGTGGCGGGGTTTGCCGCATCCAGCTGGATATGTCGCACCACTTAGTTCGAATATTCCAGATGACGCATACATTCCACCATCTAGGTTGTACCAGCATAGCTGCACCAGACATGTTGCACACCGAGGAGTGCAAGAACCCACTACTACTTGGGGTCCAAGCTGGTAGACATGTGGTTTACTTGTATTCCACTGTACTGCCGATGGCTCCTCCTCCAACTCCTCCTCCCCGACCGTGGGCATGGCGACAACCACGTCTCGCTCTCATTCAGCGCCCAGGGACCTGGATGGTTTCGAAGGATAGACGAGGGAATGACAAGGACGGGCTGCGGGAGGCAGGAAGGTGGGACGGGGGAGCGAAGGAAGGATCGGGGAGAAACGAGGCCTTGGCAGATATCCAGAGAGAGAGAGAGAGAGAAAGAGGCAGTAGGGAGGAGTCATAGACAAGGGAAGAATGGAGAGAGGGAGGAAGATGAGGAAGGGAAGGGGAGGAGCAGGCCCCAGTCGGCGAATCTGACGGGGTCCTCATGAAGCGGACGCACAGGTCGGGCCTCCCGGCCTTCGCGGCCCAGTGCAGCAGCGAGTGGTTCCCAGCCCACGCCTGGCGCCCCTCCCTGCGGACCTCCTCCTGCACTCCACCGGTCTCTTGTCGACGACGTCGTCGTCTCCTTCCTTCTCATCGACCACCTCGTCCTTCTTTGCCTCATTGTCCTCATCCATTCCTTCCCCTGAAAGTATACATCAAGCTCCTCCCTGACGCACCCCAAGACCCCTCACCATCTTGATCCTGAAGCTTGAATTTTCCAGCAGTTGGGGAGGGGTGGGCGGTTTTCAAAATGTGGCTCTCCCCTGAGCGCCGCGCACATTCGTCCTAACAACTTTCAGGAGTTACGCCAGTGGAGAGAGATGGCTTTCAAATTGTAGTTCTCCCCTAGGCGACGCGCGCAGTCGCTTGCAGCATTTGCAAACATTGAGCACAGGTCGTTCTCACAGTGTGGCTCTCGCCTTAGCGCTGCGCGCATCAATCTTAAAAGCTCATACGCAGGAAGTGCACGCGCGGATGGGGAGGGTCAACATGTGGCTCTCGCCCTGGCGCCGTGCGCATTCCTCTGAGAAGCTTGCCTCGCTTGCAAGCAGGGAGCCCACGCCGTTTTCACAAGGTGCGGCCCTCGCCTCAGCGCCGCGCGCATTCGCCTCGAATTCCGGCAGACGCTGGCAAGGCTGGAGGGCGGCCCCTGTGCCAATGACTACCTACCAGACCACCCCAACCCAACCCGAAGACCCGAATTTCGGGTTAGGGGGGGTACGGGTTCCATACGTGTTCGATGTTCCCCGACCCCCCCCCCCAACTGGAAATGGAGGTCAATTTGAGGCCTTCGGGTTGGGTTGGGGTGGTTTGTTGGCGGGATGCAAATGGGGGGATAAGTCCAGGGGGGGAGAGAGGCGCAACCGAGGTACAAATTGTACCTACGCCCCACGGAGAAGGTACAAGTTGTACCGACGCCACGCAGACAAGGTACAACTTGTACTTTTGACGACGTCCGCGACATGTGCGAGGATGTTAACGGGGGGGAGAAGGTACAATTTGTACATGCAACCCGCAGAGAAGGTACACATTGTACCCCAACAAAACGGTACCGGATATTCATCCCTCCATGTCCTGATCCCCCCATCGCCATCCGGCCGAGTTTGGTGGGTGGTGAGCCAAACGGAACTCTTCCCTTCCAGCGCCGCTCACGCTCCGTGTGGCGGCCTCGGAAGCGACCCACCTCTCGGGCGCCTGCGCGTGCGCGCCGGGACCCGCCACAGACCCTGCGGAGGCCCGGGCCTCCAGCAGAGCCTGGGCCTCGCCACCCCGCCAGCGGAGTGTGGGAGGAAGGGAGGCAGGAGGAGGAGGAGGAGGAGGAGGACCAGGAGAAAGAGAAGGAGGAGGAGGAGGAGGAGGAGGAGGAGGAGGAGA
>CAUYUJ010001186.1:84412-104042 GCA_963575745.1 Prorocentrum cordatum
GGGTCAGGATGTAAGGGTAGCCTTGGGCAGTCACTCATCCTCGCTATGCGTCTTGACTGTACCTTATACGTGCTAGAACCAAAGGGGAAGAGGAGAAACGAGGAGAAAAAGGAGGAGGATGACAAGGGAGGAGGAGGGTGAGGAGCATGGGCAACGATGGCCAAAGGTTTCGCATCCGAGCAGAAACCGAAGCCTAGCTGTTCAAAACAATGGAGACAAGAACCGCAGGAAACCGCGAGGCGCAGCAGACGGCAGCCTCGCCGGGATTTGGAGAATGAGGCAGAGCAGGATGGATATGATGATCATGATAATGATGCTGCTGCTGATGATGATGCTGATGCTGATGATGCGGATGGTGCTGATGACGATGACGATGACGATAACAATGACGATGACGATGCCGATGATGCTGGTGTCGACAATGATAACGATGATGACGATGATGCTGCTGACGATGATGCTGATTTTTGATGCAAGGGCCAGCGGCTCCTTGGATTCAGTCTGGGCCCCACGGGTACAAGGCGACGCGAAAACGGCGCGCCACCTTCAGTACCCCGCGCTCTTCTTCTTCTCGTTGAGCTCCTTGGCCAAGGACGAAATCCCAGGCTGTAGTCCCTTCTTGGTCCTCGCGAGGTTCTGCTTGTCCCTTCTTGATCCTCGCGAGGTTCTGCTTGCCCATCTGCATGGGCACCTCGTTGCACTTTGCTGCGAGGCCCTCCACACCTTCTCGTCCAATACACCCGCACGGAGTGCAGTAGTGCAGCTGAGGGGCTTCGTCGTACACGGTGTTGTGTTACGCACGCGCCTCTTGGTATCCGATCCTCGGGCGGCTGATGATCGAGCCGTGCGCTGCGGCCGTCTTCACCATGGCGTTGCACTCTCCCGCCAGCCACTCGCCCGCTGCAGCCGCGAGCGCGACCGACCCGCAGCGCGAGCACCTGTAGTGCTTCCCCTCGAACTTGATGTTGTGCTCGGTCTCCGCCAGCAGCTTGTCGCGCCTCCGCTTCGCTACGTGGGCCTCCTTCTGGATCTTCACGCTCAGCGCCTGCGGCGGCTCCACCTCGATGGAAGCCATCGGCGTCCCGGGCGCGCGGTCGCGGTCCCTGATCAGCTTCGCCACGCCCTCCGCGAAGCCGACGGGAGCGCGCCTGCGCCGACGGGGCCTGGACCTGCTCGATGATGTCGATGATGATGACGGTGATGCTGGTGGTGGTGCTGCTGCTAAGGATGTTGATGCTGCTGTTGTTGCTGATGGTGATGGTGATGATGCTATTGCTGCTGATTTTTTGGACGGTGACTTCAGGAGGATGAAGAGGAGAAGGAGAAGGAGGAGGAGGCATAGGAGGAGTAAGAGGAGGAGAAGGAGGATGAGAAGGAGGAGGAAGAGGAGAAGGAGGAGGATGAGGAGAAGGAGGAGGAGCAAGAGGAGGAGGAGGAGGAGGAGGAGGAGGAAGAGGATAAGGAGGAGGAGAAGGAGTCTAACACAGGGCTTCCAAACCCGCCGCAACCTTCTCACCCACTATGGTCAGGATCACCGCCACATGATGGAGTCCTTTCGCGCGCCTCCTTGGTGTCATCTTAATCCCACCGCCATGGGGCCTCGGAGGCAGCGACACGGAGGACCCACCGTCAGTCAGGCCACTGAGAGATCTCACCCCACCTCCCACTCACTACTGGCTACGCACTTCTATCATGTCCTGCCCACCTCCTCCCCAGCTAACCTGCACCTCCATCACTCCCGTGGGGCGCTCCTCGCTCCTCCTCCTCCTCCTCCTCCTCCTCCTCCCTCCTCCTCCTCCTCCTCCTCCTTCTCCTTCCTCCTCCTTCCTCCTCCTCCCCCTCTCCTCCTCCTCCTCCCCATCCTCCTCCTCCTCCTCCCCCTCCTCCTCCTCCTCCTCCTCCTCCTCCTCCTCCTCCTCCTCCTTTTTCCCCCCCCTTCACCTCGATGGGGGCGGATGGAACAAAGGAAGCGCCGCCGGCTGCCTTGGCAAGGGCCAGGGCGGCCGTGGCACACGGCCGTCGCTCGCCGAGCCACCGTCTCACCAGCCACTGGCTCACGAGATCTTGCGCCCGCCTTCCTCCTGCGCGCCACTCGGGGACGCTCAGCTCCTCCGTCCAGACACCTCGGCCTCTCGCTGCACCGACCTCGCCTCTTTCCTTCGCTCACGCCGCCACTCTTCGGAGCACGCTTGCAGTCCAGCCCCTTTGCCGCCGCCGCAAGCCAGTTTCAGCCTACCCCCGCGCTTTCGCTTCACCACCAGCTGGGTGGGAAGGGAGAGGTATTGGGGGGTGGGACAAGGAACCACCACTGGCTGCTTTGGCGCTGGCCAATGCGGCTGCGGCAACCATTAGGCCACCCAACGCCAGCGTCTCACGCTCGATTTACCCTGACGCGCCCCTTCTGCTTCGCTTGCGCAGCAGCGGGCACGCAGCCCAGCCCCTTCGCCACATTGCGCCAGTCTTTGTTCGACCTCGGGCCTCCAGCTTTCCTTCAACTTCTCCGCCGCTGCCACCGCGCGAAGTGGGAGGCGCCGCGCACGCCACCGGAACGCGCAAACCTCCCCTCCTCCTCCTCCTCCTCCTCCTCCTCCTCCTCCTCCTCCTCCTCCTCCCCCTCCTCCTCCTCCTCCTCCTCCCCCTCCTCGTCCTCCTCCTCCTCCTCCTCCTCGCCCGAGGCCCCTCCCCCCCCTGGCCTTGGGTCCCTCCCTGGGAACCCCACGCCTGCCTCGGCGGGTGAAGGCTACCTTGCTTGGACTGGGGGCCAGGATTAAGTCGGGCGTGTCCCCCTACAGGGAGATGTTCGACGACATCTGAAAAATATTTTAACAATACTCCATTTTTTTGCAAAAATACCCCAACAAATAGTCCCCACACTATTTTTTGACTATTTTTGAATTTCCCCCCTGTAGAGGGACAGGCCCGACTTAAGGCCAGGACCTGGGGGCCTCCCCTGCGGCAGCGGAGAGGCTCTTGCGCGCTCCCGCTTCGGCGAGTGTGGCGACGGCCCGCTTTTGCCTCAGCAGCCTCCGCCAGCAACCGCCGCGCTCGTCTCTGCCTCACGCCTCCCGTCGCAGTCCCCCAGCTCAACTACTCCGCTCTTCCTTATCATGCTGTGACACGTGCCTGCCTCCCTCTTCCTCGCTCCCCCCTTCGAGGGCGCCGGGGGACCCAGCTATCCCGCCCCACTAGGGGGGGGGGGGTCTGGCATTCTGCCCCCCCTGCTTTTCAATACTCGTATGCAGCTTAGTTTGATCCCCCCCCAGGGGCGATCGCCCCTGGGCGGTGGGGGGGACGGCAACGTTCGACGAACTCTATTGCTGACGGCTGTAGGCTCGCAAGGCGGAGGCAGAGGCGGAGGAGGAGGAGGCAGAGGCGGAGGAATGAGGAGTCAGGAGGAGGAATGAGGAGTAAGGAAGAGGAGTGAGGAGTAAGGAGGAGGAGGAGGAGAAATGAGGACTAAGGAGGAGGAGTTGGAAGAGGAGGAGGAGGAGGAAGGGGGAGGAGGAGGAGGAGACATGAGGAGTAAGGGGGAGGAGGACGAGTAGGAGGACGAGAAATGATGAGTAAGGGGGAAGAGGAGGATGAGGAGGAGAAGGAGGAGGATGAGGACCAGTGTCAACCCAAGAGTCATCAACGATGTTGGGATACACCCTCCCTCCAAGCTCCCTCTTCATACTTCATAGGCCCCTACAACGGTTCATCTCCTCTGAGGGAATTGCCTCTTTGGAAAACAACCGTTTGAATACCCTGAAGCATGCCAACACATTGTTCTCGGGACTCCAGCGCCACGGGTAAACCTGGCTGTTGCGTCTCGACGATCCTGAATCGTGCCAGAACGCCATTCCTGGGACTTCAACACCACGAACCAAAGTAACTTTTGCGCCCTCATAATCCGTAATGCTTTCAAATACCATTTCTGGTACGCTGATCATGGGACTATGTGGAACTCTTGCATCTTTTTCGAACGAATGTGCGCGGCGCTAAAGCGAGATCCACAGTTTGAAAACCACCCGCCCTCAATCCGTGAAGCTCTTGCAAATGTTCAAAATGAGTGTACGCGGCGTTCAAACGAGAACCGCATTTTGGCAACGACCCGCCCTCCATCCGTGAAGCTCTTGCATCTATATATATATATATAGAATGTGCGCGGCGCTAAGGCGAGAGCCCAAGTTTGAAAACTACCCGCCCTCATCTGTGAATTTGTTGCCACTTTTTAAGCTTCAGTTTGGGCGACCCACAAGGGCGTCCAGCTGCAACGGAGTGGTGCAATAGATTTGCGGCAATTGTATTGCAAATGTATTGCGCCAGAGAATTGTAGTGCATTGCATTGCATCTCGTGTATTGCACGCGAAAGTCCAGCAATACATTTGCGCCCTGGAATGTACTGCACGCCCCAAAGGCATTACAACTCCGCAAATCGATGATTGCACCAAATCTATTGCACCACCCCCTTGTCGCTGGACCCCTTTTGGGCCAACTCGTTTCAAGGTCATAAATGGGGAGGAAGCCTCAGGCGAAACGCAGGACCCGCCCTAAAAACTGGCCTCGGGGTGCGACAGGGACAAGTTATTCATAAGGAATGGACGAGGAGGAGGAAGAGGAGGAGGAGGAGGAGAAGGAGGAGGAGGAGGAGAAGGACGAGGACGAGGAGGAGGAGGAGGAGGAGGAGAGGAGGAGGAGAGGGAGGAGGAGGAGGAGGAGGAGAAGGACGAGGAGGAGGAGGAGGGAGGAGGAAGGAGGAGGAGGAGGAGGAGGAGGAGGGGGAGGACGAGGATGAGGAGGAGGAGGAGGAGGAGAAGGTGGAGGAGGAGAGGAGGAGGAGGAGGAGGAGGAGAGGAGGAGAGGGGGAGGAGGAGGAGGAGAGAGGAGGAGGAGGAGGGAGGAGGAGGAGGAGGAGGAGGAGGAGGGAGAGGAGGAGGAGGAGGAGGAGAAGGAGGAGGAGAAGGAGGAGGAGGAGGAGGAGGAGGGAGGAGGAGGAGCGAGGGAGGAGGAGGCGCGAGACTGGAGGAGACGGCGGTGGGCCGCACCGCTGGCCCGGCCGCCCCCCCAGGGTCCATGGCTTCCCAGCCGCTCTCAACCACCAGCTGCACGACCTGCGCCACCAAGCACGCCGCGCGGATTCAGGGGCGCGGGGAGCTGCCGCCCCAGAGGGGGCGGGAGGAGGAGGAGGAGGAGGAGGAGGAGGAGTAGTATAAGGCTACGGCCGCGGAGGAGTACGAGGGCGACGAGGCGACAGAATGAGGAGCGAGGAGGAGGAGGCGGCGGAGGAGGAGGAGCGAGGAGATAGAGAAGTAAGGATGAGACGGAGAAGGAGACAGCGGAGGAGTATGGGAGAAGGAGGAAGAGAAGGAGGAAGGAGGAGGACCAGTGTAAACCCAAGACTAATCAACGATGTTGGAATACACCTCTGGCGGGAGCGGGCTCTGAACTTTGAACACAGATAACTACGGCGGGGGCACCGAAGAGGAATCATTGGATGAGGAATCCACGGTCTGGAAGCTGGTGGAGCGCCGAGTGAGGCCTGGCCATGGACACATCACCGCCGCCCTCGCCAGACGAGGAATATCCTGCATGGCCTGAAGCCTTCCTGGGCACACTCCTGAGCGAACGCCCCCACCGCAGCGTGTCACCGCACCTAATGGAGGCCCGTGGCGGTGCTGGGGGCCGCGTGGCACACGACAGGGGGTTGCTGGCAAGGCTGGGGCCGGGCTGCCTCCCGTATGGCCCCCTCGCCCGGGCCGCGCCTCGCCAGCGGAGGCACCCTCCGGGAGGCGACCCCCCGCGGGCATTTCCGAGGCCAAGGCTGGCGATTGCCTTCGCAGCGGGGGCGAGGCGGGGGTTCATCCGCAACCACCGCCTGGAGGGTCGATCTTCGTGCCTCGGCAGGCAGTGGAGCTGCACATCTTTGCCCTCCGCCCCCCCCCCCAGGCCCGAACACATCCACATCCGGGGGAGCAGCGGCAACGTCAGCGACACGCTGCCGTGGGGAACCCATCAGCGTGTGACTGTCGAAGAAAAGGCCAGCGTCTCGGACAAAAACGAAGAGCAACACGCCGACGGCGGCGTGCCATGGATGCTGTTTTTTTTTGGACGCCCGAAATGGGTACGGGAAAAATAGGTACAATGCCCAACAACAAAAGTTGTCCCAAACCAACAGCGGCCGTTGTTGGGCAGGCGGCCTTCTGTTTCGAATGGACACAGGCCGCGGCGGCGTGGACAGAGACTCCTGTTCAGAATGAACATGAACTGCTGTTGGGCATTGTACCCATTCTTTCCACACTCATTCCGTTCGTGCCGTTCTTCGCTCCCGAGTATCCGCCGCCTGACGAGGCCCCCGAAGAGGATCCTCAGAGAAAAGGCTGGGCGTTGCTCCAGCAATGGGGGCGCAGCGACGGGGGCGAAGGAACGTGCATCGTTCGGGTACCTCTCTAGAAGAAGGGACAACAACTGCATGCCCAGCCATCCAGCGGCTCCAATTTTCTTGGGTGCGTGGGCCTTGGAAGTCCGAACCACTTCCCTGGGACCGGTTTTTCGTCTTGAGTCGTTTCTTGACGCTCCCGAGGCCCGGCGAGGGCCCCCAGAGGCCGAACACTACCAATAACCGCCTGCTCCATTTTTTTTTGGAGCGTCGGATCTCAGGGTGCTGAGCATAATTTTTTGGCGCTCCGCGTGGATTTCTTGGATCTGCGCTGGGCCCCCCTTCCCTGGCGCGCGGAGCGCGCCCCGGGGCGGCGGAGGCGCCGCCGGGGAAGGGCCCCGCGCGGATCCGAGAACTCCGCGCGGAGCGCCAACAGTTTCTGTCTGTGGCGTGCTTTCTTCTTCGCCTCTCGGGCCCCCGGGGGCTTCTTGAGGGCCCCCAGGGGGGGTGCACAGGAGGTGCCCCTTGTCGCCCCGCCCGCACGCGACGGCCCCGCAGGGCGGAGGAGGACGAGGAGGAGGAGGAGGAGGAGGAGAGGAGGAGGAGGAGGAGGAGGAGGAGGCGGAGGAGGAGGAGGAGGAGAGGAGAAAGGAGGAAAAAGGAGGAGAGAGGAGGAGGAGGGAGGAGGGGGGAAGAGGAGGAGGAGGAGGGGAGGAGGAGGAGGAGGAAGAGGAGAGGAGGAGGAGGCAGGAGGAGAAGGAGGAGGAGGAGGAGGAGGAGGAGGAGGAGGAGGGGGAGGAAGAGGAGGAGGAGGAGGAGGAGGAGAGGCCCCCGCCTCGGCCAAGGCCAGGCGCCGAGGCGCGAGCTCCGAGGCGTTGCAGGATCCTTCGAGCTCCCGCGGGATCCTGCGCCCAGGCCCGGCTCCGTGCGAGCCTCGGCCCTGCAAGATCCTGCAAGATCGGGGCTCTGGCGGACCCCCGCTTGCATTGACCCCCGTCTCAAGGCCCCCGACTCGCCCCCGCTTGCATCGACCCCCGTCTTAAAGCCCCCGACTCGCCCCGCACTCTGCCCCGCCAGCCTGGGGTGCGACGGTGTGCGCCCCAGAGCCCGCGCGGCCCCGGCGCGGCTCCCTGGCGCGCCGGGGCCGCGCGGGCTCTGGCCTCTGGCCTCTGGCGGCTTCTGGCTGCGCCGCGACGCCGCGTCGGAAAAGAGTAGTTCAGGGCGAGGGGGCGAGGGGCCCCCCGTGGAAGCTGGGCGGCGGACCCCAGAGACCCTGGATCCAGAAATGCTGACGTCTCCCTTTGGCGTCCGCCGCCCTCCGCCGAATTTCCGCTGGCTGCCGCTGGCTTACTTCTGCTGGCTTCCGCCGCAAGCGAAGCCTCTTGCCGCCCCAAGCCTCTCCATGCGATATTTCCTAGCGGTCCAACATAAACTTGTCTGCGCCGGACCGGCTGGAAGCGCGTCGGCACGTCCTCGCCGATGTCGGAGTGGATCGCCTCCCACGCTCGACATATCCTGTCCTTTCCCCTCTCATTCACCTGGCCCTGACGATGATGATGCTGCTGATGATGATGCTGAGGATGATGATGGTGATGATGATGCTGATGATGATGACGACGACACCGCTGGCTACCATCAGAAATAGGATGGCCATGCGTCGCAGAAGCAGACGTCGAGGACTTTTGCCTGTTGTCTGTGTTGTCAGGCGAGTGCCCGTGGGTCCCCCAAGACCACGATGTACGCCAACCCACAGGTCCACTCAAGCGACGCGGATCGCAAGACGACGCAGGACGATCGGCCTTTGGAAGCACAATCTTCACTGGTGCCATTTCTCAGCCTCTCTCTCAAACACTTTTTGTTTCCTATCTCTATCTCTTTCGCTCTAGGTATTGCAAACTCTCTTCGCACAGCAAACATGGTTCCTTGAGGCATCACCGCGCAGGGACCCGAGTACCCAGAACCTCACATCGTCTAAATCATTATCACCATAGTCGTCGCCTTCTTCAAAAGCCGTGGCCATCATCATCACCAACATCATCACTACTGTCTATCTGAATTTGCACCAGTCTCACCATTATCATCACCACCACTATCATCATCAACATCAACGTCAACATCAGCATGAACATGAGCATGATCATGAGCATGAGCATGAGCATCAGCATCATCAGCATCAGCATCAGCATCAGCATCAGCATCAGCATCAGCATCAGCATCAGCATCACCATCACCATCACCATCACCATCATCACCATCATCATCATCATCATCATCATCATCATCATCATCATCATCATCATCATCATCATAATCGTCATCATCATCATCATCATCATCATCATCATCATCATCATCATCATCATCATCATCATCATCATCATCGTTAATCGCCGCCTCGCAAGCATCGACACGATCATGGCCAGGATCAGGATGACGATGCTCATCACCACCATCACGATCAGGATTATCATCGACTCCACTATCTCCCCTTCCTCCTCCTCCTCCTCCTCCTCCTCCTCCTCATCATCATCATCATCATCATCATCATCATCATCATCGTCATCTTGTCCAACATTCGTCGTTTTGAATGACGTCGTCGGCAGGCTGCTCCCCAAGCGCACGCCCGAAACTGTCTCTCTGCCAGGGCCTACGGCGCGCGGCCAATTGCGGCACCTGCGATTCACACCCGGCGCAGGGAAATCAGGCCCCGCCTATAGGATGGAGACCCAGACATGCGACGTCTTGATTTTTTCAGGACGGCGTCCCTGGAAGTCCCGACCCTTTCCCCGGGACCAATCTTTCCTCCTTTTTGTGACGGTCCCGAGACCCGGCGAGAGCCCCCCGTGGCCGAAAATAGCCAAAAACCTCCCGTCCTGATTTTTTCACGACGCCATCATTGTCTGGGGTGAAGTCGGGCTTGTCCCCCTACAGGGGGATTTTCGACGAAAAATAAAAAAATACCCCAACCATATTCCACAATGCTCAAACCTACTCAAAAAAAAGTCCCCAGAGACTGTGTTTGAATCTTCCTCCTGTAGAGGGACGGGCCCGACTTCAGTCTGGGGAGGCAATGCGGCTGCGCTCGTGGGGGGAACGTCGCAGGATAGTGCCCTACGTTGCCGGGGACGGCGCCCACCGCGGATCCACCGGCCACCGGAACGCCTGCGGAGGCTGCGTCGCCAGGAGCACGGCGGGCGCCCTCGGCGGGGGCGGCCGCGGCGACGGCGAGCGGCGCAGGCCCGCCGCCGCGGGCGGGGTGGCGCTGCCCCGCGCAGGGCTCCCTACCTGCAGGGGCCAGAGGACACACAAAGAAATACACACACACAAATAATTAACAGGATTCACCATACCTTCCTACATTTTCTGGGTTTTCGTCTTCCCCCCCACTTCCCATGTTTTCCTGCATTCTCCCGGGAGTCGACGACTCATTGTGCCTGCGCGTTTTTCCCCCCTCCGGATTACCCATATGCTGGTGGACAGCACCCCCGCGTGCCAGGCCCCCGGCGGCCAGTGCAGCAGGCACGGCGCCGTGCTCACGCCCGCCGGGGGCCGCGCGGGAGGGCTCGGCGTCCGGGCCAAGCTGGCCCTGCAGGACCAGCACGACCCCGGCACGGGCGCCGGGCTCCCCCGCGGCCGCAGCTGCGGCTGCGGGCAGCCGGCGAGCAGCGCGGCGGCGGGCGGCTCGCGGGCAGCGAGGCGGCGCGGCGGCAGCGAGCCGCGCCGGGGCGCCGGGCACAGCACGCGCCCCGGCGCGCCCGGCCAGGGGGCGCAGAGCGGCGGTGCCGCCGTCCGGCCGCGCCCCTCCTGTTCCCCCGAGCCGGGCGCCGGCGCGGGCTGCTCCGCCCACCGCAGCAGCTTCGGTGGCCCCGCGCCGCGGCACTGCCACTGCAGGCTGGGCACGGGCGACGGCTCCGAGTCCGGCTGCGCCGACGGGTCGCCGCGGCCCAGCTCCAGCGATGGGCCGTCAGCGTGGGCCTCCCACCTCGGCTCCGAGCTGTGCGGCTCCTCCGCCAGCTTTTCCCAGGAGGCGGCGCGCCCGCCGGCGCCCTGGGCGCACAGCGGCTGAGCCTCTGCCGCAGCCGGCGCCACGGCTCCGGCGCCTCCAGCGGCCACCGCGGCCTCGGCGGCCCGGCGGGCGGCTTCGGGCTCCTCGCGCTGGGGCCCAGGTCGTCGAGGACCGCGCTCGGCCTGCCCCGCGTCGCGCTGATGTCCCGCTTCCGGCCGCGGCGAGCCGAGGGGGGAGTCGAGGGGCGAAGGCGGGACGCCTACCGTGACGTGGTTCGAATACTCCGAGTACACGGGGCCTCCGCCGCCACGGACGTCCGCCCGCGCGCGGACGCTGAACTCATAGACGCGGCCCGGTGTGCAGCCGTCCAGCTGGCAGACCTGCTCGCGCACCGCCCCGCCGGGCGGCGGCGGCTGACAGGGGCACTCGTGGGTGCGGATCCGCAGGCGGCCCTGGGCGCCCTCCGACAGCTGCCTCACCTCGAAGACGACGCCGGACAGCGCGGCGCAGCCCGCCGCCAGCTGCTCCAGGAGGAGCTCGTCGTAGAACCACGTCAGCCGCACGCCTCTCGGCGGCAGGGCCCTCGCCAGCAGCTCCTCCGGCGCGCTCAGCCGCGCCGCGGCGCGGCCGGCCGGCGGGGCCGCGTCGCCGCCGGGCTGGGGGCGCGGGAGGCGCTGGCAGCCCGCGGTGCCGCCCGGCGCCATCCGTGGCGGCGCGGTGCCGCCGCTCGTGCGCCCCCGTCACCCCCGCGGGCGCGCTGCAGCCTCCATGTGCTGCGGGCTGGCCCCACGCGCCGGGGTGGGTTCGGCGGCCGGCCGGTGTGCGAGGCACGCTGCCGGAGCCGCCTGAGCCGCAGCACCACCACCATCATGACTCGTGGCTCCTGGGGGCCCCTGCTGCGAGAAGCAGGAGGCCGTCGTCACTCTTTGGCCCCTGGTGCTCTCAAGCGTAAGAGCTGCCGCCACTTGTTTCTCACCTTAGGCCCTGCACCGTCCTGTCTGTCATTTCCACCGTACATCTATATATATATATATATATATACACATACATACATACATACATACATACATACATACATACATACATACATACATACATACATACACACACACATACATACATACATACATACATACATACATACATACATACATACATACATATACATACAATACACATACACATACACATACACACCATACACATACACATACACATACACATACACATACACATACACATACACATACACATACACATACACATACACATACACATACACATACACATACACATACACATACATACATACATACATGCATACATACATACACATACACATATATCTGTTTGTGTATAAAAGTGTATATATGCATAGAAACCACGCTGCCGTCGGGGCGGAGGTTGTATAACGTCTTACTCTCTTCCCTCTGTCACAGTCCCTTCCCCCTACCCACCTGGGTCCGGACGGGGGCGCGCGACCCATTGGAGCGTCCAAGACGGCCCCACGAGGGCTTAAGATAGCTCGAGATGCCTCCAACTTGACCCACGATACTTCGCGACGACTCAATATAGCTTTCGGCATACCTCCGAGATGCTCCAAGACTGCCCTAAGTCAGTTACAACTGCCCTCCAGGACTTCCAAGGCACCCCCCAAGAGGCCAACATCCATCCAAAACGTAAGGCAGATGGACTTTTGCCTTCTCGCCTTTTCGCTCTCGACGGGCTTCTCTGAGGCCTTCAGATTGCCCAAGGGTGGCCCAAGAGAGGCCGAAGAGGGGCCCAAGAAGCTCCCAAGACGGCTCCAAGAGCGTCCAAGAGCGTCCCGAGAGGATTTTAGTGCGGTCTCCGAGGGGGGGGGGAACTCCAGTTATAAAGCCCTCCTCCTTTTTTAACCCTGGGGCCCGAGATCGCCCCGAGAGGGCGCCGAGATCCTCCCAAAGAGCCCCAAGAGGACCCCCAGAAGGGCCCAGAAGGCTTCCCAACTGGCGCCAAAATGGCGCCAATGACCTTTCAATGCCTCCCAACAGCTCGCGGAGCGAAACATCCGCGAAGACATTTCGAACTGACCCGTCGTTGTCGTCGTCGTCTCCATCCCGCCTGGGGGCATCGTTTCTAGATGTGCTGGTCGGGATTCGCGTAGCGTCTAGAATTGTTTCTTGTTGCTCTAAATTTGAGGAGTCTGTCTTAATCAATCTGTGACGTAGGTTTCGTGGCACCTGGTGTTCCTGAGCGTAAAACTGTTGCCACCTTTTGGCTCGCCTTGGGGGCGACCACCTTTGATGTTTCTATTCCGAGGCGGCTGTTGGAACCAGGAATCGGTCGACACTTGTGCGACCCGCGGCTCCAAACGTAGAACCACGGTCACTTCTTCCCTCGTGAGGCTCCAACGCACACATGTGCCGTCACCCTTTGGTTCACCTCAAGGGCCCCCGCTTCATTTTTCTAATCTGAGGCGGCTCTTACAACCAAAGAAGTGTCGTCACTATTCGGCCAACAAGGCTCCAAAGCGTAGAACTGTCGTCACTTTCACGATCATGGAGCTCCAATGCGTAAATCCGTCGTATTTTTTGGGCTCCTTTCAGGCCCCCCAGTCTTACGTTTTCACTCCGAGGCGGCTATCAGAACCAGAGAGCTGTCGTCACCTTTATGTTGCTGAGTCTCAAGAGCGTGGAGCTGTCGTCAATTTCAGGCTCCTAGGGCTCCAAAGCGTAGAACTACTGTCACTTTTGAAACCCGCGCGCGAGTGAGGGACAACGCACTGCAAATCACTAAAGTGCACAATGTCGTGCGAACGACTGGGAAACGCCGCCACAAACAACTGCCGTAACAAAGAACAAACTTCTTTCAGGGGCCCTGGGCCACCACGGTGGCAGGACTACAGATAATTACGCGCGTCTGTTTTGCTTGGATCCCTCGACTACATAGTAAAGCGTGAAGCGCAAGAGACGGCACCGTCTAAAACGATCGTCTAAAGAACTAACTACGGTAGCTAAACCGAACCACGTCACCATAACGTTGACCGGCCTCGGTGTTCGGGTTATGTCTCGGGTCTCCGGCGGCCCTTCGGGACGACCGGGGCTCCCCTGGAACGCCCTCTGCGAGGCCCAGCTGCTGGAAACCTGCTGGAACGTCGAGGATCGAGGAACTGACGAGACCGTCCGAAAAGACCCCTGGGCTCATGCTCCCCTAACATTGTCCCAGCAGCTGACTAAGCAGCACAACAAAGGAAAACATGTGTCGCCGCGCCGTTTGTTCTGAACGTGCCTTAAAGGACGACGCCGACACCGCAGCAAACCCACGGCAAACCCTGCGTCCCGCGCCCCAAGTAGACGAGGCCGGCACCGCGGCAAGCCCATGGCGAGCCCACCGCGCCCGAGGCGGCGTTTGCCCGACGTGCTAGAGGCAGAACAACTGCATAAACATAAACTTTTGGAGGTCCGCACGGCTTTCTTGATCTGGGCTGGAACCCCCTCCCTGGCGCGCAGAGCGCGCCAGGGGCGGCGCCGGAGGCGCTGCCAGGGGGCCCCAGCGCGGATACAAGAACTCCGCGTGGAGCGCCAACAATTTATGTTCACGAGTTTTTCTTCTTCGACGTAAGGTCGCGCGTTGGAACAAACGGCGAGGCGACATGTGCCGCCGGAGCAGTAGGCTAACTACGGCCGCCGGGCCTACCGAGCGCGCCACGCGCAGTCCCGTCGGCGCTGCGCCTGCACCTGCAGGCGGAGGCGCCGCACCATGTGGCAGCCCACCGTGGACGCCAGGGGCGGGTCCTCGCGCACCTCGCAGGGCCGCCGTGGTACCGAGTCCGCGATGAAGCACAGGGCAAACACGGTGCGAGACAGCATGTCGGCCTGCGACTGAGCATCGTTTCACCGATCCCCGTTCCCACTGGTGTGGCCAAATCCCCACGGGCCGACGCCGCCACCTGGATGGGGATGTATGCTGTTCCCTGCGGATTTCCAGGGGCCTATCCCCAACTGGAGGGGTGGTATGGTGGGGCTGAAGTACAGTGGCCCGGTGGGGATGGGGATCGGTGAGACGGTTGACTGGCCCACGGGGGGAGAACCGTCGACCGGGAGTCGGCGATACGTCGCCGATAGATCGGCGGTAGGCCACCGAAAGCGAACTTACGGAGGAGGATCAGGAGGAGGAGGAGGAGGAGGAGGAGGAGGAGGAGGAGGAGGAGGAGGAGGAGGAAGGAGGAGGAGGAGGAGGAGAGGAGGAGGAGGGAGGAGGGAGGAGGGAGGAGGGAGGAGGAGGAGGAGGATCAGGAGGAGGGAGGAGGAGGCGGAGGGAGGAGGAGGAGGCGGAGGAGGAGGATCGAGGAGGAGGAGGAGGAGGAGGAGGAGGAGGAGGAGGAGGAGGAGGAGGGAGGAGCGAAGGGGAGGAGGAGGATGAGGAGGAGGAGGAGGAGGAGGGAGGGAGGAGGGAGGAGGGAGGAGGAGGATGAGGAGGAGGGGAGGAGGAGGAGGAGGAGGAGGAGGAGGAGGAGAGGAGGAGGAGGAGGAGGAGGAGGAGGAGGAGGAGGAGGAGGAGGAGGAGGATATGTGACCACCGAAAGCGAACTTGCGCGCTCCTAGGCGGGGCGGGCTATCAGGACCCCATCGGCGATGACGGAGCGACGGGGGGTCGATGCGTCCAGCCCTGAGCTGTTCCACCCGTGACGTTGCCCCTGAGCCTGTGGGCTACAGTCGGGGGCTTGACCAAAGGAACCCAAAATAAGGAACGAGGCCCCTTCTTTCCAGGAGTTAAACTTCGATTTCCCGTCGAAAACATAAGGGAAACCTGAGGCAAGCTGCGAAACACTCAAGGAACGCGGAGCCCCTCCCCAACGAAAAGGGTTCCGTCTTCAGGGCCCCGACAGTACACGCAAGAGTGACCCTAGGCAAGAGTTGACTTCAGTGCGCGTGTTTTTTCTCGGGGGGGGGCGGGGGGCCAAACCCGAGCGGTCCAGCCACTGCTATCGCGTCGCATGCAGCCATCTGGGGGCCCCGGTGTGTCCGCGCCAAAGGTCACTCCTGCGAAAGGTCACTCGCTCTTCATGTAGTAGCCGGCGCTAGAAGAACAGACAACCGCATCCGCGCGGTTTTCCTGGATCTGCGCCAGAGTCCCCTCCCCGGCGTGCGGGGCGCGCCAGGGGCTGCGCTGCCAGGGGGAGGCCCAGCGCGGATCCAAAGAAACCCGCGCGGAGCTCCAAAAGTTCATGTTCTAATCGGGGCTGGCCTTCAGATTGCGGGTGAAGACGAGGGCCCTAGGCGCAGGGGGGCCCCTGCTGGCTCCCAAAGGGCCCCCCCCTTTGCTCCCCCCCCCCCTTTTGAGCCGCCCGCCCGAATCGTGCTGCTTTTTTGTTCTCCTCCTCCTCCTCCTCCTCCTCCTCCTCCTCCTCCTCGAGCCTGGGACGCCGGCACGTGCATGGGCGCCGCGCCCGGCGTGGCTGCGGCCGCCGCGCCGCTGCCCTGCGGCGGAGGGCCGCGCCGCCCGTCGCCGTGCCGGCCCTGCGGCTCCAGGCCGGCGCGGGCCGCGCCCGCCAGCAGCTGGCTGCGGCCGCGGCCGCCGCGCGCGGAGGCGGGCGGGGAGGGCACCGACTGGGCCCGCGCGGCGCCGCTGGGCGCCGGCGCCGAGGGCATCCCCTATGCGGGGGCTGGCTCGGAGGGGGGCGAAGTGAGGGCGGTGAGGTCGGGGAACAAACAACTGACAGAAACACATCAGCTCTCGGAGGTCCGCGCGGATTTCTCGGATCGGCGCCGGGCCCCCTGGCGGCGCCCCGGCGCCGCCCCTGGCGCGCTCCGCGCGCCAGAGAGGGGGGGCCTGGCGCAGATCCGAGAAATTCGCGAGGACCTCCGAGAGTTTGTGTTTATGCCATTGCTGGTTCTTGGATGGAGGAGACGTGCCCTGGGGAAGTTGCAGGCGAGAATGAGGTAGGCCCCTGGAGCCAAAGCTGCTACGGATAGAGCTGCCGTCTCGTTTTGCCTCCCTTTCGAGGCCACCATCTTTTGCTTCCAATCCGAATCGAGGCAACTGTTGGAATCAAAGAACTACCGTCATTTTTAAGCCCATGAGGCTCTTAGGCGTAGAACTGTTAGAACTATAGGTCCGTGAGACTCCAAAACATATAATTGTCGTCACTATTCGGCTCCTGAGGTTTCAAACCGTGAAACTGTATCCCTTAACGGGCGCCCGCCTATGCTTACAACCCGAGGCGGCTATCGGAACCATCGGAATGTTACTACTTTTGATACCTTGGGGCTCCGAGGCGTTGAACCGTCGTAACTCTAAGTTCCTGAGGCCCCAAAGCGCAAAACTGTTGTCTCTTGTCGTCGCCCATTAGGCCCCCCCGCCTCATGCTTCTGTTCCGAGGCGGCAATCGGCACCATAGAGCTGTCGTCACCTTCGAGCTCAAGATGGTCCAACACGTAGTAACGTTAACACTTTGTGGCTCACTTCAGGCCCCCCCCGCCTTCTGCTTCTGATATGAAGCGGCAGTTGGAACCAAAAAACAGTCGTCAAACATGGGGCACCTGAGGCTCGAACGCGCAATCCTGTCGTGACTTGTTGGCTCCTCTCAGGGATCCCCACTTCATGCTTTTCATCCGACGCGGCAATCCGAATGCTACAGCTATCATTACGTTTTGGCTCCTGAGGCTCCAAAGCTTAGACCAGCCGTCACGTTTTTTGGCTCCTGAGGCTTCCAACAGTAAAACTGTCTTCCTCGCCAAGCTTCTATGGTCACCCACCGCATGTTTTGAACGCGTGGTGGCGACGATCACTATCATACTAACCAATCTCTCCCTCCTCTCTCTCTATCTCTCGCTCGGTGTTTACATACGCACGCCGCGGCTCGGAGCTGCGACCGCGGGGGCAAGTGCGAGGCAGCCCCCCGGCGCCCTGCTGCCTCGCCGGGGCGCGCCGAACGTGCCGGGCTGCGCTGGGCGCGAGCGCCCCCTCCCATCCCGCCTCCCCCTCGCTCGCCCCGCCTCGCCGTCCCTGTGCCGTGCCGTGTGCTGGCTTGCAAATGCCTTGTCATGCTCTGCCATGCAGATTCGGCCGACTCCAGCACCGTGAGCTCAAGCATGCTGGCGCCTCGCCTTCGCGTCCGCCGCCCTCCGCCGAGCTTCCGCCCCGCCGCCCTTCTTTTGGGTCGGGCATGTCCTCCTACAGGCGGATGTCGGAGGAGAAACGAAACATGGTCAAATAATACCCGAAAGTGGTCAATAAATCATCAAAAGCCCGTCCACGGACTGTTCCTGGACTGCTTTGGAATCTTCTTCCTGTGGAGGGACATGCCCGACTTCAGCCTTTTGCTTCCGCCGGCCCGCCGCGGGCACCCGCCGCGGGGGCCGCGCGCATGCCCCCCGGAGGCGCGGCCCTCGCCGGAGAGCGCGCGCCGCGTCCTGCGCTGTCCCGTGTGCACCGCGGCTGCCCCGCGCTGCCGTGTTGCCTCGTCGTCGCCGCAGCCCGCCCAGCTCCGCTCGCCACGGGGCCTCCGAGACCGCCTCTGCTCCGAGGGCTCGCCGTGTGCGCGCGCGCGCGCCCGCGTGAGGCACGTGCTGCACGCGCCCGCCGCCAGGTCCCCGCGCCGGTCCGAGGCCGGTGGTGAGGAGGGGGGTGCGGAGGGGGAGGAACTCCCTGGCTGCCTCTGCCTCTCTCTCTCTCTCTCCATATATATATATATGTATATATATATATATATATCTCTCTCTCTCTCTCTCTCTCTCTCTCTCTCCCTCTCTGGCTGTGTCCCATCTCGGCCTGTGCGTGCACCGCTGCCTCTGTCTCTCTCTCTCTCTCTCTCTCTCTCTCTTTTTCTCGGCCAGCACGAATTTCCGATGTGCGCGTGGCGCAAACTGATCCCAACAGCATGGTCTAGCAAGCAACAAAGAGGGAGCGTTGCACGATTATGCGGCCAGCCAAGCGTCGAGCCAGGGATTCGTTGAAACGCTGAAAGTCAAACTGTGCACGCGTTCGAAGGCGTCTTATCAAGATCTACCTTCGCTACCTGTCGGGTTAACGATCTAACGAGAGGCAGTACGGAGAGGGAAATCTAGTTTACAAGAACACAAGTTGCTCAATGCGGCACACCAGTCTCAATCACATATTTGGAAGCCGTCCTTCGTGCAGCCCATATCACCAGTAGCTGCCTTGAGGGCCTCCCTGCACGAGGACCTTCCACCAACCACGACCGCCAGCACCTCGATGTCCGAAGCCGCTACCGAGGCAATTGTTCGGTCAGGAAACCGGATCTTATACGTCCCCTGCAGGCTGTTTGCCGTCAGCACGGTGGCGTACATCCCTGTGGGAGGAGGGGGGCGGGAAGTCTCAGAATCGCACGGGTCAAGTTCCTCGCGAAGGTTCCACCTGTGACAGGTGCCTTCGCGACAACAGAAAACGAGGAGGAGGAACAGCTGGGAAGGAGCAGCTGGGGAGGAGTAGCTGGGGAGGAGGAGCAGCAGCTTGGGAGGAGGAGGAGGAGGCGAGGCGGCGGAGGAGGAGGAGGAGGAGGAGGAGGAGGAGGAGGAGGAGGAGGAGGGAGGAGGAGGGAGGAGGAGGATGATGATGAGGAGGAGGAGCAGCAGCAGCAGCAGCAGCAGCAGCAGAAGGGGGACGACGATGAGGAAGAGGAGGGAGAGTATGAGGATGAGGAGAAGGGGGAGGACCTTCTGCAGTTTGTGAATGCCCCAAACGCCAACATAAGGAAGGCGGGGTGTGGCGCCACCCCTGACGGCACTGAGGTGCAGCGGAAGAAGGGGCAGACGGAGGCGGAGGGGGAGGAGGACCTGAACGAGGATGAGGAGGGTAGTAAGGACGGATGAACATCGCGATAAGAAGCATGATGAAGATGGGGGGGGTAGCGATGGGGGGCGGACCAGGGGGAGGAGGGGAAGCCTGCAGGAGGAGGGCAGGCACCAACCTCTCAGGATCAGGGGGTCTCTCCCCCTCTGGTTTTCGCGCTTCCTCTCCTCTCTCGCAGGTTCTGTGTTCTCCCTCCCTCTTTCTCTTTCTTGCTCTCATTCTCTCTCTCTCTCTCTCTCCCTCTCTTTCTCTCTGTGTGTCTCTATCTCTCCTTCTCTCACTTGGTATCGATTTGAGCAGAGGTTCGACATTTGACTCTGCGGCGAGATCGTTTGCACCATCAATGCGCCAAGAGCGTCGAGGGATGGCGCGGATACTACAACAACAGAGAGGAGGCGCAGGAGGAGACAAATGAGGGGTGGGAATGCTGGCGGGGATTCTCCTGGTACTGCTGAGAAATGGCAGTAACCGTC
>CAUYUJ010001187.1:0-35000 GCA_963575745.1 Prorocentrum cordatum
CTCCTCGTCCACCCTCTTCCTCCTCCTCGTCCACCCTCCTCCTCCTCCTCTTCCTCCTCCTCCTCTTCCTCCTCCAGCCGCCGCTCTGGTACAAGGCGGTGGCGGGCGGCCAGGGGAGCAGGGCGCACGGCCCCGTCCTGGGCACCACGCGGGCGAGTGCGCGCGATGGTGCGGCCCGTGGGCCATTGGGCGCTGCGGGCACTTGGGTTCAACCCGATGTCTGCGACGGGCAACAGAATGCAGGAGATCGCGATGAGCACAGCGAACATGGACGTGGACGGCAGCACTTGCCGTAAGCTTGAAGGTCTCCGGAAACACGCCTCTGAGTTGGCGCGCCAGCACGCCTTGGACGAGCTAGGAAAGTCGCACTCCGACCTCGTGGGGGGTGACGAATTCAAGGCAGCCCGCGCCCGGCAGAACAACATCCGGCTCCTTTACCGTCTTGCCCCTGGGCGCTCGGGCAGCGTGGGGGCAGTCTAGAAACCGAACGGGGACGTGGTGGTGGAGCCTGCCGCTATGGCCGGCGCGTTGCGCACGCACTGGGCGAAAGTCTCGAAGAAGGTTGGCATCAACGCTGGGTTGCTGGATGCTTGGCTTGACGAGGATAGCGACACCCGCCCGCTCACGCACGTCATCAAGGCCAATGTTGATGACCTGGCCGATCCTTGGGGTCGGATGGGCCAAGTTAGGTCCACGAGGCTGCAACGATATAGTATTATGAGTTCCCGTGGGCGCATTACGAACGCAGCCCACCGTTGCAATGACGTCGCGTCGTAGGAGCTTCACCACTACAAACGTTAACTATGTTACGATGTTATGCGCACATAGCACAATCCTCATACCCTTCCCCAGGATCCTCATCATCCGTCACATTCATCATGTACTGCTCGCAGTCATCATAGTTGGCATTGGCCTCCTCTTGCCTCTGCCTTTTCTCCTCCACATTTCCTGGGGGTCTGGTCTCGCTGTCATGCCTCCTCCTGTTCCTCCTCCTCTTCCTCCTCCTCCTCCTTCTCCTCCTCCTCCTCCTCTTCCTGCTCCTCCTCCTCCTCCGCTTCCTCCTCCTCCGATGCACCAGGGGGATCTTTAGTTTACAGGGTTGTTCCACATCTGTTTTCGCGAGCGGGGCGGGATTGTGCATCCATCGAACTTCGCGTCAGCACGTCGCAGCCTCTTGTGGTACCAGGCCACCTTTTTTTGAGGGAGCGCCAGTTTGCTTCTTTGCGCGCCCCCCTCCCGCAGAGTGCGGCGATGACGGGCGCCATCGTGGCTCTGCCCCCGCCGGACGCACCAGGCGCGGGCGGCGTCGCGCGAGACATGTCGCCCGACACGGTGAAGCTCCACCACGACATGGGCACCGACAACTACTTGCTGGTGCACAGCGAGACCATGCAGGTCGCGCTGACGGTGCCGCCGCCCGCGGGCGAGTCGTGGACCTTGGAGTTCACGGACACCGCCCCGTCCATGGGCTACATCTCGAGCGAGACGGAGTCCCACTGGGAACGTTTTTTTGTTTTTTATATATATATATATATATAATAAACAAAATCGGGTGGCTAGGTAGCAGGGGTAGCGGGAACAAAGGGGAACGTCGTGAGGGGGGAAGGGGGAGGGCGATGAGAGTAGGCGGGAAGAGGAGGGGAGGAGGAGGAGGAGTGACAAGGCGGAGGGGGTGAGGCGGGTGGGGATTGGAAAGCAGGGTCGGGGGAATTGGGAAGGACGGTAGGGTCAGGGAGGAGATCGGGCCCCTCATCCCTCCCTCTACTCTGCCCCCTCCCCCCTCCCACCCTCTCCGCTATCGTCGTCCGTTCCCCCATCCCATCACTCCTCCCTCTTCCTTATCCCTCCCCCCTCAGCAGGCCCCTCTTCTCGGCCGCCCCTCCCCTGCGCATGCGCCCCCCGCCGCCAAATCTGTTCAACTGCCTAATCGCGCCCTCTCATTCTGCCCTCGTTCCCTGGCCTCCCCCTGATCGTTCTCCTCTGCGTCGCCCGCACTCGCCCCCCCCCTCGCCCCGCGTCGCCTCTCCTCCCCGTCGATTTCACCAGCGTCCTTCTCATCCCTCTTATCCCCATGTAGCCCCCTCCTCGTATTCCTCTGCGTCCTCCTCGTCGCTCTCGCCGCCTTCCCCGTGCATCTCCTCCTCCTTCTCGTGATCCTCATGGTCTTTAGCGCAACCCCTGCCTTTCGATCCGTAGTCATTTTGACTCAAGCTCGGGCGTGTGTTTTGCGCGCGCCCGCATCGGCGCCCTCCACCGTCGTCGCGGGGATGCCCGTTGCTTGCTCGCCCTCGCCGAAGAAGGCTGCGAAAAAGTCGAGCCCGTCGAGTTCTTCTCAGAAGCCGTCGGCTTCGCCGAGAGGCACCACTACCACGAGAGTGCCGACGTGGCCAGAGATCATGAAGCGCAAGACGGAGTTCGAGCGGGACTGCGCGAAGGACAGTCTCACGAGCCAGCTCCCCGCCGACCTCAGGGGCATCGTGCGGGGCCTCCTCCAGGATCCCGCCAAGATCCAGCCGTGCTCCAGCCTGGTGGCGCGCAGCGTCCTCGCCGTGGCCATCAAGCCCAAGAAGCGCGGCATCAGCGGGGTGAAGGGCGCCGAAGCGGAGACTTGGGACATCGACAAGAATTCGCAGATCCCGAAATATTGGTTGTGGGAGGCGATCAAACAAGCTGGGCCCGAGGACCTCGTCACCCCCGCGTTCGTCGAGCGGTTCGATCGCCACGAGCGGTTGTTTGTCCGTCATTTCAACGAGGCGCTCACTTCTTTGCGCCATGCCTACAAGGCCGCCGAGCAGATGAAGACGAAGCGGTTGGCGGGTCGGGTGTCGGGGAGGTTGTATTACCTCTTGGGTTCTCGCTGGCCAGCCTTTTCGCAGATGCTGAGCACGGGCTTCATCGAGTGGAAGCAGAAGGGCTGCTTCGTCATGTGCGAGCCCAACGAGAACGGCATCGTCGCGCACATCAGGCACATCAGTGGCGCGATTGCGTCAGTGCCGAAGTCCAACACGATCACGAAGGAGGAGTAGTGGTTCGAGGAGAACTGGTCGGACAAGTTCTCTCGCTGCACGGACGGCGAGAGCGGCTTCCTCTGCTACACCAGGTTCCACCATTGTTGCGACGAGTGGTGGTTCAAGATCGCTCAGGACCCGGGTGCTACGATCAGGGAGATCGCGATCCAGGATGAGACGAAGCTGGATGCCGACTGCGCCAAGGTGAGCAGCTCGGACGTCACCATCAGCGCGGCAGTGGTCGCCGCTCCGGAGAACATGAAGCGCAGGAAGGTCGTCGGCAAGGCCCCCCCCCGCCGAATGGTGCCTTCACGCAGGCCCCCGCTCCGAGCAAGGCCGGCATGGCGCGCGACCCCGACGGCGACGCGCGCCCCGAGGTTTGCCGCTGAGTGAGCGGCGGACCGCCGCCTGCCAGGCGAGGAGGGGGAGGGCGAGGAGGAGGGGGAGGGGGGGGGAGGAGGAGGAGGAGGAGGAGGGGGGTGATGCTGATATGAGGAGGGGGAGGAGCAGGAGGAGGGAGGAGGAGGAGGAGGAGGAGGAGGGAGGAGGAGGGGGGGAGGAGGGGAGGAGGAGGAGGAGGAGAGGGAGGAGGGAGGAGGAGGAGGAGGAGGAGGAGGAAGGGCATGGAAGGTGCGCTTGGCTTTTTTTGTTGTATCTCTAGTGTCGAATCGGCAGTCCAGTGACCAGACAAAGGCATTCAGTAGGCAAAGCTGCGAGCAGCTTAGACGTTGTGAGGTTGCGGTTGGCCCCGGCGTCGACGTCCAGCCCCGACCCCAGTTTTTTCGACATGGGGCGCCATTGCATGCCATTTTTTGTGGTAGGTTTAGCCGCGCTGCGCGGCCGATCGGCACGGGTTTCGTGGCCCGACGGGCCCAGCTAAGACATCATTATGATCGTGTGCGCCACGTTTTGCACATCAGCGAGTTGTTGAACAAACAAACGAACGTGGATCACCAGAGCACTTGCGAGGAGGAGGGGGAGGAGGAGGAAGAGGAGGAGGAGGAGGAGGGGGAGGACGACGACGAGGAGGACGAGGGGGAGGAGGCGGAGGAGGAGGAGCAGGAGGAGGAGGAGGAGGATGAGAATGAGGAGGAGGCGCAGGAGGAGGCAGGAGGGGGGAGGTCCTCTCACGGGGCCCCATCGGGCTGCCATGTGGCAGCAGTGGCGGATCCCAAAACGTGTTTCCAGCGTGTAGCCCGCTGATCAGCCTCCCGCTGGCCCCAAAATGGCAACAACATCAGCACCTTGGGCGCGCGTTAGCCCCCCCCCCCTCCTCGCTGACCTCCACCCCCCCTGCCCCCCCCGTCCTCCGGGGGGGGCGACGTCCAGAGAGCCCCGAACGACTGACCTCCTCCATTGCTTCCTCCTCTGTTTCCGCCTCTGTCTCCATCTTGAAACAGTGCTGCTCTCCAGGCATGCTCGTATTTGGACCAGATCATGTACGCCGCCCAGGACGGGGCCATCTTCGTCTCGTCAGTCGTCGGCGGCATCGAGTGCCAGGATTGGTTGAACAGCTTCTACTCTGACAACAGGCGGTACACCATAGGTATTCAGTGCCCCATCGACACCGGCTGCTTGGTCGACGTCGTGATTTGGAAGCACGAGCAAGACGGCGCCAAGGTGTGGTGGCCACTACCTCAGCTTCGCACGATGCCCCAGCTGGCCGCCAGGGGTACTTGTGGCTCTTGGCTGGCGAACAGGAGGCCCCAGTGGACCAGGCATCTTGAGAACATGTCCCTTGGCTCCCCCGATTTTCGAGGCAGCATCCCGTATGCGAACCAGGAGCAGCGCCTTGACGCCCGCGAGGTCGCTTGCCGCCCGTTGCCGTGCCCGTCTGTGAGCACTCATGCGTTGGTGACGCTATTGTGGGGATGGAGCTCGGGCCATCGGAACTACTGCAGTTTCGCGCAAAAGGATCACCAGCGCGACGCGCTCATGCTCCTCGACGGCTTGGCGGCGTGCCCACCCGATATCAAGATCAGGATGAACGTGGACCTCAACTCCCAGAGTATCGGTCGGCGCACCATCGGAGCGAACCCCGTGTGCGTCAGCATGAGGAAGGGCAATATTCGCAAGGACGGGTTGTATCGCTATTTGAAGGACACCTTTAGCGCCTGCGGGGCCCCTGAGACTTGGGGCAACACCATAGTGTGGCACGACAGAGAGGACGAGCTCGACTTCACCACCCCGAGCGCCATGTTCAACGCAGGAAACTTTCGTCGGTGTGAGCCCATCGTGAAGCAGTTGCTCTGGGGATTCGCCTCGGCTCTCGGTGCGCAGATCGCCAAGGGGCAGGGCTGCGAGGTGGTGATGCCGCCAGACCTCGCCTTCGACGCGAACGACTTCGGCGGGGGTGCTGTCGCTCTCGAAGCTGCTGGCCACGTCACGTCGCAATTGCTCTTGAAGTGCATCGTCGGCTCCAAGCGCCACTTCGGCAACTCCGACCGCCTGAGCTTCATCATGGGCGCCAGTAGGCAGGACCACTGCAAGATGATGTACGGTGTCGTCGTGGACTCGTCCAACGTCGCAGCGCGGGCTCCTCCGCAGGCCCCAGGGTCTCAGATCCCCAAGCTCAGGATCTCAGATCTGCGCAGCCCTGGGGTCGAGCATCCGCGCCCCCAGCCCCCCAATCGGATCAGATATCCGAACCTGTCGCTCGAGACATCCTCGAAACTCTGCGTTAGATCTCAGATCTGACCTGAAACAGATCTCTGATCTGCTCCAGATCTACTGCTCCAGATCCCAAGTCGGCGACTCGGATTTCCTTCCCCTGAGCCCCCGCGCCCGAGGACGCCCCCCCCACCCCCCCCCCCCCCCCCCCCCCCCCCCCGCGCGGGCTACCCGGGTGCCCCAAGAGGCCGAGGGGTTTAGGTGATGGGGGGTTGTGCATTGATTTCCTGGAAGGTCATGAATGACTACGAGTGCCAGGATGGCGGAGCCCCCCCGACAGAGCAGCAGAAGGAGCAGTACCGTAAGCGACACAAGGCTGCCGCGCGGGCTCTCCTTAATATCGGACAGGATGTCGAGGCAGAAGCGGTTTCCATCGAGAAGTGCAAGACCTTCAGGCAGACAGCATACAGTGTGCTCAAGGCTTACAACAACATGAGGCTGCATATGACTGGGCAGGGGCTCTCCGCTGTGATTGTGACGAAGGAAAATTTCTACGGCTTCAAGGACTGCGTAACTTGGAAGTCCGACCACATCTGCTCCGACCAGGGCTCTGGTATGATGACCATGAGGCAGTATTTGCGGTCATCTGTGGTTCTGGGCAACGTTGACAGCGACGACGACATCAGCCACGCGATCAACAGCGACTTCGAGAACGCCGACAAGGAAACCAGCCAATGGGGAATGAAGCGTCTCCTTCGCATTGCGAGGAACGCAGTGCGTGGCCCTTGGGACGAGCGGAGGCGATTTCATCAGCTGAAAGATTTGTTGCACGAGATTAGGCTTTACGTCGACCCGGATCTCCGAGCCTGACGTGGAGAAGACTTTGTTCGACGAGATCTTCGACGCAAGCCATGGTTATCTTATGAACGCTGGGAAGAAAGATGCCCCAGCGCGGTGGCTATCTGATCATTACCATTCCAGACATGAGCAGAAGTGGTGGTCGTGCGCATGGTCATGTGGTTCTATTGCTCTATCGTCATTGCAGACGACGGCGGCCAGGCCTTCGCCGAGAGGATGAAGGAGTTGAAGGCGATGGCCCCGCAGCACGGCGACGTAGCGGGCGAGAAGAAGACCACGAAAGTGATTGCCAAAGAGATCGACCGCTTCAGGCTGGCCACAACGGGTACTTGTCAGCTGGCAGCTGTTGTGTGTTCCAATGACAGCTACAAATGGCAGGCGGGGGCTCCCATGGAAATGCAGCGCCCATGGGCAGAGCGGTTCGTCCATGCCAACACACTGCTCCGCAGCGTCTCCGAGACAGCCAAGTGGGAGATGGAGATGATCGAGGGTGGTATATACGATGTCATGTCCAAGAGTTTCGAGGTATTGGACGGCGGCCGTCGCGTTCTCCACAACATCGGCTTCGGGGTGGAGCTCGTCCCTTGCGGGCCAGACCGCATCAACGAGTGCGACATTGCTGAGCAGGCGGACTTGGCGGCCCTCGTTTCACGGTGCATTTGCGCCCTCAACCGTCTGCGGTACCAGCGACTGCTTGGCTTGCTGCGAGGATGGCCAAAGGGCACCGTGATGATGCTGTCAGACGTTCCAGGCGTTGCATCTCGCGCAGCACAGCGGTTCAGAGAGGATTTTCAAAACTTCACCCAACTCCAGCACATCAAGAAACCTGCTTGGGTTGTCAACCTTCGCGCCGCCTCGCCTTTCAACGCCGCCCCCGTCAGGCAGCACATCGGTTGTCTGATGGGCGTCTCCTACGACTCGAAGAATGCTGAGTACAGGCAGTGGCTCAAGAAGAATCTCTCACGCCCTCTGCTCAGCCAATCCGTCGAGGACGGGTTCTGCCGCGGAGTGAAGGACAGCGACAAAGCGATGCACCAGGACCGCAGCCGCAACAGGGCCTACGCCACACTTATCGAGAGGAACATTTTGACCGACGTCCATGACCACATCGAAGTGGATTACGCCTGGGTTCGCGACGTCCGCAACCCAGAGGTCCCAGTTGAGGTCTACTACCAGTCGGAGGAGTCTTTCAAGAAGGAGGGCAAGTTCGGTGGCATCAAGGGCGCCAAGAGGAACCCTGATTGGCCAAATTTTTCAGCGACGACCGAGAACAAGCCGATCGCTCATATGGGCCTGTTGGCTCACGCAAGAAGTCTTGGCACGACGGTCGATCACACCAATTCGACTGCTCACTGCGCTCTCTTGAAGTGTGCTCACATGGTGGCCAGGAAGTTGGGTGATGCACAATGGTATTTGTCGATGGGTGATTTGTATGGCATCTTCGCGCTGGGCGTCCCAGTTGACATGGCCAAGATGCCTACCACTGGCAGGGACTACTTCAAACTGCGCCTGGATGGCGCCGCCACCAACTTCCAGCACTTGTACGTGACCGACGTCGCAGAGTGGGAGGCAGCGCACGTGCAGTGGGAGCCACCAGAGGCATCCTTCAGCAAGGAGGGGAATGCGGAGTCCATGCAGGCCGACTTCAAGCTTCGTGCAGTCGCGTCGTCTGGTCCTGGTCCTTTGCTCATGGTGGCCGCTAGCAGGGCGTTCTTTGACTTGGTCATCACTGCGCTGAAGGATATTTGGAGGTGCAAGGGCTTCGGAAAGATCCAGGGGTCGCCGAACCTGTTCCAGATGCGGAAGATGCTCTGTCAGAATGTGCTGTGGTGCGAGGACGCCGAGCTGATCCCGATCCTCCAGCAGCGCACCTTCGCGGTGGACGGCGAGGAGGAGGCCCTCGAGAAGATAGAGGGTGCGCGGGGCTGCTTGACAAAGGAGGAGATGGAGGACGCCGCCAAGAAAAAAAGGACACGCAAGAGGCCGCTAAAGAACATAAGAAGGAGTACCAGTCCGCCTACAACGCGTGGATGAAGAACACGAAGGCCGACAAGAAGGCAGCTGGTGGCCATAAGGAGCGGGCGTGGAAGCCCAAGGATTGGGCCGGCCCTGCAGTCTGCCCCGACCGCGCCACCGAGCAGCCCGAGGCCGAGCGCTACGCGCCCCCAGGGGCGAGCATATGGAGGGGCAATCTCGGGAGCGGCGGCTGGCACGTCCACAGCTACGGCGAGCGCAAGAGCAGGAGCTGGCTGGATGAGGGCAGCTGCCTCGGGGCGCTCCTCTATGTCCTCCGCTTCTCCTGGCGGAAGCACTTGAAGAGGGTCGGCCCCCCTCTCAGCGATTGCCTTGTGAAGGGCCTTTTCGACGGCCAGCAGCCCGCGCTTGCCGCAGAGGCTGGCCCAGCGGCAGCTGGTGCTGCTGCCAGCAGCGCTTGAGGATTTGAAGGATAAGGGGAGGAGGAGATAAGGCGGAGGAGATAAGGAGGATGAGGATCAAACGCGCATACACGTTTTTAGCGATCGCATGCCTTTAGCACCGTAGGCAGCAGTGCCTGGTGCGTGGGTGTCGCCAGGGGAGGTGCGCATGAGGAAGGAGAGGCCCCCCTCTCCGTGCCCTGGCGCTGGCAGCTACTAGGGTTGTCCGCCAGGGTGCGCACGCGACGCCAGTGCCATTGACGAGGGTGACCCCCTGTCCCTTCCCAGTTCGGCCCTCCTCTGACCCCTCTTCTCCCCGTCCCATGGGCCATTTCAGACAATCCCTCACCCTCCGCCTGTCTCTCCCTCCCACTTCCCATTCTCCCCTTTGGCCTCCCCCTCCTCCCTCGGGCCTCCCTCTCCCCCCCCCGGGCCTCCCTCGACCTCCCTCTGCCTCCAGAGACAGTGGCGCGACGGGCGCCTTCTCTCCCTCCCTCCCACCCTCCTCCTCCTCCTCCCCCTCCTCCTCTTCCTCTTCCTCCCTCCTCCTCCTCCTCCTCCTCCTTCCCCTCCTTCTCCTCCTCCTCATCCTCCCCCCCCCCGTTCTGCTGTTCGAGTTGCTTAGTTCGCTCGGCGAGGTGATTCGATGTTCGACCATGGCTTTCGCGGGAACGTCGGCAAGACTCGACTTGGTAGGCTTTTTTTGTACAAATTGTATTCCAGATGCGCGCTACGCCGCTAGCTTGCCACGACGTCCGCCCGTCTGAGCCGTCTGCGAAGTAGGAAGCGTGCGCTGCGACTTGCATCATCATTGTCTTCCTTGTTTGTCCACTCTGGCCTTGCATCGCGATCTATCCCCTCGCCTTCCGTTCGTCTGATCCCTGATGGCCTCGCATCGTTCGCCACTTGCCCTGCCCCTCCTCTCGCCCCCCCAAAAGGGGAGGAGGCGTAGGGGGGGGGGTTGGATTAAGAGGAGTAGGAGGACGAGAAGGAGGCGGAGGAGGAGGAGGAGGAGCGGGGGAGGAGGAGGGGGAGGAGGAGGAGGAGGAGGAGGAGGAGGAGGGAAAGGGGGATGAGGGGGAGGAGGAGGAGGAGGAGGAGCAGGAGGAGGAGGAGGAAGAGGAGGCGCCCGCAGACGGCAGGCCCCAGGCACTGGTCGGACCAAGGAGGCCGCGGCGGGGGGGGGCTGTCGCGCTCCGTCTCCTCTTCCCTCCCTCCCTCCCTTTCCCTCTCCCTCCCTCTTCCCCCCTCCCTCTCTCCCTCTCCTTTTCCTTCGCTGCCCCCTCCCTCTCCTCTTCCCTCCCTCCCTCTTCCTCTTCCCTCACTCTTCCTCCTCCTCCTCCGCTGTCCTGCTGCTGCCGCCGCTGCTGCTCCTCCTCCTACTCCCCCCCCTCCCCCGCCCTCCTTCACCCCTCTCCCCTGCCCCCTTCCCCCCCCCTTTTCCCCCCCCCGGCGTCGCCATTTTGGATCAGGCATTCTGCGGGGCAGAGGCCCTTCGTAGCGCCGTCGGCGCACTTCCGCGCCCCGCGCCCTCGCAGTCTTTCAGGATTCGACTGCGCGGAGGACTCGGCGTGCCCTTGCAGACGCCCATGGCGCCCCCAAGTGCGTTCGTTGTCGCCCAACGCGCAGGTGGCTTCGGGGTATTTTCACCGCCGAGATCGGGCAGTGCATGTCTTATGGGCAGTGCGTCGCGCGCCCCGGGATGCAGTTGAGGAAGTCGCATTTCGTGAAGGCGATCTTGACCTCCAACAACTCCGCCCCCAGCCCCGATGGCGCCCCCTTCTTGGCCTGGGGGCGGCGCGCCAAGTTCTCGGCCAGCCTGCTTTTGGACGTCGCGCGCTTTCTCGGCGAGATGGGCCCGGGCGGCGTGGATTCGAATGTGATGGGGAAGTTTAATCACAGCTTGCTCTTCATTCTTCCCAAGACGGCGACTGGCGCAGCTTTCAACGGCGAGGGCTTCTACGAGCTGCACAACGTCCGCCCCTTCAACGTGACCAACGACGATAATATACTGGTCGCCAACGCCATGCGCATTCTTACTGGGCCCATCGTCGGTCCACGAATCAGTGCCACGCAACGTGGTTTCGTGGCAGGGCGCTCGATGCTTGCTAATCTGGTCGATATTGACGAGGCCATGGTGGAGGCCGCGTGCGTTTCAGACGAGGCTGGGGCGTTGTTCTTCGACTTCGCCGCTGCCTTCCCGTCAGTGGAGCACGACTTCTTAGTCGAGGTGTTCGACAAACTTGGGTGGCCCACCTGGCTTCTGAACATGATCTTGTTGTTCTATTCTAGCAACGCGTGCGCAATCGTTCTCGCTGGGGCGAAGCACGTTGGATTTGCGATCACCCGTGGAGTTCGCCAGGGCTGCCCCCTCTCGCCCTTGTTGTTTGCCGTCGCGTCCGATGTTCTTCATCGCCGCATTCCGCGCCGCGTGCCGGGCGTTGTTCTTCGCGCTTATGCGGATGACGCAGCGCTGGTTCATCGCCAGATTTGGGCGCACCCCCCTACCGTCGAGAGAGTGTTCTCTGAGTTTGCGGAGGTCGCGGGCTTGCGGCTTAACGTCTCCAAGACCGTGTTGGTCCCGCTCTTCGGTCTCGATCTTGCCGCGGCGCGTGGCCGATTGGCCGCGGTCGCTCCGAATTGGGGCGGTCTAGAGGTCAGCAGCCACGCCAAGTACTTGGGTTTCGTCATCGGCCCGGGCCGCGGGACATTGACATGGGACAAAGCTCACCGGTCCGAAAGATACCCGTGCCCGGGGCCAGCCAAGGTGAGATGGGCCGTCCGGGGGACTGGGCGCTTGCCATTGTGCCCGGTCAGCTTGCCCCGCGCGCGCCAGTGCAGCATCCGCGCGTCAAGACGCAGCGGCGCGCTCGATGGTTGGGTGTCTGATTGCAGCGACAAGCGCTGGGTTTTGTTAGGGGCGTCTCGGGGCATTGTGGTGCGCGCGCGGTTCAAAGCCGCCCGTGTGCGGCGGCGCCTGTCCCAATCGATAAAGAGTTACATTTCCTCGCTATCCTGGCAACCAATGCGTCTGGGCCTGCCCTGAGGAACGACGTTGCAATGTCGCGCCCCCAGGGGGGCCGCAGCGGCCACGTTGGGGGCGGCTCTGGAGGGCATGATATGTGCTCGAGAGCGTTTTGGGCCTGCCGCCACCTCGGCTAGGCGCGGGGACCTGCCTGAAACCATCGAAACATACCCGGACCTAGCTGGGGTGAGCTGCGGCACCCCGGCTAGGTACGGGTATGTTTTTGGGGTTTTCATGGGGCAACCGTACCTAGCTGGGGCGATCCGCAGACGGCCGTCCAAGGGGGGCGGCCTCTGGCGACCTCGCCCAGGGCACAGATTCGCGATGTCTCTGCATCGAGCAATTCGCGATAAGGCGGTTGTCGCGCAATGACGTTCGCGCCAGAGTTGTTCGCATGCGCCCCCGAGTGCGCGTTGACTCCTCAACGCCCGGATGTGTGTCTGGGGGCGCGCCTCCGCAGTAGCTGGTCTACATCGACAACATCCAACGCAGGGTCGGGCACTCCGCCGATTCGAACGCACGCGCGATCGGTGCTAACGTGCGCCCCGAGAAGACAGCGGTCTGCAATGCTCGATCGGCTGTCGTTTCTACACTTGTGCAGCCGCCGTCAGCTGCGACGAACCGCCCCCCCGGCCCCTTGCCACCCTGTCTAGGTAAGGGTACGGGTATCTTTCGCGCTCGAGAAAAGCGTGGGCGAAGTTTTCGGAGAGAGCGAAGCTCTGGGGCAAGCTCGGGGTGGGCTCGCTACTGTCCCTGGATGCGTACCGAGTGTTCATTGCCTCGGTGGTCATGTTCTGCGCCCAGCTGGACATCCTGCCCGACAGGTTCGTCGCGTGCGAGGAGGCTGCGGTGCGGGCTATGTTTCCGGGCTCCTGGGGATGGATGCCGCCTACGTTGGCCAAGTCTCTGAAGCTCGCGGCCTTCCCAAAAGAGCTGATGGACGTGGCGGCGGCGGCGCGCGCCGCGCGTGCCAGGGTCGCCGTGCACGAGGATTCTCGACGCGGCGGGCTCGCAGTTCGCAGTCGCGCGCGGTCCCTTCGGCTCGTTCTATCTCAGGGGGACAACGCCCCGAGAGTCCGTAGCTGGGGCCCCTGGGCGACGAGTTGCTTCATCCTCAACCTCGGCGCGGCGCTCGACGCGACCGAGGCCGCCTTCCCCAGCGACCCCAGCATCCTGGACGCGAGCCACCCGGATCACGAGGAGGTCGGCTGGCAGGCGGCAGTCTCGCGCAGATTCCGGCAACCTCATGAGTTGGGGCTCTCTGGCATCTTCGGAGGCGTCTTGATCATTGGATCGTTCCTGTGCTTCCTGGGCGGCGCGTCGACCGGTGGATTCGCTGCGGACATCCTTTCGGAGCTCGCCCCGCCCAGAGTTCTCTCTGCTAGGACCCGCGCGGTGCGCAATGGGTGGACCACGTCCCGGCGATTCCAGGGCTGTGGTGGCGAAGATAGCGTGAAACATTATTCCTACTGCGCCGTCTACCGCGCCCTCTCCAGGAAGCACCTCGGCTTACGTCGCCCGGAACTGGGTATGGAAATCGCGGAGTTCGTCGGTCTCGAGTCGGGCGCGTCTACGTGCAACGGCAGCTGATCGAACGTGGAGGTCATGTCTCTGGGAGCTGCGTCGGTGCACCCCGCTTCTCGCGTGCACGGCGCGGTCCGCCACGGCCTGTCGCCGACCAGCGGTGCGCGGGCGTTCTCCGGGTACCTCCGCGAGGCGCACCGCTGTCGCGCCAGATGGGCTGGGCTAGTCCAGCGCGCGCACAAGCGCGTGCGCCAGCAATAGAGCCTGCACAGCGACGCTGGCGCTCCCGCTACAAGGTGGGGGGCGGTCGCGGAATCTGCTGCTTGCATCCCGTCGGGGTCGCCCGACGCATTTTCCAGCAGCGCTTCCTTCCCTCTCTCTTCCTCCCCCTCTTCTCGTCCGTTCGAAGTCGGCTTCGTTTGCTTCCCCGTCGCGTGCCGGTCAACCATAAGGCTTGAATCTGCGAGCGTTATCACAGTATTTCTCTTCCTTCGCTGTTCTGGCGGCGCACTCGCCGCGAGAAGAACCGTGGGCGGTTTATCTCAGCGCCCAGCGCTTGGCCGCAGTCCGGCGGCCTTGCCCGGCCTCCCTCCTTCTCCTCCTCTTCGTCTTTCTCCTCGTCCTCTTTTCCTTTCTTGTCTCATGTTGTGTTGGATGTACTGGTTCGGCCGACTAGGCCATTCAGTAAAGGGACTGCCGCGCAACCCCTCGGCAGGCCTATGGTAGATACGCTGCAAGGCAAGTTCGTATCATTGGCCAGCGGGATTATCTCTCTCCCCCCCTCTTCTGTTCCTCCCCCTTCCCCTCCTTTTCCTCCTCCTTCGCTCGCCCGGGCAATAATTGTCACCGGATGCTCCTTTTTGTTTGCGTCGGTGCTTGTCCAGGGGGGCAGGATTTGTTGCCCCAGCCAGCGCCTACAGTAAGCAGCGTTGTTAGTGTGGCGTAGCCCGTTCCCGTCTTTCTCCTCCCAGATGTTTGGCCGGAGTTTCGGCCGCGTTCGCAGGGCAGCCTTGCGAAGATCATGGGGCGTGTATAGTATCGCTGTCCGCCCCCATTTCCTGCCCCTCAAAAAAAAAACGCGAAAGTGGATCTGGTGATGTTGGCGGGGGCCCAGCGGTGCCACCGCCGAATGGAAGAAGTGCTAACTAGCAGAGTTCAGGGGCGACTTGTGTTGGAAGCAGAGGCGACGACGGCTCAGCTCTCCAACAGGTCCACAGGATGCGCCATTCTGCTCGGGTCAAAGTTCGGCGAGCGAAACGCGAGGCAAGTTTGGGCGAGCCCGCCTGAGGCGGGGGGGCGAGCAGTGGCGGCAAGGATTCGCAGGGGACCGCTTGATGTGGCGGCGATAGTTATGTGCCTGCCGCCTCAGCCGAAGTACGCCGCCGAGCAGCCCCAATATACAGCCACGGTCAAATTGATTGGGAATTGGTGTGAGAATATTCTTCAGAGTCTACCGTGCAGGTGCATACCGTTGGTCTACGCTGACTTGATCGACAGCGTCTGCGCGCCCACCGTGGCTGGGAAGTGGACTCGAATCGAGACGTCAGCAGCTGGCGACGTTCGATGTCGGGAACGACGCCGAGGAGGGGCAGGGGGAGTTTTCAGGCACATCTATCAGAGACAGCCTATGTTCGCGATGAGTACGGTGAAGGCAGATCTAGAACTCACATGGTATGGAACAAAAGGCGTGAGTAGTTGTAACGACAATCTTTTTCTCCCACTGGGAATGACAGACATGATATCACGATGTTCTCCTCTGTTTGGGCTGGGTGCAGAATTACAGGCATTCAGAGCTGCAGGGCATGCAACCATTAGAGCAGGACGGTGTCGCGGCGGAAAGGAAGTTGCGCTGGGACTTGGATGGCATGATGAGATGCCTCAGACAGGGATATAGTAGAGGTGAGTTTCCATTGGCAGTGGAAGCTTCGTTGAATGAGAGTGAGGACGCGTGGAGGGCTATGTTGTCGTACGGACGCCCAGACGAGATCTTTCAGCACATGGGAGATGCGCTCGTGAAGGTCGGGCAACAGTTCTTCGGCCACCAGGTGTCCAGTAACCCCTTGTACAGACAGGAGGCTTCGGAACGTGCTGCACTTCTTCGCGCGCGAGGTCGTCTTCGACGATCCCGAATGGGCATGGGCGAGGATAGTGAAGAGTTATCAAATTGTATGCAGAGACTGGCGCAACTTAGCCAGAAGTGTCGACGTCGACGACAGCATCTTGCACGTGTGGCAACAAGGCTTGCTAGAAGAAACCGGAGAAGCATGGGAACGTCGTCACATGGCGGGGGCGCTGCGTCTCTCCTGAGCTGCGGCCCAAGCGTCGAGCAGTGCCATCTGGCACTACACCCGCAGAGTTATGGCTTCGTTGTCTTCGGCCTGAGGCGAACGTAAGCGCGGTGGGGCAGGGGCTGGGCTTCCAGCAGGTTTTCTCCAGAGATGCATCTCTTTGGGGGAATTCTAGAAGTGGGACTTCGGCTCATCAGGGCGACGAATCGGACGCCGATGAGATGGCGCTGTAGTTCGGGGGCGCAACTGAGAAAAACCGCGAAGCCAGGGCCGTTAGGAAGGAGGACGGTTCACGTTTTACCGGCGATGGGAACGGCGTTTTATTCGGGACTTATCTATGCGCCCCCGATGGCGAACGAGCATGCGTTTCGCCGTGGCCGTAGGAGAGACGACGCTATTTTCGCAGTTCAACTTCTTTGTTGGCGCCTTCGGCGAGCAGGGCACAGCTTTGCATGTACATTTAAGGACATGGCGAATGCATTCGCATGTGGGTCATGGGGGGAGTTGACAAATTCTGTGGGACTACATGCAGCCCCCGAAAATGTCGATCTACGCGTCAGCGATTCAAGAACAGCGTGATTAGATTGGAGTCCGTGGGGAGCGGGGTCTACTTGAAGTCGGGCGAGGGAGGAACGATGGGGGACCCATTTGTGGTGACTCTATTCCGAGGGACATTTTCGAGGCCGATCACGCAGTGGCTCTGGCGTCTCAGAGAAATCGACCCCTTATCTAAGGAGTTGATTGCGTGCGGGAGAGGTTTCCGCCAGACGTCGGCGCGGACTCGTGCGCCGACGACATTTTTCGAGCCCATGTAGCGGTGCAGTCTGCTAGCGTGGGAGAATTTGTTTCGGTCTTGGAGGAGGCGGACGGGGCGCTTTCGGAGGAGTTGCAGGAGTTCGGTGACGCTCAGACTTTTTCGAAACAAGAGCTCCAGCTTTGCTTCCAGGGGCCAGGGGCTACTAGATGTCGGCAGTGGGCGAGGGGAACGGGTCGGAGTAGGCTCTCAGGAGAACTTCAGGATGACGCCCGTTACTTGAGACTTAGAATTAAGTGGCAACATTCAGCGTTTGTAGAAGTTCGTCGTTGAATTCAGGCTACGGCTGAAGCGGATTTTTCCCTGGGTCAAGTTTGGAGTTTACTTGTTCCGTTCCGCTTGAAGCGGACGTTGTTCCTCAGTTTTGCCCAGGGCGCCGCGTTGACGGGTCTAGAACCAATGCTTCTGGCACCGAAAAGGTTTCGAGAACTCGGTGCACTCACTGCTAGATGTGGGAGGAATGCGATGCAGGGGGGGTGGGGGCGGCGATTATCGAGGAGGTTACGAGGATGATGACTTTATCAAACAAACAGGTCATGCAGCATTGGAGACTCGCAGGCTCGGCCACGGAAATGCATGTTCGCAGACTGGCGTGGCATCGCAGCTGGGCCCTCTGCCCAGAGTCTCATGTACAGGAGTTGTGCTTGCCTTTCGGCACAGTGCCCGTTGATGCAGGAGGCACAGCCCTTGCATGTAACGAGGTCGTGGGCTCCTGCGCGTCTCCGTGGCTGATCAGGCTGCAGGAGGACTTTAAGTTGGCCGCGGAGCGCGTGGATGATGGCAGGGTTTGTTCGCACATTGCACGCTCCCCAGGAAAATTGACCAGTAAGGAAACCTCGTCGGCCTTGGCTAGGTTAGACTTCTCGGAAATTCCATCTCGGGAGTTGTCGTTTGCTATCCCACTGGCCTATTACACCCAGGCTCAGGACACAGAGTTCCCCGAGGAGGTGATGGAGTTGCCCTGGAAATGTGACTGGGAGGTGGAAGGAGGTGAATGTGGGAGAGTATTTCAATCAAAACGGGATTTGATGAATCATATGCGCCGTGCACATACTGCACATAACTTGAGTTCACCAATTACGCCAACTAATCAATGTATGGTGTGCAGTAGGTTGTTTGTGTCTCAAGGTAATGCATGCAACCACTTGCAACGGGCTAATCTGGCGGGGAGGTGTGGAGGCCGGGGGGCTTCAACATTTCGGAAGGTGCAAATCCCATCGAGTTTTGGGTGCAGGGCTTGCGAATCCAGGGCGGGTGGGCTCGAAGATCTCAGTAGGCATTGGGCTGAGTGTCGCCTTCCACGGCTGGTCATCCTAACGTACCGTTCCATATCGATCGCGACAGAGATGCCAGAACAGGAGACGCTGAAGGTACCCGAGTGGATGCAGGCCCCATCATCAGAAGGCAAAGCCCCTAAGGAGCGCAGGGCAGGCGAGAAGGCGGCGCTCGCCAAGCCCGCGGGCTCCAGTTTGGCTCAGCTCGTCACCTTTCTCGCAAAGTTGGTGCTCTCAGACAGCTGACATCTGGCCGACGGGGGAACAGGGCTGGCAACCGCTATGGAGGAGTCGGGGCAGCAGCACAGCACCGTATCGCAAATTTTAAGAGGAAAGCAGAGATCAGGCGATCAGGTCAACTGGACGGCGCGCGGGGCACCATTCATACAGATATTCATACAGATATTCAGGCAGACAAAAAGGGGGCTCCAGGGTGGTTTCAACCATTCCAGGCGATGTGGACGGACAAAATCAGTACTATGGGAATGGCGGAAGTAGGCAGCGTGGTTTTACACTGGCAATGGAAGCGCAACAAAGGCAAGCAGTCGGAGTCAGAGCAGAACAGGGGCAGGGTCATCTTCGTGATCGACACGTCCAGCCCGTTCGGTCTCCAGTTGCAGACGGAAGTAAAGAAGATGCTCCTGGGTCTCAAGGCGGAGCGCAAGATCGGACCAGCCCCCCGAGGGCCGTTGGAGAGGGATGCGAGCAGGTTGCGAGCAGAGCTGAAGTCGGCAGCAGCGTGAGGAGGGAGAGGAGGGACAGCAACAGTCAGACTGAGCAGAGTGAGAGCGCAGGTAGGCCTTCTCAGCCCAGCAGTAGTAGGGGACAGGAGAATTCTGTTCGACGGAATTTTTAAGAGCAGATGCGTGCTAATGCGAGGTTGTCCGAGCTGATTGCGCGGGGATTGTTTCCGATGTTTCGGGCCCGAGCCCCCCAGCCCCCTCAGCCTATAGCCCTGAAATCGAGAGCGCCCCCGCCATCCAGAGGGAGATTTTGCGCCGAGGGAGAGGCAGGAAGGGGAAGGGCAAAGGAAAGGGCAAGGGCTGGTAGCAGTGCGTATTGGTCCCCAGCGCGGGCCCCTCGTCAGGCTGCGCGCCGCATTCGGGGGTGCTCGTAGGGGCGGCGCGGCGTGCGTCGAGAGCCGCAGGCCGCGCTGGAAGGTAGGCGGCCGTAAGTATCGCCCCCCAGAGTTCACTCGCACTGCGCGCGTTGTTAGGTAGTTCGCCTGGCAGTCGATAGGCAGCAGCAGACGAACTCCCACGGGCCTGATCCTGATCCTCCTCCTCCTCCTCTGCCTCCTCCTCCTCTCGGGCCAGACGAAAGGGGTGGGTGGGAAAGGGGGGGTTGCGAAATCTTCTTCGTGCAGCTGTCTTCGGCCCCGCCGTTGGGCCCATTCCTCGGTGCGTAGCCGCCTCTGGCGCCGGAAGGCGCCGGGGGAATCGGCTACGTGAGCTGATTCTCGAACCCCCGCTTTGCTATCCCCCTCTTTCGCCCGGGCCCGAAAGTTGAATTTTCCCTTCTGTCGGAGGAACGTTCAAAACTAGTTCAGACATCGTCTGGTGACGATTTTGTAGCATTGTTTGGCCATATTGGGGTAGCATTCTTCGCCCAAGATCCCCCTATAGGGGGACATGCCCGACCTAACCCAAGGTTGAACACCGCCGTGCTGCTCGCCCAGCCCGGCAAGCAAAGACTCGAGATCCACGTGCCCCGTTTTGCGAGCCACCAGTGCCACGAGTTCACCCCGCTGTTTGTGGAGAGCAATGGCAGACGCAATGCCGAGACTGCTTTTTTGATCGTCCCGCTTTTTGGTGTGATCCCGTCGACTTTTCTACGCGTCAGAGGTCGTGGGTCTCAGGCTGCGGCCTATTTGGGCCCGTCGGCTGCGAGACCACCACAAGGGATGGGGGGTTTTAGGCCCGCCATAAAGCGGGGGCATCGCTCTGATCTGACAGAGAGATGCGAGTTGCACGCTATCGTGACTAGCTTGCGATGCTTGAACCTCGGAGCTAATGGCATTGCATTTGCCTGCGCCGACGCTTCTGCCGCCTACAACACTGCATTTGCCTACGCCGCCGCCGCCAAACATATGACACACGACGAGCTGCGTACCAAATAACCAAGGTTCAAAAAAAAACAAGGGCTGCGTAAAACGCAGCCAGGTTTTGAGGGTCATCATGAGTGCGGCGTTCGCAGCCACAGCAAATACGACCGCGAAGACAGCAAATAGGACGTCGAGAACGGCAGCCACGACCGCGACCTCGAGCGCAGCCAATGCGACGGCGAGTGCCGCACTTGTGGATCCTAGAGGTTCCCCCCTTTGGCACAGACGGGCCCCTGGGCGACGCTGCCTTCCAGACCTACGATGGCCACCTGCGCTATGTGGGACCCCAGGACTACGGCCGCGTTGGCTACGAGGGCCAAGAAGGCGACCCGGACTGCGGTTGCAACGGCCGCAACCGTATCCAGGGCGACTACATCCCAGGCGAGGTAGAAGGGGATTGGCTTCGGCTGGCCCCCTTTTCTCCCGGACTGAGGACCCGGCATTTTGAGGAGGGGTGACCTAGAGGAGGAAAGGGTACTCCGAGAATGCGTTGTGCTACCACGGCTCTGGGCCACCAGAGCACTTAGCAGAGCGAGGGCCACGCAGAGCAACGCTAAATGCCAGAACGGCCACCTGCAGAGGTCGGGGAAGCGCCAGAAAAAGGGCTTGGAGAGCCCCCGCAGAGAGACATGGGCCACAGGCGGGAGTGCAAGAAAGCAGCGAGCAGAGCCACGCGGGACTCTTGCAGGGCTGCACGGGCGACCAGCGGAGCCAGGAGGGCCACTCGCCGACTTGCCTGGCCATCGCCTAGAACTTATGATGCGGCCGCCAGATGAGCTGCGAGGGGCACCAGCTGAGCCGCGTGGATCACGCTGAGCCACGAGAGCCCCAGGCAAAGCTACAAAAGCCACCAGCTGAGCCACCCGAGCACCACTCGAATTACGAGAACCACCCGAAGGAATACAGGGGCAGCAACCTGAGCTACGAGGGCCGCGAGATAAGCTTCGAGGACCACCAGCAGGGCCACCAGGGCCACTCGCTGCATGATCAGGGCCACCATCCGAGCTACGACGGCTACTGGCTGAGCTACGCGGGGCATTCGCATAACTACGAGTGCCTCAAGTAGAGCGGACAGTGCCACGAGCCGAAGTACAATGGCGCGAGCAAAGCCACAATATCCACCAGAACAGCTACGAGCACCATTTGCGGAGCTACGAGCGCAACAGGTTGAGCTACGAGGGCCGAGAGCAAAGCTCCCAGAGACTCCCAGAGCTCAGCTACATGGGCCACAAGTTTTGCTTCGGGGGCCACAAGCTGAGCTACGATGTCCACCGGCAAGGGCTACGAAGACCAACAGTTGATTTACGATGGCCACGAGCTTGGCTAGGAAAACGGGGCGAGCAGAGTTCCGAGTGCCACAAGCTGAACTACGACAGCCACCAACTGAGCCACGAGGAACCCGAGCTGTGCTTCAAGGACTATCACCTGAGCTACGATGGCCACAAGCAGGGCTATTATGACCACCGGCTTTGCTGCCAGGGCCACCAGCTGACCCACGGCGATTGCCGCAAGTTGAGCTCCGCGGGCACTGGGCTGAGCCTCCCAAGACGGACTCGCCCGAGGATGTCTAGGAAAGCGACGATCAGAGCGAATCCATCTTCAGCATGTGCGCCGTACGGGAGGGTTAGGGATTCCCTTGGTCGACGATAGACGTGGATGCAGCGATCACCGAGGATTTCGCCACCTGAGGCATCCTCGAATTTATGAGCTCCGTTCAGACCAAGCTCCACGACACGCAGGTACCCATAGATACCAACGCCCTCGACCATTCGACGGTCACGAGATGGTCCGCGAGCTGGGCCTTGCTTGAGCCATCAAGGCATTCCAGTCCGCCCACGACCACTACGAGGCGCATAGGGACCAGCTACTTGTGCCCTGGCGGCCCATGCCTTGCTCCGGCCTGCTACGACAGCAGGATGCGGGTGAGAAATAGAGGGGAGGGGGAGCGGGAGGAGGAGAGAGAGCAAACTGGTTTTCGAGAGCTGCAAGAGGGCTGCCGGACTTGAGCGACTTTCGACGGAGAACAAGCGCGAACAGGTGCGTCGAGACGGCGCTGTGGCTCGATATGTCAGATCAATACGTGGCTTAAGAAGCGCTCTTCCGCCGCCCAACTCTTTCGGCTGCGTGGCCAGACTCTGAAGATTTGGGCGAGAATGAGACGATGGTCATGATGATGGTGGTCCGGATGGTGATGGTGATGGTGATGATGTTCATGAGGATGGTTGTGCTGGTGTTGTTGGCATGCTGCCGATGATGATGGGTGGAGGAGGAGGATAAGGAAGTGGAGGAGGAGGGGGAGGAGGAGTTTCTAGGTTTCTCGGTTAGCCCCATGTGCGCCCGCTCAGGGGCCCAAGGCCCAAACATAAAACACAAGGCCACCGACGAGGACGGCGAAATGCAAGGGCGCCGCCCTCGATGATCTGATCGCTTGGGCCCTGCTCCCCTGTTCCTTCGAACTTCCCCAGTATCCCTTCTGCTCCTCCCCTCCTCGCGCTGCTGCTCCTGCAGCATCCCACCTCTTCCAGCCACCACCTGCTTTTCCGCCTTCGCCCTCCCTTCGCCCTGTCTCCGCCTCCTCACCATCCCTCTCCCGTCTTCTCGCTCCGCTCCGCTTCTTCGCAACTGCCCCCTCCCCAACCCACCGCCAGCGTGTCCGTGGGGCTGGCTTGGTGTTTTGCCCGCCCGAGATACTCGAGCGCGAAGTCACCTGCACCTTCGAGTCATCTGTTTCTTCTGTCTTAACGAACATCGATCTTGTTAGGTTTGTACAAGATTTGTGTTTCTTATGTGTTTAATACATGTGTGTGTTACTTAGGTGTGTACCAGGTTTGTTATATTGTGTCAGATGTGTTATTCTCAGTTGTTGTATTACCTATGTGTTTAGGACCTATGTGTTAAGATTTTCTTAGGTTTGTACAAGGTTTGCTATATGGTTTCTTATGTGTGTTCGGACATATGTTTATTATGTGTTCGGTTTGTACCTGCTTCCCTCGGAGGGCCGATGTCACCTTCGCGGCCGGCGCTTCCGACCCGAAGTCGTTATCCCAGGCGATCGTGCTGCAGGGGAGTTGGGCGGATCCCTTCCACAGGGCGTTTCGCGGCTGGCGCTTCTGACTCGAAGTCATTCTCCCAGGCGATCGTGCTGCAGGGGAGTTGGGCGGATCCCTTACACAGGGCGTCTCCGTCCTCTAAGGGCGGACCATGCCGCTCGACATGCTCAAGCTCGGCGGCGCTTCCCATGCCGCTCGACATGCCGCTCGACATGCGCATTCCCATGCAGCTCAAGCTCTTAAGGGCGGCCCGTGCCGCTCGGCATGCTCAAGCATCTGTGGATGCACGGCGGCGCTTCCCCTCGGCCGCGGCCGCAGGGAGGAGGGGGGGCGGCTCCGGTTCGGAGACGTGCTCTCCCTCGGCATGCTCTTTGGGGCTATCTCGTGATATTTTGCACGCCCAGGTGCCCGCGGCAAAGCTCCGCCCCGCGGCCAGCGAAACACGCGGTGTGTGCCCCCCCCCCTCGCCCCCCCCCCCCCGAGAACCCGCCCGCGACTCCGCCGCGAGCGACCCCTCTCGCCCCCACCTCTCGAGAAGCTCTCTCTCGGGGCTGGGGGCTGCCCAGATGCGGAAGGAGGTAAGCAAGGAGGAGGGGGGAGGCGGCTTGGCATCGCTCAGAGATGTGCGTTTTGTCCTCGGCGCGGGCCGTTGAGGAGCATCTTGGATTGCTGTCGAAAGTGAACGCACGAAATCGAAGAGTGCACGAGGAATGAACGTTCGGGCGATGGCCAGGAGGAGGAGGAGGAGGAGGAGGAGGAGGAGGAGAAGCAGGATGAGGGGGAGGAGGAGGGGGGGGGACAATAAGGGACTTAGGACAGGCGCTCAGGTGGGGATACATCAGCCCCGAAGCGCCCGAGAGGGGCCCGATAGCCCACCCGCCAAGGAGCGTGTGGAGTCGCTGTCGGGGACCCATCGCTGATCTTGTCCTCCTCCTGCTCCTGCTCCTCCTCCCGCGCCGGTCCCCCCTGCCGCTGCCGCCTCCCCCCTGCCCGCCGCCAGCGGGCAGGCCTGCGCCACTCGGGTTCGGGGCCGGGGCCCGCTGCCCCCGGACAGCCGAAGGCATGCTGCCTGCAGTCCGCGGCCGCAGCGCTGCCGACGTCTTCCACGGGTGTGTGCGGTGTCCGCTCGTGCCACCTTTTGATCCATCTGTCCCGCTGCCGCCTCGGCTCGGTACTGGACGCTCCTATCCGACAGGGCCAGCGCCGCTCGCCCGCGGCGCATGGGAACAGGGATCGCTCCCCTCTTCCTGCTCGTCCTCGACCAACGGACATCTCAGCAGGTTCGATTTCGTCGGTCGTTAACCTACATCCACAGTGAGTCCCTCGTCCGTCGGATGGTATGCCAAAAATGCGGTACACGGAACACTTGGGGGAAATTTTGGCGTCGCGGCCGGCCAAAACAGCAGTGGCTTGCAGACGTGCACAGCGTTTGGCAGCACATCCGGGCAGCTTTCTGCTATGCAATTAAGCCGTTCTGTCTTCTCTCCTCCCCCTTCTGTCTCTCCCACCGCGGTTTCGTGTTGCAGTGTAAGACATGTATTGCATCGGCGGCCTTAAGCGGTTGTCGTGCCAACGAGTGTTGCTGAATGTACGGCTTGTTGCTGTTGCAGTTGCGAGGCCGAAAACTAGGATCGTCGCCTGGATATCATATTGTTTGCGTGATAGAAAAGTGGGGCTTCCCCTTCCGGGTCGAGCATTTTTTTATGCGCTTCACACCTTGAACAAACAACCTGTTCCCCCCTTTTTTTCCGAAATTCTCCAAGACAACTCAAATCAGTCCGCCCCCACATCATACCAGCCCCGTGGCCGCCCGTTCTCTATGTATATGTGCAACCGTAGTTGCCATACACATGCGTACCAACAAACATGAATACGCACGTGCATGCATATATACACACGTACACACATACATACCATCGAACAAACACACAACCAACCACACCTGCATATATGCATCTACATAAGCACATCCATGCATCCAAACATACACATACACATATATACATATATGCTTATCAACGTATACATAGAAAACACACGTTCATGCATACACACGCACGTACACATACACCCATACACGAATACATGCGCATACAAACACATATATATATATATACACATATATATATATATGTATATATGCACATATGCATGCATTATATATGTATGTTCAGGCGCACGTGCGTTCCATGTATACAAACCGACATACACATACAAGCGTGTTATGGAGTATGCGTTCATGTTGTCTCTAACTTGATTTTAACAGTGGTGATTTTGCTTGCAAACCACACCCAAATCAGACCCCCCTTTCTCTTGGGATCGCTCGGGCGTGTGCATATTGCAACGGTGAAGAACTTCGAAGAGTGCCCTGGACCGTTTTGCGAAAAATGAGCGCGCGAAACTGAAAACAACGCAGGGAATGGACCTCCGACGGACGGCGACTTGTGGAGTCGGAGGCACGGAGTGACTCGCCACCCCGACCTCCTTCTCCTCATCCTCCTCTTCCTCCTGTTCCTGCTCCTTCTCCCTCTCCTCCTCCTCTGGGAGCCCGTTCTTTTGTCATCCCGCTGCCCCCCATGCCTGGGCTCAGCAAGAGCGATCCCGGCTCCGCCCGTGCCTATAGGGGACCGGGAGCGACTCGTCCGTGCTGTGGGGACTCCTGGACGCGCTCTCGCTGTGCCCCCGCCCCGCCAGGGGCATTCGGGGAGGGGACTTTGCAACCCAGAGCCCCACGCGTTTTGAAACGGTCGCGATGGGATTTTTGTTCACCATTTTCGGCCTCGGGGGGCCCTCGCCGAGCCTCGGGGCCGTCAAGAGACGACACAGGATGAAAAACCAGTCCCGGGGAAAGGGTCGAGACATCTGGCGGTCGACGTTGTGAGAACATCACCTCCTCCCATCCGAAATATTGACCTTGTCGGGTGCACAGGTCTGGAAGGGGTGCGCAGCGCTGGTGTGCGCGGGTATGCGTGGGGTTGTTCTACTCCGGTGACTGGCCAATCCCCCCCACCCCCACCAGATAACCCAGGTTGTCACCGAGAGAAGTGGTAAACAGTCTCAATGGTGGAGGATCTCAGGGGCAACGGTCGGGGGGATAGGTTTCGGGGGGGATGTATCGATTCGCGATCGCCCATTCATCGCCGATAGAAAATCCGATAGTGACCCGATGGCGGACCCCAACCAGGGAATAACGGATGCGGAGTCCAGATCGGGGGTTTAATCGCACGAAGTATTTAAGAACCTTCCTTTTTTCCAGCTTGAGGATATTTTCCCGCACCGGGAAGCGTTATCCCCGTACTGGAAGGATGATGTTTTGAAAACTCGCACGGACTTCGCTGACGGAGGGCGGCTCGTTGCTCCCGTTTCAGCGCTGCGCGCATTGGTCTAAAACATTTGCAAGCGTGTCACGGAGTGGGGGTGGCTTGTTGCTCCCGCCTTCGCGCCGCGCACCTCCGATTCAAAGAATTGCGAAACAATCACGGATGGAGGGCGGCTCGTTTTCAAAATGTAGTTGTTGCTACAGCGCCGCGCACAATCGCTTCAACTTGTTTGACAGATTTTCAAAGATTGAGGGTGGTTCGTTTTCAAATTGTTGGTATCGCTTGAGTGCCGTGCACATTAAAAAATGCGAGGGTTTCGCGAATGGAGGGCGGCTCGTTTTCAAACTGTGGTTATCGCTTTAGCGCCGCGCGCATTCGTGTTGAAAGTATTGCAAGAGCCTCACGGGTGGCGGGTGGTTCGTTTTCAAAATGTTGGTCCCGCCTCAGCGTTGAGTACATTCGATTTAAAGGCTTGCAAGAGCTTCACGGATTGACGGCGGCTCGTTTTCAAAACGGGGTTCTCGCCCCAGCGCCGCGCACATTCGTTCTCAAAGCGTTGCAAGAGCTTCACGGTTGGAGGGCGGATCGTTTTCAAAATGTGTTTCTCGCCTCAGCCGCGCGCGCATTCGTTTTCAAAGCGTGACAAGAGCTTCACGGGTGGAGTGCGGTTTGTTTTCAAATTGCGTTTATCGCTTTAGCGCCGCGCGAGTGCGTTCTCCAATCGTTGTAAGAGTTTCACGGATTGAAGGCGGCTCGTTTTCCAAAAGTCTCTCGCGCTTTAGCGCCGCGCGCATTCGTGTTAGAAAGTGTTGCAAGAGCTTCACGAAGGGAGGGCGGCTCGTTTTCAGAATGCGGTTCTCGCCCCAGCGCCGCGCACATTCTTTTTGGCAGCGTTACAATAGCTTCACGGATGGAGGGCGGCTCGATTTCATAATGTTCTCGTTTCGTTGCCGCGCAGACTCGGCGCAAAATTGCGCAGGATATTCACGGATGGACGGCGGCTCGTTTCCAGAATGCGGCTCTCGCTCGGGCGCCGCTTAAGAACTATGACCCCTACGGCTTATGGGCCCGATGAATCCCATGCGCCAGATGCTTTATACGTCCTATGAGCTCGATGGGCCCTGCGAGCCACATGGGCCCCATCAGCTTTCCTGAGCCCCATGACCCACATGAGCCCTATGAGCCGTATGAGCGAAGGGTCGCCATGTTGGCAAGGAACCTGAAGTGGACCCTTTAACAGTGACCAGTCAGATGTCGGGTGACCCGCCCGCGCGTGGGTCACCCGATTGCGCGCGGGCGCGGACGCGCACGTGACCAGCTTTGCAACGTCCACCATGGAGAAGTCGCCTTGTTGGCTTGGGAACTGAAGTGAAATTTTGAAGGTGGCAAACCAGATTTCGGCTGGCCCGCCCGCGCGCGTGTCACCCGATTGCGCTCGCGCGCCAGCGCGGAAGCGTGCGTGGGGATTTCTCGACTGTCCACAATGGAAAAGTCGCCATGTCGGCGCGGAAACTGAAGTGCTTTCATGGTGACCAACCAGATTTTTTGGTGACCCGCCCGCGCGTGGGTCACCCGATCGCGCGCGCGCGGACGCGCGCGTGGCGCGTTCTGTATTTCCCGCGGTTGGAAATTCTCCGTTTTGGCTTTGAAGCTGCAGGGAACCAGCGCCGGTGACCAACCGGATTTCGGGTGACCCGCCCGCGCGTGGGTCACCCGATTGTGCTGGCGCGCGCGTTCGCGCGGACGCGTGCGTGGGAACTTCTGCATTTGTTGACAATGGAAAAGGTCGACGCGCCCAGAAACTAATGTGAAACGCTAACGTTGACCAACCCGATTTCGGGTTACCCGCCCGCGCGCGGTCACCCGATCGCGCTCGCGCGCGCGTGCGGATGTGCGCGTGTATTTTTTTGTTTTGTCCGCAATGAAAAAGTATCGTATTGGCTTGGGGATTGAAGTGGCCCCTGGACGGTGACCAACCAGATTTCGGGTGACCCGACCGCGCGCGGGTCTCCCGATCGCGCTTGCGCGCGCGGAAGCGCGGAAGCGCGCGCGGGTCATTCTTTGTTGTCCGCAATGGGAGAAATGCCATGCCAGCTTTAAAACGGAAGTGAGACCATGACGGTGACTCACCAGATGTTGGGTGGCCCCTCCGCTCGTGGTCACCCCGTCGCGCTCGCGCGCGCGCACAGGCGCGCGCGGGCTGTTGTTGTCCGCAAGGCAAAATTCGCCATGTCGGCCTGGAAACGGAAGTGAAACCTGAACGGTGACCAATTGGATTTCGGGCGACCCGCCCGATCGCCGGCGCTGGCGTAGCTCGGCCAGCGCAGGCTTCCGGCGCCCTGCTGCTGAGAGTGTCTAGTATTGGAAGTAGTCTTATTGTTCTTACTTCTACTACTTTCACTATGTCTTTTACTACTACGTCTTCTAAGTATTACCAGGATATCTACTAGCGCTCCTTTTGCTCAGGGCTCTTTTCATCGCTGGCGACACTCTTTTTTCCACGACGATTGCAATTAGGAAGCACTTCTGTCGCATTGCCGAATCGCGGGCATGACTTCTTGCCCGTCCTCCAGTCGCGGGTTCGATGCCCTGGGGCGGGCCGCCCCCTCGGACGGCCGATGAAAATCAATTTTCCATTCGGGATTGCAGCGGAAACCGCGCTGGGCGGCGGCGGATTGGAAGGGGGAAGAGGATGCTTCGGATTCGTGTTCCCATCCAAGAAGCATCGCGTCGCGCTACTTGACTCCAATGCCACCGCTGACAAGATCATGGGCGTTTCCTTACGTATAGGCCACCGCTATTGCGCTATTGGTAGTGCGGCTGCATTGCAGTATTACATTATTAGTATTGTTTGAAGTTTTACTAAGTTTGTAATTGTTGGTTCTTAAGTTATGTATTAAGGACAAAACTCCACGCTTCGTCGGATGGCAGGAATTGGTTACTTTTCCGCGCCCCCGCGCTGTCTCGCCGGCGGGAATTCGGATTTTCGGGATTCTGTGGCGATGGAGATATCGCCCCGCGCGGGGTGGGCGCGACGCCATGGGATGGGCCGCCCGCCCGTTTGGACGGCCGACCAACGTCAATTTCTATTTCAGGGTGGCAATGGGAATCGCGCAGGGCGGGGGCGGTGCGGATGGGGGGGGCGGGGGGGGCTTCGGATTCAAGCTCCTCTCGAAGACTTATAACGCAGTGCTGCTTACTACGCGTGCGGCTAGTGTCTGTATTCTGGATTGGTTTCCTACGTTAAGATGTGAGTGCCTGCGTTTGTATTAGTGCGATGGCATTGCATCAAGTACTCGTTATGACTACGACTAATATTCGTACTCTTCGTACTACTTACTAGGTGGTTCTTTGTTATCGTTGTGTATTTATGAAGACATTACATCGCTTCGCCCGATGGCGGCACTTGTTTATATCGTCAGCATTTGGGCGATTTCTCGCGGGCGTGACTACTTATGTTCGCGGTTCCGCGGCGCTAAAGACAACTTCCGCGCGGGGCGGGCGCGTCGGCGCGGGGCGGGCGCGACCGACTGACGTCCTCGGGCGGCGGCGAGAATTGCTTAAAGCGCGAGCGGTGAGCAGAAAGAGAATGGCAGCATTGGGCCCGGCCCCGTCGCTTCGTCGAATGGCGGGGGTCGGTTCTGCTCCGCGTTTCCGCGATTTCTCGCGGGCGGGGAGTATTAATGTCGGTTCTGCGGTGCTCGATGCATCGCCCCGCGCGGGGCGGGGGCGGCGCCTCGGAGCGGGCCGCCCCCGCCGTCGGCCGACGAACATCGATGTCTCGTGCAGGGCGGCGGCGGGGGTCGCACAGGGCGGGGTCGGCGGGCAGAAACAGAGGGGGCGCCGTGGACTCGCGAGAGGTGGGCGTCTCGGGGGGGGGCGGGGGAAGCTGGATTTGCATGCGTGCGTCGTGTCAGTGTTCTACGGCGCGCGCAGACAGGGGCCGCGACGGGCTCGGCGCGTGCTTTTCCCTGGTTGATTTGCGGCTGCAGCCCGGGCGCCTCGGCTCGAGCCAGTGGGGCTCGCCCCATTGCCTGCGGCGCCGGCGCCGTCAGTGTCGCTGGCGCCGCCGCGGTCAGGTAAGTAGTCAGCCAGATCATTGTCGCGCTTTCCGCCCCGGCGCGCCGGGCTCCAGGCGGATCTCGGAGGCCCGCGCCGCCCGGCGCCTGAGTCGGCGCTGGCGCGCGTCAAGTCTGCGCGGGCCCCGCCAGGGCTTGGAGGTGCAGCGGGTGCCGGGCAGCAGCCAGCGGCCCCTCGGGATTCGGCGGCGCGCCGTGGCACCCGCGTGCTTTCAGTTTTGAAGCGCCGCTCATGGTCTGTCAGCCCGACGCCTCTGGGACTGAGGAAAGCTGGGTCTGGGGGGAGATGCGCCGCGATGCCGGCGCGCGCGCCCGGAGAAGAAGCACGAAGAGTTCCCTGTCTCAGGCGCCAGGCGCCCGAAATCGTCGGACCCAGACGACCGCGGCATCTGCGGGCGCGCGCGGGAAAAGGAGGTGCGAAACTGCGATTTCAGATTAGTTTCGCGCTGGGCGCGCAGCAGCGCCCGATGCAGCCGGCGCTGCTGGCGCTGAGATGCCGCTCGAGATCTTGCATTTCGACGCCCCTGGGACTGGCGAGGGCCCGATCAGCGGGGAGATCTACCGCGGCGAAATCGTTCAGGCGACCATGTGACATAACGACTACCAGCAGCTCTTGCCCTCAGGCACCGCAGCGAAATCTCCTAGCCCCGGCGATTGCGCGGTCAGCGCGCGTTCGTGAAAGGGCGAGGGCGATCCGTCAGTGGCGGCTTCAGATCAGTGAATCGCTGAGTGGCGAGGCCAGGCCATTGCAAGATCAGCTGAGCCCGGCTGATTTGTTTTTTTGCGGCAGGAATACTTGAAGGGGCCGTGCCGGGCGCTTTCGGTGGATTCCGCGCAGCCTTGTCAGTGACGCAGCCAGGGGGCTGGGAAGGGGGGGGGGGAGGAAGAGAGGGGGGGGGCGGGCGGGGGGGGGGGGGGGGGCATGGAGGAGGAGAAGGTGCCAGGAGGGAAGGCTTGCAGCGCTTCGCCGAGGAACGGCTTTCAGCGTTTATCCGAGGAGCGGCCGTCGGCGCTTGGAACTTTTTGGGCGAGCCGGCGCTTAGCACTTCAGTGCTTGCACTGTCGGGGCCCGCGTTCTTTTTTGAGAAATAAGCGCAATGTGCGCGGCGCTAAGGCGAGAGCAATATTTTGAAAACGAGCCTCCCTCAATCCGTGCAGCTCGTGCAATGTTTTCACAGCGGATGCGCGCGGCGCTATGGCGAAAACCATATTTTGAAACAAAACCGCCCGAAATCCGTGAAGGTCGTGCAAATTTTCAATAACGGATGCGCGCGGCGCTGCGGCTATTTGTTTCTTAGTTGTGTTTGGAGTTTCGGTTTCTCTGGTTTGCTTTCTTACCAGATTTCGGCTTCGAGACTTGTCATACTTCTTTGAAAGTTTGTGATGTTTTGTGGTTATGGCTTAAAGATGTGTTGAAGTGCGCGTGGGTGCCTGACTTTCCCAGGTTTTGGCTTCGATTTTGTTTTTTTTGGGGTGGGGGTGAGATTTAGCCAGTTTTTGCTGGGATGTGTTTTGAAGTTGTGATAGTTTCCGCAGGTTTGGGTTTAGAGTTTTTGATTCAAAATGAGCTTGAGTTTCTTCGCGCGATATGGTGGTGGACCGCCTGTAGTCGTCGTTGTCGGATCTAACGCTACGGCGAAAACTAGATTTTTAACCGGGCCGCACTCAATCATTGAAGTCCGTGCGCAGTTGTTCTAGCGAGTGCGCGCGGCACTAAGGCGAGATCTAGATTTTGAGTCCGAGTCGCCCTCACTCCGTGAAACTCGTGCACAGTAAGAAATGTCACATGCGCGCGGCGCTTAGGCGAAAAGTAGATTTTGAAACCGGGCCGCCCTCAATCCGCGACAGTCGTGCAAAGTTCAAAGGCGAATTTGCGCGGTGCTGAGGCGAGAGCCATATTTTGAATATGAGCCGCCCTCAATTCGTGAAACCCATGCAATATTTTATAGCCAGTGTGCGTGGCGCTATGGCGAGAGCCATATTTTCAAACCGGTCCGCCCTCAATCCGTGAAGGTCGTGCACACTTTCTCGTAAAAGAAGCGCGCGGCGCTGAGACGAGATGTATATGTTGAAACCGAGCCGCCTTCAATCCGTGAAACTTGTGCGCGTTGAAGGTGGCTGCGCGCGCGGCGTTATGGCGGGAGTTCTAGTTTGAAACCGAACCGCCTTCAATCCGCGAAGCTCGTGCGCGTGTATAAAAAAAGAAAACCATACAAACAACAAACAGGAAACAATGCGCGCGGCGCTGGGGCGGGAACTACATGTTGAAACCGGGCCACCCGCAATCCGTGAAATTCGTGCACTCTTTGACAACCGAATGCGCGCGGCGCCAAGGCGAGAGATAGATAAGCACAAAAAACGAGCCGCCCTCAATCCGTGAAGCTCGTGCAATTTTTTTCAGTGAGTATGCGCGGCGCCGAAGCGAAAACTACATTTTGGAAATGGGCCTGGGCTGGGCGGATTGTTTTGGTCCGTGGTCCGGACGGTCCCAGGGGTTGCGACATGGAACGCAGAGCTGGGGACACCTTGAACAATCGTGGGGATGGGGGGAGAGGCGGAGGAGGGGAGGAGGAGGAGGAGGAGGAGGAGGAGGAAGAGAAGGAGGAGGAGGAGGAGCAGGAGCAGGTGGACGAGGAGGAGGAGGAGGAGCTCGAAGAGGAGGAGCAGGAGGAGGACTCGGGGGAGGAGGCAGGGGCGTCCTCGAAGGAAACTCGGACTTGGGGTCCTCTTGGGAGGCTCGAGTATCGATGTTCGAGGTTTCCTGCCTTTTTCGTCGGTTCCAATCTGTTCTCTGGCATCGGGATGCTGCCCAGCAGCTGCACCTCGTCGACAGATTTTCGACGGTGCAAGGATCGTCTGGCACGGCTGTCGGACGCCTGAGGTACCCGGATCCCAGTTTTCGTATAGGGTGGGTATGTCCACGGGTAGTAGTATTTTTGTAAGCCTCCCAAGCGGGGTCCGAGTAGGTGGGGTCGGCGGATCGCGACGAATCGCCGATGCATCTGCGATGCGGTTCGATGCGGGTCCCGCTTTCCTCCACGCGGACGGCGCCGAGGCACCGCCGACGTCGCCAATGATTCGGCGATGCATCGGCGTTGTATCACTGATGCGTCGGCGATGCGGCGCAATCCTCAAACCCCATCTACTCGGACCCCATCTAGGAGGGCTCCACAGTCAACCCGCATAGTAAGGATGGACAACCCTCTGAAAGGCACCTTTGCATCATTTGCCTCCTCGGTCTGGCAGCGCCCCGCTCGAGGAGCTTCGGAATCTGATTCGGGCCGACCGTACTCGGACCCCATCTAGGAGGCCTCTGATTTGCTGGCCGGGGCCGTGAGTGTTCTAAGAACCTTTTGTTATCTCCACGACAAGTTCTGAGGACATTTCTGGCTGGGGCTGTCTTGTTTGAACACATCGGGCTTGTGGTCTAAGAGCATTGTTTTTGTTCTTAGAACATTTGTTGGGTTCTAAGAACAATTCATGGTAGGACTACCGGAACGGTCGGTCCCTGCTGAACTCCTCCTGCCCCCTCCGGTCACGCAGGTCCCCCGTGGGCCCCCTGCAGCCTCCCCGGCTGGAACCATTCCCCCTCTCGGAGTCGTGGGTGGTGGGGGCTCTCTCCACCCACCTCCGAGGTGTGAGCGGGCCGCACGTTGGCGGGCCGCGGGGTGTTTGGGGCGCGCGGCGTTGGCGCGCACTCCCGCCGGCACGGGTGAGTGGCCTGAGGAGGGGCAAGAGCCACTGAGCAAGGACAGGTTGCTTACGTTTTTGGTGGGCTTGCGCCCACAGTGTGCGTGTGTGTGTGTGTGTGTGCGCAAGCGGGCAACATTCTTCCTTGATTTGAAGAAAGGTGGTGTGGGAGGCTCCTAGCAGTTGCCACTCATGGCAGAGCCCGATCGGGGCCGACCGGCGGGTTCTTTCGGCGTCCGGCGCCACCCCGGCCAGGTACGCGAGCGGCTCCGGCTGCAGCTCCAGCGCGCCGGCCACGAGGAGGCGGGCGCAGGGGGGCGCTTCGGAGCTCATCTCGGCCGTCCCGGCTCGATGCGATTCGAGGTCGGTCGATTCCGATTCCGAGTCGATTCGACGTCGGACTCCGATGTGGACGCTGGCTTCTCGAGGGGGGCCATTCTAGGCCTCCCAGAGGGGGGCAGAGTAGATGGGGTCGGAAGGATCGCGCCTCATTGCCGATGCATCGCCGATGCGGCTCGATGTGCAGCCTGATTTGCATCACGTCGATGTCGCCGATGCATCGCCAACTTCGACGATGGATGCATCGCCAGTGCGTCGCCGATGCATCGCCGATGCATCGACGATGTATCGCCGATGTATCGGCGATGCGGCGCGACCCTCCGACCCTATCTACTCCGACCCCACGTAGGAGGCCTCTGGCCTCGCTTGTTTGCCGACCTCCGACTCTTCGCAAACGTCTTGAAAAACCATGGTGCATTGTCAGTGGACTTCGTCTGTACACAAACTTGGTATCTTTGCTTGTGCCCGACGTGGGCTCGAGGCGCACTCGATGCCGATTTGGCGTGGATTCGACGCGGATTCGGCACGGAATCCTATGCGGTTCCGACGAGGCCGACATGAAATCGGCACGGATTCGACGCGGATAGGGCCGCGACGGGACAG